>CM059425.1:64121960-64481960 GCA_030390025.1 Squalus acanthias
TACAGTAGCTATTTGACTTGGTGAGTAGTATTGATGCTAATAAAATATGTGGAGGAAATGCAGCATTGCAACAAAGTGGAAGCTTAGTGTAACTCTAATGTAGAAGTTCTCTGTGTGCTATTTGTAACAGATTGGTGTTTACTATTTTAATGAAGTCATTGACCCAGTTATTTTAAACTGGTGAATGACTTTGAACACAGAAATTTTGCCTGAACATGTCACTCGATTTATTATGTGCACCATACAGGGAATTTCTACCCTTCTGCCTCAGATAGAGCATAGTTATTTCCTGAGAACCTTTCTCCTTTCATATTGATACATTTCTGAATTGGTCTGTCACTTCAGATAGCGGTTGTTACACCACTTACTCTGCTTTAACACCATTACTGTCACCCGTCCCATTAACAGTTTTCCTAGTGCTAATCCCTGGGAAATCCCAGAAGCAGATAACAGTTGACTGTGTATTAATACCTCAGATGGATTGCACTTCATAAACTAGACGGCTTTGAAATTGGCTGAAATCTAGTCCATAATGTGTAACTATAACCAATATAAACTTGTTTGCAGCCAACAAAAGAGGAACATTGGGAACTGACACATGAGGGGAGATTTTCTTGGGGTTTGTGCCCAGACTGACTGGATCACCTGGGCACAGTGAATTTCAAAAAATGGGTGGGTTGCAGCTCATGCCCGTAAATAGAAAGAAAATTAGATGAATCATTTTACGAGAGTTCCCATCCAAGTTAACGTTATTTGTTCTGTCCAAGCAATCCAGGGCACAGACCCAGGAAAATCTTCCCCATGGTGTTCTTTCGTCTGGTTTGTGCAATATCTAGCTGCAGTATAACCGTAATATCCCACTCCTACAATATGATCTGGTTGCCTTTATTCACAATTAGCACCAATTATACTGTTCATTAGAGCTAGTAGCAACATTAGAAGAACAGCATGTATGCAACATTTGTATGCATGCGATATTTGTACATGTAATTGCTCATATTCGTGTTCGAGAGCTTACTATCCTAGCCACAGACCTTCCCCAATGTCGCGGAAGATCTCTATAAACTAGCAATGTAAAAATCATATTGCTGGCCTGTGCAGACCTGCTAAGAGCGCAGCATTTCTCCAACTGGAATAAAATGGTTGCATTGTTGGCAACTATTTGTCACTGGCAGTGCTTTGACTCTTGAGGAAGAGGATGAAACTATCTCAATAGACAGAACTATAGTATGAATGGGCCGCAAGATGGTTTTGGTTCAAGATCATGCTCCCCAGAATGCATTGAATATGATGTAATGCATATATATCATCACTGTGTTTTGTAATTCGTTCTGAGGTGATCCACTCACATAAGCAAACATATTTTAAAGTTTTTGCCCAGCCCCAATATCCACTTTGCCAGAAAGTGAAATTCTGCAATCGGCATTACCGGCCTATCATAATTGTTTGCCCAACCTGTGGTTACTGAATGCAATTAGTGAGGACTCAACAGAAATGGATTCAGTAGATTAAGGGGAAAATGTCGGTTGCTTTGCGCCTCCCGTTAGTGCCCGAGGGCGCTAATGGGGCGCAAAGCAACTAGCGCCTGGGCACGGCGCCGCCAACGCCTCCCGCGAAATTCAGCGGGAGGTTAGCGGCAGTAACCGTTAGCGCCCCGCGGCGATGCGTCGCCGGCGATGGCGTCATCGCCGTGCGCAGCACCCCGGCCGCGATCTTTGCTAGCGCCCCCTGACTTCCCGCCGGACGCTATGTCCGACGGGGTCAGGGGGGGCCGACCTGCGGCCGGGGCGATGCTATTTAAAGGCGAGGTGCCGGGCAGCCATTTTTGTTGCTGGCTGCCTGCCAGCACCTGCCTCCGCTGCCGTACCCGGCCTCCTGACCCGCCCCCCCGTGGAGTGCCGGCTGTGCTCCATGAGCCCGGCACTTCTCTTGAGTGCCGGGCTCTTTTGCCGGCACTCCGATCCCCGGTGCATCAGCCATGATCTCATTAAATGGCGGAACAGGCTCGAGGGGCCGAATGGCCTACTCCTGTTCCTATCTTCTATGTCGCGCTGCACAAGGCCCCTCCCCTTTAAGAAGGGGTGGAAGGCCTGCAATACCGCAGCATGTAGCGCCGCGATATTGCCTCGCAGCACACCAAGAGGGATGCGGGGCGCTTCCAGTAGCGCCCCGCTTCCCTCTTGGGGCGTTACCACTCAATTTCGGCTGCGGGGGCGCTAATTTTTAGTGCCCCGGCAAAGTTAGCGCACCAAAGGGGGCGCAATTCAATTTCTCCCCCTAAATCTTTTACTGTCCATTTTGATATTAACAGTTGTGGAACCTACAGCACAACATAGGCTGGCAGCTTTCACTGATAGAAACTTTGCCATGCTCAAGGAAACAGCTTGGGAAAGAAAGTCCATCCAGCTGCAGATTTAAAGTCAAAGTTCCTCTCTGGACCAGGAAGCAACCAGCCTGCCACACTAGGTATAGCAATCTAAGGCCATGGCTTTAAAAAGCAAAACAGTGCAAAAAGTAGAGCTTTCTATAATCGAAAGGAAACTGAGTAGGATAAAGTAGCACCCCACGCCCCCTCACTCTCCTCCACCTCGCCACCTGGTCTGGAACCCACAGGCAAAATGTCATTGCCTGTGTTGTCAGACTGCTCTGGGGCATGCTTTTCCAGTGTGAGGAATGTTATACATATGCAAGTTGTTGTAATTACATTCATTGACTAATGGGCACCCCATTTGCAGATACCCTGCCCAGATAGTATGCAGGCCTCATCTGACATTCCAGTGATGTCAAAGGAGCTAGTTGTGCACTGGTTGCGCTTCACAAAGAATGCCATCAGCCAACTGTGTGACTTGAAGCCTTGGTCCACATGCTGCAGAGCCATCACAGTCGAAATGAAGGTGACCACGGCCCTCAACACTTATGGGTCTGGATCCTTCCAGTCATCCACAGTGGGACCTGTGCTGGATCAGTCAAGGAGCAGTGAGGGACAGCATTTAACAGGTAACTGATGCCCTGTTCCTTGGTCTGGGATGTTCATTAAATTTGGAATGTCTGAGGTGTAACTAAGGTCGAGGGCATTAGGCTCCTACAGAATTGCTGGCTTCTCCAGAGTGCTCAGAGCGATTGACTGAACGTACATGGCACTGAAGCCGCAAAGCTCCATGAACAGAAAGGGCTTCCACTCCTTCTATGTGCAGATAGTCTGCGACACCCAGATGCATATCTTGCCTGTTAATGCGCAGCACCTGGGTTCCTGTCACGATGCTTTCATTGCATGCTATTCAGTAATCACACACATGCTCTCGGGTGGGGACCCGTGGAAGGATGGATAGTTGTTAACAAGAGTTACCCCTTGTTGCCGTGGTTGATGACGCCCTTTCGTGTCCCACAGACTGAAGCGGAGGTGAGGTACACCCAAGTGTATGTGTCCATCAGGTGGGTCATCGTGAACCATCAGGGTGCTGAAGAGCCACTTCAGGTGCTTGGACAGGTCTGGGGTCGTACTTCAGTACTCCCCAGAGAAAGTAGTAAGGATTATTAAAGTTTGCCATGCCCTGCACAACTTCACCATGACTGAAGGTCTGGACCTCGAAGAGAAGCCAATAGAGCCAGAAGGTCGTGTGCTGTGGGAGCCGGAGCAAAGGGACGTGGCACGTCCGCAGGAGGCATGCGCTCAATAGGGCAGGGCAGGGCTGTCAGACTGGGCTTACGGCTATCTGCTCCTGGAACAGGTGGCTGCTGTCTGCATTCCAGGATTGAGATCCTGAGCTGCCGTGTGCAGCTGGCAACATACCTGCTGCACACAGCAGGCTGCACGAGGCAGCTCTGGAGCCCAGGGTGGTGCTGCTGCCCATAGAGCTGGAAGTATCAGCCACTTGGACTACCTGAGCCCACCTACCAATGTAGTCTTGGTCTACGGCACCAGCCAGTTCCCTAATGGGTGGAACAATGGCACCTATGAGACCCCGCAAGGCCTCAGCAAGTGCCTGAAAGCCGTGACCCATCACGCCCTCCAGTCTGTCTCATAAAGCCTCAAGTTGGGGGCCCTGACTTCTACATCATTGTCCCCTGACGGTGGGGCCTGCCGGATATCCCAAAACAGCAATCAACTGCTAGATTGGCTGTTGCAGCTGTAGCATTGCCTGTGCAATGCTACTACTGATCATCACAGCAGACTCTGAGGCTAGATGGAGCCCAGGGTCCTCAAACCCCTTTGATGCTCCATCAGCAGGCACCACTTCATGCCTACAGCCGTCAAATCAGGCTCTACTGACTCCAATCCGTGGCCACCTTCTGGCCGGTCTCTCTGGACAGTTAGTTGCATTATCCACCTCCCCTGAGTGTTCCTCCTCCACAAAACTGGATTCAGATGCCTGAGAGCTAACCTGATGTTGAATCACCCACTCAGCACAGTTTAATGTGTCCGCACTTGTACCCGGTTGAGGAGAGCCAGTTGACTCTGTCTTTGCTTGGTGGTGGGGTGGAGGCTGCACCTCCAGGAAGGAGCATAGGTGTGGAACTCTGGATGTTCATCAGCTCCTCCTCTGGCAACTCAATGGCCATGAGCTCTGTAACGAAGCCAGAGTGTTCTCCCTCTATCTCCTCCACCCCCCCTTTCCCACACTCTTCCCCTCTCCTCCACATCCGCTTCTGAGTTGCCCCCTTCCTCCTACATCTCTTGTGGGAAGAAAAACAGACGGTTAACATGGTTGCCCTTGCCAATGCTGGGATGCTGCACGGTCATCTGTGAGAAGGGAAGTGTTTGAAATAATTCAGCCTCTCTACAGAGCAAATTAAATGAATTAATTTAAAAATCTGCAGGACAGAGAGGTTGTGTGCTACTTACCTTACACTCCCCAGTCTCACTGAAGGGGAAAAAAAATACTTCAGCTTTTATAGCCCTCGCACCTTCGCTCCGTTCCAATTATGTTTCAACCACGCTTGGATATTACGCGGATTCATGGGGTTCTTTTACATTCGGGCGTATTCTAATTAGATTGCGAGGATACTTGGGTGCAAATTGACATCGGCAAAATGGCGCATTCACGGGCGCAATTTGGGGTCCAACTTTCCTGGTTGCGCCCACAGAAGAAACTCCAGGCCATTGTCTCAGTCAAGCTACAGTACACAATTATATCAAACGTGTGTACCTTTGGGAGGAGATTACCGTAGGATTGAAAATCTAACTCAAAATTGCCAAGTGTTGTCAAAGAGAGATGTCATTTGCTACATTATATTCCTGTTCCTTTGATTAACTATTACAGTTAGAAATTTGAGGTGTTACTCTTTCACATTGCAAATCTATTATTTATTCATGTTACAGAAACACATTTTGGATATGTTTATTGTAGCCTCATGGGGCATTGAAATTGATTAAAAATTTTATAAATTGAAATTGATTTTGTCCACTAGGCTTATGCAGCTAATTTTGACAAAAGGCTTTGTGGAGCTCAGTAGAATTTCTTTTATCTTTACATTGTTTCATTACCATTTAAAAAAGGCTTTTCCTTCACTTGTCGTGTCATTGTTCTGTGTATGACTACTGAGGTTTAAACCAGACTAGTAGTGTAGCTTCAGTTTGACAGGTTTCTGCGATCTGCACCTGTTATACAGATCTGCAGAATAGACAGGGAGCCTCGCTAACAAATGTTTCGTTTAACGTTGATGACTTATATTGATCATCATAAATGTTTCTAACTGTGTTCTGCCTTTCATATTTGAAGACCAGAGTTTAAAATCTGCACTATCCACAGCTGGTCCAGGTTAATGTAGTTGTCATTGAGGGCTATCAAGCATCACAGTGTTTAAGCAGTTTCAGTTTTAATGTAAGTGGATATAACAATATTACAGAATACAAATGCTAGAAATTCAACAAAACCTACGTTGATGTCTTAAACTGTAACATTCCCAATATTACTGAATCAAAATGCGAAAGTGCCTGTGTCATTATAGTGTTGCTGGTAGCCCATCCAGCCTGTCCTTCGGTAGAGTTACCATATTGAGGTGGTCTGAAGTAGTTGTTCCGGTACATTGGTGTGCAGAGATTCAAATGCTTTCGATCTAGCTGGACATTAAAGCACTGTGCTTGATGCCCAGTAATAGCTGTCCAACTCAAATACTATTATCAGCTGAGGATGTGGCACATTTACCCAAGTCCATTCAATCTTATATTTTGTAATAGCTGCAAAGCAAAAGGTAATGCTTTTTGTGCAGACCTGTAGATGGATTTAGAAAGTTCAATGTCATTTCTATTGCTCATAGTTCGTATGTTGGATAAAACACTAACAGAAAACGACTATTACTATAGCTATAGATTTAAAAAAAAAATCTAGCTACAGTATATGGAATAATGTCACAAAAGTGATAATGAGACAGACAAAGGACAGTCCAGTTATAGTCTATGTTAAATAAGAGCAAAGACAGGACATTACATCTGATTGGAAAGTCAGTATAATGCAATCCTTTGAATGGTTATTGGTATTAGCAAATAGATTTAGCAATTTGTCAAGTTTATTGGTATATGTACATTCTTCTTTTGACCTTCATGAAGATTATTTGAAATATTTATGAGATCTTCAATACCATTTCAAAAAAGAACTTCAAGCCATTAATGAAATTTCTCATTATACCGTGGAAAGTTTTTAGCTCAATAAATTTCTTTTTTCACTCATTTGTTTTTCAAAGTTAGCATTCAGTGACTCATTGATTCTCAGCAGCAGGGAAGAGGGAGATTTATGGTATATGATTGTGTCATGTCTGTTTTTATCATGTCGATAGATAGAAAATTGACCACAACAACAGAAGCCTATTTATAATTCTATTTGATCACTATGGGAACTCATCAAAACAGAAGGCAGCACAGAAGTTTCATTACCAGATCATCTCTGATCTCCTGCTGTGTCCTGTCTTTTTTCCTTTTCACATTGTCCTCTTGCTTGGTCCAGTCTGCTGTACAGGAGGCCAGAGTGACAGTAATGGTGCATTTAAGATTCTGCACCATACTCCAGATTAATATTAAACTGTTAAGGGAAAATGAGAGTTTATTGATTGTTTTAAGCCTGGCATGTTCTTGTAGCGAGCTTTATTCAGATTCACTGAGCAGCAATAGATAAGTGATTTCAATACGCGGACAGAGAAGAATGTGATGGAGGTTCAGAACAGAGAGAGAACAATAGCACTAACATGTTTAATCTTTCTTACAGTACTAATCGTTTCTTAATCAATCTGCAGTATTACAACAGTAACATTTTATGGATAGTTAATAAAAAAGCTAAATTGGCTGAATCTAGAAATTACCATATAAATTATTTTCATCTATGTACTTGTAAGTGTACGCACACCTGTATTTTGCTGTCACTTAAATGGGATTTTGAGTAGCACTCATACCAGGGAAGTGCTAGGACTTTTATTTTGCACAGAATGAAATGTAAAATCAGAAGTTCCAGTGTACATTCCATTTTATTGATAGAATTTTTTAATAGAAATTGCTCCATGAAATAAAAATGACATCTGCAGGAGGTTGTTTGGACTCAGTGCACATATTAGTCTGGAGTCAAATTTCAGTCCCTACTTCCCCAAACTATGGAACATTAAATATTCACTACTTTTTTCCCCATAGTTGCATCAGTGACACCTAAAACCCAACCAGAATGTAGCTGCTATGCTGCATCAGTTGAATGTCAGTGAAATACTGAGGATTTTAAATTGCTTATTTAAGTTTGGATGTGATTTCCATCATTTGGGAATATTACAGTTTAAAGGTTCACACCCGAGGTAAAGTAGCTCAGTTTGAAATCCAAGGAGATTCGGCTATATTGTATGTGGAATTCTAATTCCAGTATACAAAATCTAATACATTGAAAATAACAGTGTAGAAGTTGGTTGACACCAGATCCGTTTCACAAGCATAAAACAGGCGCCAAAGCGACCAATATGGCGCGCATATTCCACGTCGGATATGTGCCTGCTGCCATATTGGTAAAGGCATAAAAAGAGGCATCCAGGGCGTCCCTGAAACTGCAATTAGGCCCTTTTCCATTAGTCCCTTTTCATTTGCAAATAAGGGGCCTAAAGCCTGTTTGAGGCCCCCTTTGCAAAATTGGTCTGCGCTAAAAGTAGCTTGCGCCGGGCCAGCTGTATTCAAGAAAACTTGGTCTACATGTGGCCTAACCAGCGATCCTTAAATGGACTGCTGGAGGCCGCCACCAAAAAGGTAAGTTTGTTTAAAAAAAAGAATTGCATGAATGTGGAGCCACAAGGAGCAGATTGCTCCTCCCAGCTCCACTGCAGTGCCAAAGACCGTTGCTAGCTCCAGCTTGGCCCTCTCCTGATTGCATTCTCCAACTCCCCCCATCCCGGTCATCTCCCCCCACCCTCTCAATCGCCCCTTCCTTCCTCTTGATTGGCTCCCCCACCTCCACCCCAGGACCGATCTGAGGGCTGTTGCCAGTGCTGCAACGGCCTGAAACCCAGTGCCAATTTGCCAGCGTGCTGCTTGGAGATTCTCAGCTAGCATCCATTACTCACCAATCTCATTTAAAGCCCCTTCTAGATATCCTGAGCCTGGTGTTGGTTTTAGTCACTCACCCACCTATGGACACCCAGAATATATAACAGTTAATCATTATTTTTAAATGTTAAATTAGTTTTAGCTAACCTTTGGGCCGACCTGCTTCCTCTCCCTTTCCCCATTGCCACAATACCTCTTTTCTAAAATTTGAATCTTTAAAAGTAACATTTTTCTGACCCAGGCCATCCCCTTCTTGCTTGCAGTTCTGTCTCCTGCTGTATGTATGTATGTATAAATTCTTATAAAATTATTACTTACCTTTTTAAGTAAAGAATTACATTGTTTTTAGATATATATATTTTTTCCCTCTTCCAGGCTTCCCTCAGACTTGAGCTGCTCATTCACCAACCCAACGGCCCAGAGGCCAGTTCTTTTAGCTGTGGTCCCAAATCTGACTCCCTTGTTCTCTCTCAAACTCCCGGCTGGCCTGGAGACCTACAATCCTCCCTCAGCTGCTTTTCTCTGTGACCCAAATGTCCACTCCAGAGTCTCCCTGACTTCAGCTCTTCTATTCTGTTACTTAAAAAACACGCTTTGTTTTATTCACATTTCTGTGGAAAGGTTATCTGTTTTCAGGTTGGGAAATGAATTAATAATTGGTGCGCTGCAGCCCTCTGGTCCCTCACATACAGAAACAAACAAATAAATAAATTGAGGCTGCTCTGTCTTCCAAAGTGGAAATAAATTGCCCTGGTGTTTGGAGTAAAAATAAACCTCAAATCGCAGCTGCGTGCTCTTGAAAATACTCTACTTGATTTTACAATTACCGTCCCCCCCCCCCCGCCCCCCCAACTTCTGAAACAAATAAATAAATCCTGTCTTTTCTTTTACCTCTAATCTAGAAATAAATATATCTCTCTGATCCTCATGGATACAACAATTAATTCAACCTTTAGCATCTTATTCCTTTAATTTCCAGCAGTCAGCACATCATTATAAATGGAAGATTTCAGAATTACTCTTGAAACTAAAAGTTTTAACTCTTAACCATCTATCTCAGTGCTAAAAAATATGTTTCCTATGTTTACACATTCCCACAATTCTAAAATAAATAAATAATTTGCCGCCCACTTTGAATTGTGCCCCACTCTAATGTTTTAATAATAATAAACTTTAGGCTTCCAATGTTCAAATAAATACAGCAGCCCATTCAAGCCTACCGCAGGACTTAGACCACATCCAGGCTTGGGATGGCGAATGACAGGTAATGTTCGCGTCACATAAGTGCTGGGCATTGACTGTCTCTAACAAAAAAAGGCCCAACCACTTTCTTATGACCTTCAATTGCATCACTATCACCGAGTCCCGGTAACATCAACATATTCGAGGTTACTGTTCACCAGTTATTTAGGCCATCCATATCAGTGCTGGGGCTACAAGCAGGGCTGAGGCTGGGTGCTCCGCAACAAGCGGCTCACTTCCTGATCCCTCAGGGCCTCTCCATCTTAAGTCAAGAGTGTGATGGAATACTCACCACTCACCTGAGTGGGTGTAGCCCTAATAACACTCCACCATCCAAGTCACAGCAGTTTGCCTGATTACTGCCCCAACCACTGGACTCAACATCAACCCCCTCCACCACCAGTGCACTATGACTATAGTATGTATTTTTTTTTTAATTCGTTTATGGGATCAGGGCGTCGCTGGCAATGCCAGCATTTATTGCCCATCCCTAGTTGCCCTTGAGAAGGTGGTGGTGAGCCGTCTTCTTGAACCGCTGCAGTCCGTGTGGTGATGGTACAGGATGCAATGCAGCAACTCAACCAAAGTTACTTTCACAGCCTCTACTACCGAGAAAAATAAGAGCATCAATGTCATAACAGCATCACCTACAAGATCCCCTCCAAGTCACACACCATCCTGACTTGAACATATATCATCGTTGCTTCATTGCCACTGGGTCAAAATCCTGGAATTTCCTACTGAACACCATCATGGGAGCAGCATCACAAGGACTAGAGCATTTCAAGGAAAAGTCCAAAACCACCTTCTCGGCAATTAGTGATGGATAATAAATCTGGACTTGTCAGTGTCGCCTACATCCCAGCAACATTTTTTTTAAATTATACATAATATAGTAACCATTTTAAGCTGGCAGTGCTATCACAACTATCAACAGGTAGCACTTTCATACCTCCAGTGTCTATTTAAAACAATCAGTAATTCTGTAACAGTAAGGCTAACAGGTACTGTTTTTACTTTTGTTTTTCTTGCTTCCTCCAGAGATGGTGCTGTACCTTTCTCAAATTGTTGCAAACGCGAGACCATTTCCTCTAATTAACTATGAACAGCACCATGGGAGATTCACTGGTTAAAAAAAACACGGTAATCCTCTTAATAGCTGAGTAGGTAAATGTGCCACCCAAGGTGCTATTGAGCCATTCGGATTAGTTGGGTCCCCAGATCGGTGCTAAGTTAGGTGATTTCAGCCAGGATGGTGGTAGGCGTGCTACAATTGGCCTCTACAACCCTAGTCTAGGGTCGGGAAATATCAGTTTAGAGATTCTACTTTTAATTGCTATCAAGCCCTGCTGAGATCGTGAAATCAATGGTATGAGGAGCTATGGGTGGGAACCCACACCCCAGCATTCTGTGGCCTTACAGTTTGATACTTTGCCATGCTGCCGCTGTGCTACTCCAGCTGTTTTTGTTTTGTGTTAGGTTGGGGAGCTGCAGTTTCGCAACCTGTCATCCTGCAGCCTCACTCAGTTTCTGTGGCAGTGTGTAGTACACAGACAGAGCAATCTCGACCCCATGTCTAGTACAACATTTGACTTTAGGTGAACACAGCAATAAAGGATATATAGTACATGCTCTGTTTTGTACTGTAAAATGTTAACTCAAAAAAATTAAGATGCCCTAAAAGCAATGCAGAAAGTGGCAATTTTATTGGGAAAATTATTAATTGTAGTTCCTTGTATATTTTTTAAAACTCTCAAACAATGTGAAGGTTACAGCCAAAGCACCTTTACGGTATCTTTTATTCTAGTAAGTCCCTGTGTAAATTTTCTGCTCGAAGGCGACAGGTACATACCAGACAATTCTATTTCAGACACACATCTTCAAATAACATCACACCCGATGATCCACTCCCTTTCATGTAATGCAACAGATCTTTTAACCCTTTCCAAATAACCTTCTGGTCTTCAGGGACAATGGTCTTTGTGCAAGGGTTCACAGGAACTGATTTCTCACATTTTTTTCTGCTTGGGGACTAATGAAACCAATGCCAAGAAAGCTAACACTGCCATCTTATTGTTTAAATGTCTGATAGCAGAGCATTGCTTGGTTTATTTGATTGGAATGAGTGCGAGATTATATTTTTCTGATACTATCACTACAAATTCTACAATAAAGAGGCAGAAATACAGTGCACATTTAAATTTTTGGTATAAGCATGCTGAGTTTCTATTGACATTTTGTAATTGAATTTTGAAATATAAATTTTTAACTTTCTGTTCTTGGGAAACCAATGAAATACTGTATAGTAGTTGAAGCGCTTAAACTAAGCTAGTTAAATTACTAGCTCTAGCCAGATTTAAGCACTTAGAACACAGCTTTAAAAGTAACTAAATTATTCCTTAATTAGCACAATTTATTGCAGTCAAATAATCATTTAATTTTGGTGGGTTTATGTGCTTGTTGAAGTGAAAAATGTCTGTGCCTGGGAAGGGACCATATTTTGATGTTTCAAATCTAGTTTCAGCACTAAATACTTCCAGGTTAGGTAGAAGTGCAGATTTAAATGCAGGTAAAGCACTTCCGCTTTACCCCATCAACATACTAGTTGCAGAAGATGATCCCCTACTTGCACCAATGTGACCTTTCTATTTCTCACAGCAGCTATCCGTACAGCCACTCTGAGTGAGTTTGCCAAATTACTGCTGATTTATAGGCAGTATTTTGTTGTAGACTCGTCCACTAGGAACTGAGTTGAGACTGCACAAACTCATTTCACTTAGGACCCTTAATAGCTGTCAAAGAGAAGAGATTTATATCCCATCAGTCTAGGCTGGATTTCAGACCCAGGTCTTAGGGGTGAAAATATAGTGCTATAACCCATTGTGCCACTCAGTCCCCCTAATTCATTTAATTGAATCCTCCAAGCACTACAATAGTACAGTATTTTTTGTTTTGTTTCGAAATAAAGCATTCCATTTTCTTCTGTCTTTATAAATTGAAATCTGTTTGGTATGATCAATGTACTTTGTTCCATTCTGTTCTGTAGCATTCGTGTTTGTTTTTGCTGCAGTACGTAGCGTTTTATGTTTGTGGATGGAAGAACTGATGGAAGCATTTTGTTAGAAACTTAAATAACCATGTTTGTTCTAAAGGGAGGAAATGCTTGTGTTTGATAGAGTTTCAGAACAAAATAACCATGATTAGGAGAGCAGAGCTGATATTTTGGAGTTTAAAGTTGGGTTTCTCAGGAAATGTCGAGAAAATCATTCTTCTGAGGGTTAAATACAGAGTGCTCTGAGTTTGCCATTTCGTTGCTCCTTTGTGAGTTGGCTTTTGGTCTTTGCTGTCACTGTATCTGAAGGTTGAAGAGAAGAGTGGTGTCAGAAAGCTGATTGGTAGCGCAGAATTTTCAGAGGCAATCTGAATCACATATTCAACTACTTAGCCACAGTGGATTAAAATGATCTAAGGGGGCTTTGTGAGCTTGATAAACTAGACAAAGGCTGCGGGGAGAAATTCTACACTTTTGCCCTTCCAAGCTAATTGTTCTAGTTTTCTTTTCTCTCAGCTCTCAGTAGAATTTTTGTAGATGTATTTCATTGTTTTTGAATAATTTATGTAAAATCTTTTTATAAATGTAAATTGGATGAAAAAGCTGTAGGTTAAAGACTACATGTCATGTGATCACTGTTGCATGTGATTGGTTATGTCAAGTTTGACCCTAACAAACTGTTAAGATACTGTAATATCTGTAATATGTTTGCTGCAGTGGATAAAAAAGTACACCTTTGTTAAAAGGTAAATAAACATTTACTAGATTAATCAGCACTTTTATCATGAAGTGGCACTAATAGAAAGAAGCAATTCTTTTAAATTCTGTGTTAAATCATTCCTAATATGCATACATACACACACAAACACATATAAGATATTTCCCTAATTTTTAAAAATCAAACTGTGTTCTTAAACATCTCAATAGGTTTCTGAAAGCTCTTTGAAGTTGTAGAATTTAAGAACATAAGAGTTTTTAGGAACCAAGCTCTTTTTCATTGATCAATTTGACACACACAACTTCTCACCATATCCCTCAATCCCTTCTCTTTCCAGAAACTCACCCAATTGTCTCTTGGACCCATTTACACTGTCTCCTTCCGTGGTCTTCCCTGGTTAATTATTCTACAACTCTTCTGGGTAAAACAAAAGGTTTCACCTGAAGTCCTTTCTTACTCCTAACTTCTTCATTTTTTAAAATTTTGTGCCCACTGGGGAACCGTCACCAACAGGAATAATTCACCGGAATCAATTTTGTGAATTTCCTTCATAAGTTTTGTAAACTTCGATTAGGGTCTCCCCTTTTCCAAAGACAACAATCCCAACTTCCTTAACTTCTCCTCACAGCTTAGAATCATGTATACAGATGCCTCTGTATCCATTCATTCTGTCTATGATTAGGTGATCAGAACTGCACGCAGTCCTCAGATGGGGTCTGACCAATGCCTTTTACAGTAACGATACAACCACTTTATTTTTGTACTCCAGCTTTCTACTAATACAATCCTGCACCTTATTTGTCTTTTTTAATGCAGCTAAATACGTCGTTGATAGGTTTATTGATTTATGCACTATAATCCCTAGATCGCTTTTGTGATCTGCACACTGTACCACTTACCACTGTTCTATTTAACAAAGCTCTTTCTTTTTGTTCCTTGGTCCCATACTAATTATTTTACACTTATCCACGTTGAATTGCATCGAGTTTGCAAGGGAGGATCATTTTGTGCTGAACTGTTCTACCACTAGATATCAGTAATTGAGTATTTCAAAGGGTGCTGAAGCTATCTACTGGCAATTAAAGGTACTGCAAGAGCTCTTTGCAAAAATTATGGTGATAACTACAGAGTATACGATCACAATTTCAAAACTATTCCTTCAACTTTTGTACGGAATATAGCAGCAGTGGTTAGTTTTTATTGTTCTGTTACAGCTGACTTAATCAAGCGCTCATTTTATCTCTTTATTTCCCTGACCCATTTTCTCCCCTCTCTTCTGAAGGTGTTGAATCATGCAGGGGTACAGATCCCTGGGCGCTTACCACCCTCTGATACTTCGCCGAGATGTCTATTCCTCATGTGTGATGAACCTAGATTGTTGACTCTTGGTGGGCTGTTCAGCAGTGGGGGGAATCACAGCTAAACCCAGTTCTGCCCTCACCTGAAATCCACATCTTTTGTGCATTTTCTAGTAGTCATACCTGAGAGCACTGACAGATTTGTCTCCTCCTGGTCTAGCAGCAGCAACCAGCTGCAGCCTCCCCCTTCTATTACTGCCGCAGCTCAATCAGTTGACACAGTACAGATCAGTGATTGAACCTGACGCAATTCTGGCTTGTATGGTTCATCTCCAAACTGGGCTGTGCACTTACCATTTGAGCCATCAAAGGTGTGAGATATATTTATTATAAACTGCATTAGAATATTGCGTTTGGTGCATTCAGAGATAAATGCCTCGATATTAAATCCCCCCCGCCAATGATGGGCGGGAGAGAGTTGGGGGGTGGGGGTTAAAACATTTTAAACGGGGAACGTATCCCCAACCCGCCAAGTACGCACCCTTTGCCATTTTTACATTACCATATTTAATTCAGGCTCCAACAGTGCAATTGGGAGCCTGATTCAAAGTTAACAGTTGCTGCACTGGTTTCCCAGAGCTTGGGAAACCCGGCAGTGAAAGGGAGGTGGGAGTTGCCGGCTCAAGAAGGTAAGTGCCTTTTACAGCACTCCTTGTGGGCCAGGAGGAGCAGGAGTGCACCCCCTGCTCCCTCAAGGAAGCCTTTGGCCTCCACCCTCATGATCGCAGACCTCCCCCAGCCCCAAACTCTCACTCCCTCCCTCCCGCGATGGCCGACTTTCCACCCCACCAACCCAAACTGTCGCTCCCTCCCTTGTGCAATGGCCTCCCTCCCCAGTCCTGATCTCTTGCACGATGGCCTCCTCCCCCCCCCCCCCCAAACCAGTTCCAAACTCTTGCTCGCCCCTCGCACGAAGGCCACCCCCAACTCCAAACTCTCACTCCTCCCCTTGCGCGATCGCCACTTCCCCTCAGACCCGATCTCTCGCACCCCCCTTGCATGGTGGCCTCCTCCTCAACAACAACAACAACAACAACTTGTATTTATATAGCACCTTTAACGTAGTAAAATGTCCCAAGACGCTTCACAGGAGTATTATAAGACAAAAAAAATTGACACCGAGCCACATAACGTTAAATTAGGGCAGATGACCAAAAGCTTGGTCAAAGCGGTAGGTTTTAAGGGGCGTCTTAAAGGAGGTAGCGAGGCGGACAGGTTTAGGGCGGAAATTCCAGAGCTTAGGGCCTAGGCAACAGATGGTTGAGCGATTATAATCAGGGATGCTCAAGAGGGCAGAATTAGAGGAGCGCCGATATCTTGGTGGGTTGTGCGGCTGGAGGAGATTAGAGATAGGGAGGGGCGAGGCCATGGAGGGATTTGAAAACACAAGGATGAGAATTTTGAAATCGAGGTATTGCTCAACAGGGAGTCAATGTAGGTCAGCGAGCACAGGGGTGATGGGTGAACGGGACGTGGTGCGAGTTAGAACATGGGCAGTTGAGTTTTGGATGACCTCAAGTTTACGTAGGGCAGAACGTAGGAGGCCAGCCAGGAGTGCATTGGAATAGTCAAGCCGAGAGGTAATAAAGGCATGGATGAGGGTTTCAGCAGCGGATGAGCTGAGGCAAGGGCGGAGATGGGTGATGTTACGGAGGTGGAAATAGGCGGTCTTAGTTATGTCGTGGATATGTGGTCGGAAGCTCATTTCAGGGTCAAATATGACACCAAGGTTGCGAACAGTGTGGTTCACCCTCAGACAGATGTTAGGGAGAGGGATGGAGCCAGTGGCTAGGGAACAGAGTTTGTGGTGGGGACCGAAAACTATGGCTTCGGTCTTCCCAATATTTATTTGGAGAAAATTTCTGCTCATCCAGAATTGGATGTCGGACAAGCAGTCTGATAATTTAGAGACCGTGGAGGGGTCGAGAGAAGTGGTGGTGAGGTAGAGCTGGGAGTCATCAGCATACATGTGGAAACTGACGTGTTTTCGGATGATGTCGCCAAGGGGCAGCATGTAGATGAGAAATAGGAGGGGGCCAAGGAGAGATCCTTGGGAGACACCAGAGGTGAAGATGCGAGAGCGGGAAGAGAAGCCATTGCAGGTGAGGCATTCCTCCCCTCAGTCCCGATCTCTCGCCCCCTCCCTCGCCTGATGGTCACCTCCCCTCAGTCCCGATCTCTCGCCCCCTCCCTCGCTTGATGGCCACCTCCCCTCAGTCCCGATCTCTCGCCCCCTCCCTCGCCTGATGGCCACCTCCCCTCAGTCCCGATCTCTCGCCCCCTCCCTCGCCTGATGGCCACCTCCCCTTAGTCCCGATCTCTCGCCCCCTCCCTCGCCTGATGGCCACCTCCCCTCAGTCCCGATCTCTCGCCCCCTCCCTCGCACGATGGCCACCTCCCCTCAGTCCCGATCTCTCGCTCCTACCCTCGCCTGATGGCCACCTCCCCTCAGTCCCGATCTCTCGCCACCTCCCCTCGCCTGATGGCCACCTCCCCTCAGTCCCGATCTCTCGCTCCTACCCTCGCCTGATGGCCACCTCCCCTCAGTCCCGATCTCTCGCCCCCTCCCTCGCTTGATGGCCACCTCCTCATAGTCCCGATCTCTCGCCACCTCCCCTCGCCTGATGGCCACCTCCCCATAGTCCCGATCTCTCGCCACCTCCCCTCGCCTGATGTCCACCTCCCCATAGTCCCGATCTCTCGCCCCCTCCCTCGCACGATGGCCACCTCCCCATAGTCCCGATCTCTCGCCCCCTCCCTCGCACGATGGCCACCTCCCCTCAGTCCCGATCTCTCGCCACCTCCCCTCGCCTGATGGCCACCTCCCCTCAGTCCCGATCTCTCGCCCCCTCCCTCGCACGATGGCCACCTCCCCATAGTCCCGATCTCTCGCCCCCTCCCTCGCACGATGGCCACCTCCCCTCAGTCCCGATCTCTCGCTCCTACCCTCGCACGATGGCCACCTCCCCATAGTCCCGATCTCTCGCCCCCTCCCTCACGTGAGGGCCACCTCCCCTCAGTCCCGATCTCTCGCCCCCTCCCTCGCCTGATGGCCACCTCCCCTCAGTCCCGATCTCTCGCTCCTACCCTTGCCTGATGGCCACCTCCGCTCAGTCCCGATCTCTCGCCCCCTCCCTCGCGTGAGGGCCACCTCCCCTCAGTCCCGATCTCTCGCCCCCTCCCTCGCGTGAGGGCCACCTCCCCTCAGTCCCGATCTCTCGCCCCCTCCCTCGCGTGAGGGCCACCTCCCCTCAGTCCCGATCTCTCGCCCCCTCCCTCGCCTGATGGCCACCTCCCCTCAGTCCCGATCTCTCGCCACCTCCCTCGCCTGATGGCCACCTCCCCTCAGTCCCGATCTCTCGCCCCCTCCCTCGCCTGATGGCCACCTCCCCTCAGTCCCGATCTCTCGCCACCTCCCTCGCCTGATGGCCACCTCCCCTCAGTCCCGATCTCTCGCCCCCTCCCTCGCCTGATGGCCACCTCCCCTCAGTCCCGATCTCTCGCCCCCTCCCTCGCCTGATGGCCACCTCCTCTCAGTCCCGATCTCTCGCTCCTACCCTCGCACGATGGCCACCTCCCCTCAGTCCCGATCTCTCGCCCCCTCCCTCGCACGATGGCCACCTCCCCTCAGTCCCGATCTCTCGCCCCCTCCCTCGCACGATGGCCACCTCCCCTCAGTCCCGATCTCTCGCTCCTACCCTCGCACGATGGCCACCTCCCCTCAGTCCCGATCTCTCGCCACCTCCCCTCGCCTGATGGCCACCTCCCCTCAGTCCCGATCTCTCGCCCCCTCCCTCGCACGATGGCCACCTCCCCTCAGTCCCGATCTCTCGCTCCTACCCTCGCCTGATGGCCACCTCCCCTCAGTCCCGATCTCTCGCCCCCTCCCTCACGTGAGGGCCACCTCCCCTCAGTCCCGATCTCTCGCCCCCTCCCTCGCGTGAGGGCCACCTCCCCTCAGTCCCGATCTCTCGCCCCCTCCCTCGCCTGATGGCCACCTCCCCTCAGTCCCGATCTCTCGCCCCCTCCCTCGCCTGATGGCCACCTCCCCTCAGTCCCGATCTCTCGCCCCCTCCCTCGCATGAGGGCCACCTCCCCTCAGTCCCGATCTCTCGCTCCTACCCTCGCCTGATGGCCACCTCCCCTCAGTCCCGATCTCTCGCCCCCTCCCTCGCGTGAGGGCCACCTCCCCTCAGTCCCGATCTCTCGCTCCTACCCTCGCCTGATGGCCACCTCCCCATAGTCCCGATCTCTCGCTCCTACCCTCGCCTGATGGCCACCTCCCCATAGTCCCGATCTCTCGCCCCCTCCCTCGCCTGATGGCCACCTCCCCTCAGTCCCGATCTCTCGCCCCCTCCCTCGCGTGAGGGCCACCTCCCCTCAGTCCCGATCTCTCGCTCCTACCCTCGGCTGATGGCCACCTCCTCTCAGTCCCGATCTCTCGCTCCCCCCCCCCCCCCCACGCGATGGCCTCTTCCCCTCAGTCCCGATCTCTCGCGCGATGGCCTCCTCCCAGCCCCAAACTCTCGCTCCCCCCTCGCGCAATGGCCTCCAACAACCCCCCCCAGCTCTAAATTCTCACTCCCTCCCCCGTATGATGGCCTCCCCTCACCAGCCCTGATCTCTCGCTCCCTCCCTCGTGTGATGGCCTCCTTCCCGCCCCCCGCTCCAAATTCTTACTCCCTCCCTTTTGTGATGGCCTCTCACCACCAACCCTTTTCTCTCGCTCCCTCCCTCGCGCGATGGCCTACCCCCCCAGCTCCAAACTCTCAATCCGTCCCTCGCGCGATGGCCACACCCCACCAGTCCTGAACACTCACTCACTCCTTCCCTCCCCCTCCCAATTGCCAGGGACCACCTCCTACTGCTGGTTTTCCCACCCGGCAGCCGGCCTGGCTGGCAATGTGGCTGGCTGCAGGGTGGGAAACGGAAGAAAAGTATTATCCTGAGGTCCTGCCGTTAAATTCCACTTGATTTTAAGTGTCATTTGAGCTTCTCTAAGTGTGATGATTGCAGCATATGTACCATTACAGGCTTGAAAAGTATGCAGAACTAGAATAAAAACTTGCACCCATCATGCACAGCCTGGTATGGTACAGAGCAATATAAGACGGGAAGGTCCTAAATTGGATATCTGGTCAGTGCTGAGTTAGCTGGTCTCCATCAGGGCAAGCATTTGGGTTCAGTGTCACTAGGCTAGGAAAATAAATCATTCCAGGGTTCCTGCATGTGATCGCTATCCACTGCAAGAAAGTTTGCATGTGGGATGTAGCTTATCTGTGATTTCCCCACAATTGTAAAGCCTGCCAACACTCAGTATCCAAACACACGTACGCACACGCACTTATACTCATACTCACTCACAAACACATCACTCATACATGCAGAAGGACCTCCAGCGCTCTTGAAACTGTAGCCAGTATGTGTCACTGGCTTCAGGGAATGGGGAGAAAATTGTTGCGGGTGAAGGGGAAGGGGGTGTAGCAGTATTTAGGTACTTAAATGTGCATGTAGTAATAATAAATCTATAAAATTATATACGATTTCTAATTTAGAGCCACACGTTATCTGATGGATTATACAGGCAACAGAGCAGGGTACAGTCTCATGGAAAATTTCCAAACTCTTTTAGCCTTTTGTTCTGTGTACACTTGGTTATTAGGCAAATAGACTAAGCCTTACGGACTTCATTTTCATTCTTGGCAGCGTGCTTTTATCATAAGGCAGATAGTCATTAATTTACAGAATCAACGCTGGGAACAGCTTTTGTGATCTCATATTAAATTTTCCCCTGAATCCGCCCCTTGGCAAAAATTACTCACATCGTTAAAAAATATTTAATTAGGCAGTAGTTTATACCCAGCACACAGGGGATATGCTGAAATTAATATGATTTGCATGATTTCTGTTTTTTGTTAGCGATTAGGTTTGAATTCAGTTTAAAGGGTCGTTGACACTGACAAGGACTCACAGTCCTGTAGGATTTCACTAACTGCAGTGTGGGTTCCCAATTTGACAGCCTAATCCTTCTTGGATAAATTTTAGATATATAAACACGAAAACCTATACCACTGCAACAAAAATGTTACAAATTAGGAAATGGCACCGTAGATGCTTAAAAGGCAGTGACTTTTTAGAGGCTTTATTTGAGACTATTTTTGTTAAGAGCAACAACTACTGCCTACCTTTTATAAAGTACTGTGTGTTCAGATAGGCATGTACATTTTTTTTTAAATACTGTGTATTTAATTAAATTGATCATTGTTATTTTAGTCCCACAACGATCCATAAAAATTGGTGGTTCCCCTGTCCTGGTTTTAACGTGACTGATAAAATTGCAATTGTGCTCTCTGCAAGTTCAGCAGCAGTGGTGCAGCAGTTTTATTTTTATGCGGTACACAGCAATGTAACATCACCCCTTCCTTTACAACACCATTTTTATTATTAATTTAAAATGATTCAACATCACTTGCCATTCATAGGGCTTATATTCTTAGATGCTGCTTCAAAATTAAGTTGACCCGAATATACCTGCAATCTAAATGCAAACTATTATCTTAAACTCACGCAACCTTGAGTATCTTTTTCGAAGTAAAATTGTGGTGTAATCGGATCACTACTTATACTTGAAATTGGTTGCTATTTATACTCAGGGTGTACATAATTTGCTGCATACACTGACTTTTATGTGTCCCTTTCCTTATGTAAAACATTCCTGATTGCTTCATATAAACTCAGTCTGCCTTTATTGCATCCAGAAAATGAACCAGGGAGGTTGTATTTGAGGAGAAATGGAAAAAAAAATGCAGTTTTGTCAGTCAAGTGTCAAAATAACATTACTAGAAATTCATTAGAACAGAATGGTTTGCACTATTTATGAGCACACAAGATTGGGCATTTTTGTGCTTTAAATTATGAGATGAGTGCTTTGTTTCTAAAGGGGTCAATTGCAAAGAAAATGTACAAATTTAAACAGTAATTTATTCTTCACATCCAGTTGCATAAAGGAGAATATTGTTGGCTAAAGACTTCCTTTTCCATGTTCTATCTAAGTGAAGGGTTTGCGGACTGTGAAAGCCTTCTTATCCCATCCCCTATCAAAACACTTTCCTTTTTCTCCGACTATTTCAAAAGTATTTGCCTTAAGAGTATTTCCGAGCCTTTCTTGTAACACTTCGTATTATTACACGTTTGTTGGTGTTATTTCTCAAATCACACTGTTCTTTAACTCCAAAGGAAAACTGATAATTCACATGTGAGAAGGTAATGCTCACAGTACCTGCCGTATGCTGCTCTACAATAACTTAAACATTGTTCCATTGACTATTTTAACAAAGTTGAGCAACCCTGTGCTCAGTTGCATCATTAGCACAAAGTAACAGCATTAGTGCATTTTCATCGGCATGACAACTCCGAACACAAGTATGATGAGACCTCAGAAAAGTTGAAAAAACAATTTAAAACCTTTTTTGCATAAATAGCATGAAAAGATGCATCATAGTATTATTGACTGGGTTTATTTCTATTGTGTGAAAGACCTCATAACTCACTAATAATATAGAGTAATGCACCACTAAATGCAGTCTCATCTGTTTATGTTTATACAGAATATAATTTGAGAATAGCATAGTCCATTATGGAAAAACTAGTAAAATATGTCTCAAAGTAATCTCTTTTGTGGCCCAGACTGACTCAAGCTCGAGGTTTAAATATTTTGAATCTTTCTGCAGTGTTCAAGGAAGTATAATTGATTATTTTGTAATACCTGATTTTCTTGCATTCTCAGTTCTATACAATGAAGGTACTGCAACATCAAGATTAAACCTGACTTGAATGTAACACATGGAAGAGTGTCTGCTCCTCTACGGCTCATTTTCTGAGTCTAAGCCATTAGGTTTTCTTCACATATCTAAAAAAAAGCACTCAAGTAACTGAACTTAAAACATCTTTAACTGTTTAAAAATGCATTTAAATTGAATCCTTAATGGAAATTGCCATTATCTTTAATTCAGCATATGCTCAAATGACACACTACATACTGTATGATCCATACGTCCCGTTATCAGGTTTATCATGGTGTGTAACACTGACTAAGTGCTTCTGTAAGCTGAGATCAAGTGCATCAACAATCCATTTTATTACACAGCTGCTGTTATAAATGAGACAGCAGCTTGGAATCTTTAAAGCAGAGGAGGAGCAGGAGAATGTATCAACTATAAATGAGCAAGAAAAGTCTTGATGCCAAAGTGTGCTCATCAAAATTGCTCTGTTATAAATTCAGGCTGAAAACTAGAGATGAAAGAAATAGCCTCATTAGACATGTCGTTGGGTTTAAATAATGATCTTCCGTAACAACTGTATCAAGTTCGGCCAGGAGTTTCAGAGCTGAGCTCTGCTTTCCATATGAATCCACCTGATTATTGTAGGTTTAAACACCAATGTATAGTATAAAAGTCCACAGTTTGCTCTCTCAGACTAACAATAACAAATTTCAGCATTTGGCTGGTTAAAAGAGACATTTTTGGTGTGGAGATATTCAGGCATGTGATTACCGAATCACATGGCTTCAGTCAGCGTGATCCATATAAAAAAAAAGGCAGCCAGAAAACTGTCTATCATGTGATGAAATTTGACAGTCCGGATTATGGCTTTGATGGACTAGAACAGCTAATAGAAGAAGCTGACATTTTGAAACCCTGCTAATTAAGGGTTCCTTTCTTAATATTAAAATTAAAATAAGTCTGTGTCTGACTTTTATGGTCTGAAAATCAGGTGTTTTTATTAATATATGCCAGTCAGTCTTAATAAGCTTGGAGGGCAAAGGAAGTTATTATTGAGTGACCTTCTACAAAATAAGCATGTTGCTAAGGGCTTTAACCCTGCCCTAGTCAGATTGATGAAACTCATTTCCAATGCAAAGTTCTAACCAGATAGCTGAGTGTTTTTGAGCAATGACAGAGAATAATCCCTGCCTCTTTTCTAACGTCCAGAATTAAATTTGTGTAAACCTCTTGCTGCAGTTCAGCAATGAATATTGCAGTGTTCTGTCTTTTGCAGTACATAGGAAATCACTACATGGTTTAAATTGATTGAACAATGGAAAGAGCAGGCAGCTACGTATGTGTGCTACAGAGCTGAATTTCGAAAGGTTGCATTGGATTATATGTTTGAAAGAACACTCTGCAGTCCAAGGTGCTTGTCAGTTATCTTTATTCTGTTCTGATAGTCGTCTGTGCTGTTTATGCATTCCCACTAAATTTACGAGCATTTTGATTCAAAGAAGATAGTACTTGGCATTTTCAGCATTATCTTCAGGATTTCACAATACATTTAGATCTTGTATTCATAGAAATGACAATGCGCAGATATGTTTTACATTTTTAAAGTTATTCTCAGTTTTTTTTCATATTTTTAAGAGTCTATCTGTTCAGTAAGTAAATCAAATGAATGTAATATGATGTGCATACAAAGTTAAATGCAGTTGTCTATTTCCATCAGTTGTACCATAAAATGTAAAATATAATAGCCCATATGGGCTGACAAACAAGAGTGTGCATAAGATGATGCATGGTTAATGGTGAATCTGGGCTTGTTTTCCCATTTTTAAACAAGCCATTTTCACATAAAAATTTGCAGTCAGGCTTTCACCGTCCCAATCTCTCAAGGTCACAAATAAATCCAGATGAGAAAGCTCATTTGACTCATCTTAGCTCACCTGTCCAGTAAAACCTGCCGCTCCTCCCCATTCTGGCATGCAACTTATATGATTCCAAGCTTTTTACCTTCACAACTCTACCTAGAAGTACATTCCATATGTTGATCACCATTTAAATATCATCAAACTGCCATCAGTCGTAAATTTGCCTTTCGCTAATTTGAAACTGTGTCAGCTTGTCCCACTGTCATGGTTTAACTTGAAATAGTGTTCCAGATATATCTTTTTATACCATTTGCTATCATATCTGCCTTAATGAGGCCCCCTCTTCTCAAGTCTGAACAGCCCATCTTCTCCAGATGTTTCTCATAATTCAATCCTTGAATGTTTCCTTTGTCTCTGATTGAAACTGGATGGAGTACTTTATGGACATTGACCAAATGCAGTTTTAACATGACATCCTCCAACTTGTACTCCAATTATTTATTTCATCCCTGTTTGCATCCTTTAGGGTTCTTCTGTAACAGACTTGTTAATATTTTAGTATTGAAAGAATTTCTTGCTAATACTAAGTATCTACAGCTAATCTGATCTCCAAATTCATTTGTCTCCCTTTAACTACATTTTCAGCTATAGCTTTTAATGTTTCTTTAAGTTCTTATATTCACCTTTCTCCTGTTGTCTTTATTTTTGTGTGTATATATCAGTTAAAATAAAATGATTTTAAACTATATCATTTACTGTAAGTTCTCTTGTCTGATATAAAACTAGAAGCAGTTTAAAAAGAAAAAATAATTACAATTTTAATACAAGATTAAATAAATGCTTGTATGTTTCCCTAGTTTCTTGAAAGAGCTGAGTGTTCAATATATTTTTTTTAAGTATTGTTATGTTAAAGTAAATAGACATCAAACAACAGCAGGGGAATAAATGCTTTCTTTCGAAACAATCACACATATATTTGTCTTTGTTCTTAGACTATTCTGTCTTGTTCGTGTTATTGGTAACTGAAATCAGCCAAAGACAGAAAGGATTTTGTGGTAATTCAATGTAGCATCTTGCTAGACAATGCTGAAATCCAAACCTTATCTTAGTTTTGTGAAAGTGATAGTTTTCTGTGCTTTTCGCTAACTGATGGCAGTTTTGGTTCTGCTGTTAAACTCTGGCGGATTGCAGTCTCTGGGGTAAAACACAATTTGCAAAACTGGGGAGACGTGAAAAAGAATTGGCTAATCCATAAAGGATCAAGCTGAAAGATGTCTTGTTGATGCTGCAGTTGTCATGTGCATATGTGTTAGATTTTTGTGGCTGGGATAATATGGCAGTTTTAAAATAGGCAACAGTGATTGTTTGTAATGTATAGCCCTCATGATTGCACCCTGTAGTTTAACAACTACAGAATTGAAGATCGTAAATTACTTCTCAGATACCCCTTGAATAACAGACACACACATGGGTATATAATGAAAATTTGTTTTTTAGTTTGGCCCCAGCTGATCAATAAAGCTCCCAACAACGGATTTGCTTGTATTTTTCATTGAGCCAGTGATGCTACAGTAATATGGTTAGCATTGAAAACTTACCAAGACTGTTTTGAAATTCTGACGGTTACTATAGTGGGCAAAGAATCTCATCAGATATGGGCATCCACTATCTAGCTGCAACACACATTCACCCAACTCTATCTCAATATCCTCCAAGCCAAGAACTCTTCCAGTAACCTGGCAGCCACTGCCTATTTACTGTGAATTCAACATCCTATATGTCGGGTTCCAACAACTATAATCACCACAAATGGGTTAGTTAGTAGCATGTACTAATATACTTAAGCAACCATGAATCACCCAAGTTCTGAGGGTAATCTGGTGGAACAGATTGTCCGGCTGTTGTAGAATCCGCCTGATTTTCACTGAAATGAAAATCAGGCGGGCAATCCATTCCGCCAGATTACTACCCAAGCGGTGAAGATGAAAATTTACTTCCATGGAATCTGTTTGTATGCCTTTGTTGCAGATACAAAAATAAAGCATCAGAGACGTTGGATTCTAATATTTCAAAATCTAATAATAAGCATGATTTTCCATACCCTTGTGCATTTCTGGGATTCATAATTGTTAGATATATTTATGTGTGATGTTTTCATGAGGTTCACAGGACTCAAAATCAATTTGTAAAATTAGACCAGAGCTCAATAAATGAACAAACCAAAATATACACATGGTGTACAAATGCCCAGCTCCACACAGTGGCTAGACGCAGGTTCACATATTTGATTCCCAAATGACATGTTTGCAGCCTCAGTCAAAGCAAGCCAAGGAGATGCAGCACAAAGGCAAGGTGCTTACCTATGGAAAGGTGGGGAGAGAGAGAGAGAGAGAGGAAGGGATTACTAAGGTTGATTCTACTGGTGGATATCTAACAAAGTCACTGATTACACAGTGGCATTGGCAATGCCTGGGACCAGGCTACCTAATCTTAGTCAGAATGATGCATAGTGAAGGGTAAAGCATCAATATAAAACTGAGTGTGTGCAACTAACAAACAGAAACAGGTACTGCAATTGGGAATTTGAATAATCGTTGTTTCAGCTTTTATAATAAAATGTACAAGGCTATGGGGAAAATGGCAATCTAACTTTTTGCAGGATAAACATGGCAATATGTAAACACCTCACAGCAACCAAAAAATACAAAGAGTCTTGATCCTTTATACTTCAAAAATATTGAAGAACTAAGTTGAGCATAGAGGTGATCATTTTGACTACCAAACAGAAATACGTCTTTTCTCCATACAGCTTGTGGCTATTCCTCCTGAATTATGTATTTAGTTGTGACAAAAGGAGGGAAATATTTTTTCTGATGATTAGAATCCCATATGCAAATTGCTTCTTTTTAATAATCTGCACTTTGGCTTGCCTTCTTAGTTCCACAGCCTCCAATGGTGTGAAAACTCTAAAATCATCTCAAAATTTCAACATATTACTGGGACTACACTGGCACAATTGCAAGTTATGTTCATGCAAGCAATAGAAAAAATAATAATCTGATGGTACCTCCTGTACTATAAATTCTTCATTGCATAAGTGTGCAATGTATTTCTGCTATAAATGTCAAACTAGATGTCACTTTTAAGCGGAATGGAATATATATAATTATAAAATTAGCTGTTCCTTAATAACTTTTTCTTTTCAATTTGAAAGTGCCTAGTATGTAATGTTATAAGTACAGTTCTAGCTTGGTTGTAAAATGGTCTGCAGAAAGAGTGAACTAAAGGAGCTGTCTCACCTAAGGCAATTTGCTAGTGGTAGAACCATGAAAGAAAATTGGGGAGGAAATACGAGCTCCTGCTGCTCAGATGCTCACTGCCCTCTTATGTACCAGAGCACACCGCAACAACAAATGTGACGGCTTTACTGCTACTAGGCTTATCACATGACCACAATTTGGGTGGGGGGGTGCAGTACACTATCTTAATAACTTCAGGGTTGGTTGTGATATCTTCCCCCACCCCCACCAACTAATACTCACTATCCAGTCTCACCTATGCATAATGGTCACATTGAGGAAGTATCTGAGGGATGCCAATACCCATAGAACCATAACCGAGCACACGTAAGCACTTTTCAGAAGAGATATTAAACAAACCTAAAAAAAAAAGACATAATTAAAGCACTATTTTCAGTAACTTTGATTGTCATCTCATTGGCACTAATTGATAGCATTTCTAACATTTAAAGAGCAAAAATATTGTGCTAACTTCAATTTATGTTTATTCAGTTAGGCAATTGTTAATTTAAGGCTTGTCTATGAATGTGCAATCCCTAATGGTTGATAACCCTCAGTCTTGATAACAAATGTGTCACATTATATGACATGAAGTTTTTACCCACTCTAATTTTATAGTTTCTGTAAAAAAGTGTTTTGTGACCAACACCATCTTAAGAATATGTCTACCATTATGATGCAGAAAAGGAGATTAATGAAAAAACTATTATCAGGCATTGGTCTCATGGGTTATTTACTATAGAAATGATGTAATAGCTGTTTACTAAAATGATTTTCATATTAAAAAACATGTATACAAAGATGTTGTCAAATTAAAGTTTGCCGTACTCATCAAATTGGAAGTTTATAACACAAGAACTATGTTACAGTAACCAATCGAATAGCAGCAATATGCTTGCTTTAAAAAATGAAGTTAAGGACTAAATTAATATATTTACATATGGTCTGAAAATTGTCTGACTGTTACAATTTACAAGTTGTTACTCAAGATAAACCTTTCAACCAGAACTTGAAAATAGCTTATCTGGTTAACTAATGAATGCAGTGCTCTTAAATGAGGAATCTCACCACTAATTTGCACTGATGAATGATGCTTCTTAATAAACTAATTTAAATCTCCTAAATTACTCTCTATAAAAGGCACTAATAAGGTTTGTGTTCATATCATTTTAAGAATGGAAAATAAATTGTGAGGATTATTTACATGGAGTTATGATAACCAAGGAGAACTTGTTCATTAATCCATACTTTTAAACTTTGTTTCTGGGATATTATTAGTATAATAAAATAAATTTAAAAATGTATTTAAAAATGTATTAAAGAGTCTGATTGTGATTGCAAAAGTTCTGGCTTAATATACAGTAAGCAAAGCATATTCTATCACATTATCAGCAACTCTAAGGTAGCAACTAATAGTCATTATTTTCTAAGTATTTGTGGATTTGATTGAAAAGTGAATGCTGATGTTAGACTTTAACTTCTGCCCCCTCAGGTGGAACTGACAGGCAGCAGTGTGTTTGATTATGTCCACCCTGGAGACCATGTGGAGATGGCAGAGCAGCTGGGCATGAAACTTCCCCCAGGGCGAGGCATTCTCTCACAGGGTACCGCAGAGGATGGAGCCAGCTCAGCATCTTCGTCCTCACAGTCTGAGACCCCTGAGCCAGGTGGGAATTTCAAGCAGAAAAGGGCAAGGTTGAGGGCAAGACCTTTGTGAAATGATTGAGCTCTATTTACTGATGTGAAGACCAGAGGGAAACATAGATCTAGCGATAGTTAAGATTCCATATAATATTACTGCTGAAATGTTCAGAATTGATTGGGCAAGCATGCGATAATTTAACTGAGAAAATGTAGGAAATAAATTGGTCTAAATTAAGAGTATAAAAATTATACTGGTAACATTTTAGGAAATTCAGATATTATTTGAAGTGCATCATATTTTTTGTACTGAAATATTGTTTGCAATTTGATACACTAATGTTTAGCACTGTACCTTTTGAATAGTCTATTTTTAAATGTTGGTAGTTGTCCTTTTTGTTTTTGTTTTGAAGTACAATCTTTATGCTACCTGCGGCACACCAGCTAGGGATACAACTTTGAATTTGCAAAAGCAATGTGTGCAGTAATTTTATACAGGCTTGCCCCCCTCACTGTTTAATTAGATGAATCATGGGGGAATGAAGCAAAGCAACATTGCTCATTGGGATTCTTTCCAGACTCCTTACAGACTTTGCATTCAGGATGTTCCCATTTTGATGGTGTTGTACTGATGATAATTTAAGTATTAGGGGAAAATCCATTTATAAATTAAACAAAATGATTTGATATCCATCAGTCCCTTAGTTCATCAAGCTGTTCAAACAGCAGGAAGATTGGCTGGTCTGCCTAGGTCTTCTGAGAGCTCTGGTAATTAGATCTGCTAAGGATTTATTCTTTACTGATTGGGGCTTTAAATTAATTGAAGTTCCACATTTGTGGTTTTGTCCTTTTTGTACTTTTTTAAAGTAGATATTTCATATTCTTATGGGCCAGAATGGATGAGCAAAAGCAGGAGCAGTTTAAAATGTGAATTTTCTCAGGAGAAGGAGCTAGAGAATTTAATGAGAGGTCTGATTAAGAGTCTAAGATCTGTTTGCTTACTTGGGAAATCATTATTGTACTAAAGAAGGCATGGAAAATTTAATACAGCATTCATTTTCTTGTACTGCACTGCTAACACAAAGCCACTCAGGGATGTCTATCTCCAACTTAAAGCGTACTGTACATTAGACAGAATTTATTCGATATTCTTCACCTATATGTTGTCAAGGATACTAGTGTGCGTGTTGATATAGATGCTACATTTCTCTCCCACGAACTGTGTAAGTTCAGTGATTCCTTTGTTAAGGCACCTTTCTGCTTGACCTAAGGATGTTCATTAAAATCTCCTTTTTGGTATTAAGTCTGAACAATTAAATCTGTCCTTGAAAAAAAGGCTGTTAGAACAGCTTTTTACAATATAAGTTTGCTGCCCAGATGCTCAGACAGACTCAATTGCATTACTGCAGTAATTGTTTGCATCAAAAAAATGAAAATCTTTTAATAAAAGATACATTAAAGTTATTGCCATTATTTTAACAAAACAATAAATTGACTGTGACCAATATGAAAAACATGATAAATGCTAAAACTGCTCAATTTTAAAGCTTGCCTGGTATTCAGATTGCTGTGGCTCAGGAATAAGAAACTGTTTAATTGTAATGTAATTTTTTTCATATTGATATTGTGTTTCTTCAATATTCATAAAGTGATGATCAAACAGTAACAGTAGACCTTCATGTGTACTGTACTGTGGAATTGAAGATAGGCTGGTGTATTAAAGGACTGCACACATATCCGCATCAGCGTTCAATCTATCAGCCTATCTTCAATTCCAAGGTAGAGTACACAGGCATTGACTGTTGCTTGAACAGCCATTACTTTAACAAGCACATAGCATAAATGAAGTCAATTAAATTGTGCACATTTTCTAGGAACTATTTCATTATTTAATTCTGTTCCATGTTATATTAATATTTAATTGCATAACCTGAAATTGCAGTTGTGAGATTTTCCATACCTTTTCTTATTGTATACTAGTCAGCAGAAGGTGGAGGAGGAATTCTAAAATCTAGCCAGAGTGTCATGTGGGTGTTTATTCATGGGTGGTTGCGTATAATTAAATGTTTTTGTATGCATCAATTGAACACCACCCACCAGAATCAACACTCGTGGACATTTTTAGATTAACAAGCTTTTTTAAAAGTCTTTGAATGCAATTTTGAAATATTAGTGTCTAGAATGTATCTTTGTAATTGCTATAGACATATCCTATCACTATTTATTAAGCTAATGGCATTCTTACAAAATAAACGGTCCTCTTGTAACCACGAATGAATATTTTAGATCTGTGGTCAAAAATGAAAGTATCAATGTACAGTAGGCCATATTTTGGAAGAGTTATGCTTTCAGCAGGCAAAGTATTCTGTTTTGACGTGAATGAGCAATAGCCCTGTGTCATTGCTGTAAGACCTACAGCCTCTGGATGGAAGGCACTAAGCAGATTTTTTTTCAATGAAATTGTATTATAACCTCAATGATTCTTGTTTAATATATGCAAAACAGACAAGCGATAACATTTCTTTGTCCAATAATTGCTTAGATGAACTGTAATATAGCTTTTTAGCTAATCTTTATAAAATCCTTTTATATAATTTAAATGTTCCCAAATGCAGGAGAAACACTTGTGTGTAATCTTAAAAACATTTGATCTATTTATTTACTTGGCACAAAATAATTATTTTTAAGATATTGTTCTTTGATGTATTAAATGTTGTATCTTAAAATAAGTAAAACTTAAATAATATTTGATACAAGAAATGGATATAGGGATTAGAATAATACTGTCCGTATGACAATAACACATAGATAAATGCTGATGGTACTTGCACCAATTTTATCTTTTGTGTATAATACTTTTTAGTTTGCAGAATCTGCACATTTCTGTGTTATTTATGTCACTAGTTACCAGTTGGTCAGTGTTCAATTAACATGAGAAATTTGCATCCTCCATACTTATGATGTTTGGCTCATTTATCTGTCATAATTTTGCAGTCCATTACACTTTAAAATTCTCTGGACCATCAGAGGGTCGGTGCCAAGCTGAGATGAGTTATTCTCAAAAGAAAGGAGCAAAGATCAGAGAGCAAGTCAATCTGTGTCATTCTTACGTACCTCCTGCTTGGAATTTTTTCAGATCAGTGCTGACCGAAGCCTTGGGAGCAGACCTCCGCCTCACTCTTCTACATGGGGAATGGAGTGTAGATAGGAAGACTTGATGCAGGGAAGAAAACTAAAAGGGAAATTAGAAATTATGACATTTTGATCTGATGCATTAATTCCACATGCCATATTCAACCAAAAATGCATGCCATGCCAGGCTCATTCATTTCACTTCTAACATGTTTGGTTAGAGATTTCACTTTGTCCATGTTACACACTTGTTGTTCTGTGAAGTTGTCTTTGGTTTATCAGCGATATATTTTTCCTGCATTTGAGGACTTTGCACCAGGACTGTGTACTTGAAGTCAGTGCTAGTTTATTATATCCTATTCATATTTATCTGGAACCCATTATGCTGAATTAACCCCATCTACACCACAGGGCAGATTTAGAAACTGATAGCAAGACAGTAATAAAATGGCTACTTTTCCTCTGGAGGCAGGGAGCAAAACCACTTCAGGAGGTTTTGGTCCTTGACTCCAGAGAGGGATGTTGTCTCATTATATTGTAACAGTGGCTCCAAAGGCAGTCATGTAATATAAATGGGATAGATATGTTTGGAAAATGAGGTGTATTTTTATTTTGTATTTAAAACAAGACTTCTGTGTTGATTATTCATGCTTTTTATTTATTGCATTTCATTTTTCTAAGTTTTTTGCCCTCCTTTTAAGTTTTTTTCACTCCTTAATAATTCCTGCTTCCCCCTACACAGTTCCCTCCATAGCACATACAGCTATCCAAGCAAGAAAACAAGCAGGTGACCTCTTCTTTGTCCTTTACAAACGTCACTTATGAATTGACCACAGGTTAAAACACTTTCCAAATGTTCAGGGTAAATGCCTGGTTTTCCCAGGAAACCCAGCTGAGATCAAGGACTCATGCAAATAATGACCAGGGATGAATCTGAGACATATACCTTTAAGGAACCCAACATATTTCTTAACCTGGTTGAAATGCAATAAATGAAAAGCAAGAATATTCAAAATAGAAGTTATTGTTTTAAATACAGAATAAAAATCCTGGTGTTGTTTGATATACCACAGTGCTGTTCAAAGATTGGCAAGACCAATGGGCTGGATGGTTGACTATATTTTTAAAATTCCCAGAGTTGTACAACATTTGCAATAGCCTTCACCCAAAGATTGCAAATATAAAGTATAAAGTTGCCAGGGTTAAAGACATCTCCTCGCGGCTGGAGAAGAACTTGGAGTGGGAGGGGGAGGATCCAGTTGTCGTGGTCCACGTAGGAACCAACGACATAGGTAGAACTAGGAATGAGATTCTGCTGAGGGAGTTTGAGGAGCTAGGATCCAAATTAAAAAGGGGAACCTCAAAGGTAATAATCTCTGGATTGTTACCTGAGCCACGCGCAAATTGGCATAGGGACAAACAGATTAGAGGTTTAAATGCGTGGCTCAAAGAGTGGTGTGGGAGGAAGGGGTTTCAGTTCATGGGGCACTGGCACCAGTACTGGGGAAAGAGGGAGCTGTTCCGTTGGGACGGGCTCCACATAAACCGGGCTGTGACCAGTGTCCTGGCGAACCGAATAACTAGGGCAGTAGACAGGACTTTAAACTAATGAAGGGGGTGGGGGCAGGGGCTGGCGGGAGGATTCAGGAAGGGGGTTGGGGGGGGGGCGCTGGCGGGAGGATTCAGGAAAGAGTACATTTAAAAGCAGCAAGAGAAATGCCAAGACTCTAGAGCAGAGTAGAGTTTTGGGTAAAAAATAAGCAGAGTTGGTCAGGAAGGGACAGAGAGAGTGACTAAGGTGACATCAGGGAAAAAGAGAAATAAGTCAAAACTAAAGGCACTATATCTGAATGCGCGAAGCATTCGAAACAAAATAGATGAATTAATAGCGCAGATAGAAATGTTTGATCTAATAGCCATAACGGAGACGTGGTTGCAAAGTGGCCAAGGTTGGGAACTAAATATTCCAGGATACATAACTTTTAGAAGGGATAGGCAAAATGGAAAAGGAGGAGGGGTAGCCCTGATAATAAAGGATGGGATAAAGACAGTAGAGAGAAAGGATCTTCGCTCCGAAAATCAAGAAGTAGAATCAGTTTGGGTGGAACTAAGAAACAGCAAGGGGCAGAAAACATTGGTGGGAGTTGTTTATAGGCCTCCAAACAGTAGTTGTAATGTAGGGCAGAGTATAAATCAGGAAATTAGAGGCGCATGTAACAAGGGTAATATAGTAATTATGAGGGACTTTAATCTACATATGGACTGGGCAAATCAAATTTGCAGTAATAGTGTGGAGGACGAATTCATGGAATGTGTGCAAGGTAGTTTTCTAGATCAGTATGTTGAGGAACCAACTAGAGAACAGGCTATTTTAGATCTAGTATTGTGCAACGAGAAAGGGTTAATTAATAACTCTGTAGTAAAGGGGACTTTAGGGAAGAGTGACCATAATATGATAGAATTTTATATTGAGTTTGAAAGTGACTTAGTTAAATCCGAAACTAGGGTCTTAAATCTAAACAAAGCAAACTACGTAGGTATGAGGGGTGAGTTGGCTAAGGTAGATTGGGAAACTACATTAAAAGGTATGACAGTGGACGAGAATGGCTAGCATTTAAAGAATTAATACTTAATTTACAGCAAATATACATTCCTTTAAGGCACAAAAATCCCACAGGAAAAGTGGTCCAACCATGGCTAACAAGAGAAGTTAAAGATAGTATTACATCAAAGGAGGAGGCTTATAATGCTGCCAAAAAGAGTAGTAAGCCTGAGGACTGGAAGGATTTTAGAATTCAGCAAAGGAGGACCAAGAAATTAATAATGAAAGGGAAAATAGAATATGAGAGTAAACTAGCGAGAGACATAAAAACAGATTATAAAAGCTTCTGTAGGTATGTAAAAAGGAAAAGATTAGCGAAAGTAAATGTGGGTCCCTTACAGGTTGAGACAGGAGAAATTATAATGGGAAATAAGGAAATGACAGAGAAATTAAACGAATACTTTGGGCTGGATTTTCTCAATGGGGAGCTTTTGGAGGCGGGACTCCCACTTGTCGGGTTTTAGTCCCGCCTCCATCGACTTGTGGCCAACCCACGCTATTTTCCCTTGATTGACCTTGTTAAGCCCGCCCAGCAGGCTTAGCAGGCCAATTAAGTGAAAGCCGGTTACAGGTGACGCCAGCGAGTGACATTTCATCTGTCAAGAGCTTTTGACAGATCAATTGTCATCGTTTGACAGCTCTCTGAAGCTGTCAAACACTGACAAGATGTCTTCTAAGTTGAGTCTTTACTCAAGACTCAATTAGAAAGCCTTCCTGAGCAGAAAGCAGAAGGCTGCACCTTTTGACAGTTCAGCGGCGATTCTGCTTTCTGTGCCGGTGAGCTGAGGGACTCCCGAGACCTGAAGGGATGAAGCCTGCAAGAAGAAGTAAAGGTAAGTAAAACTTATTAAAACACTTTACACACACCTCACACACTTACCTCTCCACACTTGCACTCATCACTCACCTGCACACCGGACATCTCGGCCCTGCAGGCTCACGGCTCGCCTCGCTGACCCTGGAGAGGTTCGGAGCCGTTGGGAAGCCCACACTTCAGGGCTGAAAATAGGGATTCTCCAAAAAACTGCCTGGTAACTACCTGTTAACAGGCAGTTAATTGGCATTAATCCCCTTCCCGCCTCGGGGAGGCGACTCCCAGCGCGGGTCGGGTACCCGCCTCCTGGGAAGATGGCATGGAGGTGGGTTGGGGGCGGGATGGGTACCTGCCCCCAGATTCTGCCATTTTCCTGGCAGTCCTGCTTCCTCAGGGCTGGCAAAATTCCCCCCTTTGTGTCTGTCTTCACGGAAGAAGACACAAAAAACTTCCCGGAAAATGTGGACAACCAAGGGTCTAGCGAGAATGAGGAACTGAAAGATATTACTATTAGTAAAAAAGTAGTACTGGAGAATTAATGGGACTGAAAGCCGATAAATCCTGTGGACCTGATGGCCTACATCCTAGGGTTTTGAAAGAGGTGGCTATAGAGATAGTGGGTGCATTGGTTGTCATTTTCCAAAATTCCATAGATTCTAGAATGGTTCCTGCGGATTTTGGGTAGCAAATGTAACCCCACTATTTAAGAAAGGAGGGAGAGAGAAAACGGGGAACTACAGACCAGTTAACCTGACATCAGTAGTAGAGAAAATGCTAGAATCTATTATTAAGGACGTGGTAACAGGGCACTTAGAAAATAATAATAGGATTGGGCAGAGTCAACACGGATTTATGAAAGGGAAATCATGTTTGACGAATCTGTTAGAGTTCTTTGAGGTTGTAACTAGCAGAATAGATAAGGGGGAACCAGTGGATGTGGTGTATTTGGGTTTTCAGAAGGCATTCGATAAGGTGCCATGCAAGAGGTTGTTAAACAAAATTAGGGCTCATGGGATTGGAGGTAATATACTAGCATGGATTGAGGATTGGTGGTAATATACTAGCATGGATTGAGGATTGGTTAACGGACAGAAAACAGAGAGTAGGAATAAACGGGTAATTTTCGGGATGGCAGGCTGTAACTAGTGGGGTACCGCAAGGATCAGTGCTTGGGCCTCAGCTATTCACAATCTATATCAATGATTTGGATGAGGGGGCCAAATGTAATATATCCAAGTTTGCTGATGATACAAAGCTGGGTGGGAATGTAAGTTGTGAGGAGGATGCAAAGAGGCTTCAAGGGGATATAGACAGGCTAAGTGAGTGGGCAAGAACATGGCAAATGGAATATAATGTGGAGAAATGTGAAGTTATCCACTTTGGTTGGAAAAATAGAAAAGCAGAGTACTTTTTTAATGGTGAGAGATTGGGAAATGTTGGTGTTCAGAGGGACCTGGGTGTCCTTGTACACGAATCACTGAAAGTTAACATGCAGGTAAAGCAAGCAATTAGGAAAGCAAATGGTATGTTGGCCTTTATTACAAGAGGATTTGAGTACAAGAGTAAAGACATCTTACTGCAATTATATAGGGCCCTGGTGAGACCACACCTGGAGTATTGTGTACAGTTTTGGTCTCCTTACCTAAGGAAGGATATACTTGCCATAGAGGGAGTGCTACGAAGGTTCACCAGACTGATTCCTGGGATGGGGGGGATTGTCCTATGAGGAGAGATTGAGTAGACTCGGCCTATATTCTCTAGAGTTTAGAAGAATGAGAGGTGATCTCATTGAAACATACAAAATTCTTACAGGGCTTGACAGGGTAGATGCAGGGAGGATGTTTCCCCTGGCTGGGGAGTCTAGAACCAGGGGTCACAGTCTCAGAATAAGGGGATGGCCATTTAGGACTGAGATGAAGAGAAATTTCTTCACTCAGAGGGTGGTGAATCTTTGGAATTCTCTACCCTAGAGGGCTGTGGAGACTCAGTCGTTGAGTATATTCAAGACAGAGATCGATAAATTTTTGAATATTAAGGGAATCAAGGGATATGGGAATAGTTCAGGAAAGTGGAGATGAGGTGGAAGATCAGCCATGATCTTATTGAATGGCGGAGCAGGCTCGAATGGCCTACTCCTGCTCCTATTTCTTATGTGGCCAGGGCTTTTCTTATCCGCCCTCGCCAATCTATGATTTTCCACCCATTCTCTTCAATGGTTGGAAAATAACAGGCTGATGAGGACAGAAATGGAAAACCCCGTATATGCATAAATAAAAACAGAAAATGCTGGAAATACTCGGCAGGTCAGGCAGCATCTGTAGAGAGAGAAACAGAGTTAATGTTTCAGGTCAATAACCCTTCGTCAGAACTGGAAAAAGTTGGAGATGTAACAGGTTTTTAAGCAAGTGTAGGGGCAGGGAGAGGGGGGAGGAGAGGAAAGAACAAAAGGGAAGGTCTGTGATAGGATGGAAGGCAGGAGAGATTAAGAGACAAAAGGGATGATGGTGCAGGCAAAAGGAGATGGTAATGGGACAAGTTAAGAAACAAAAGATGACTCTAGATGAAGTGTAAATGGCAATGGCAGGATGATCAACAGCTGCCATGTGAGAGAAAGAAAAAAAATGATAGGGGCAGAGGTTACGGTCTGAAATTGTTGAACTCGATGTTGAGTCCAGAAGGCAGTAAAGTGCCTAATCAAAAGATGAGGTGCTGTTCCTCGAGCTTATGTTGAGCTTCACTGGAACAGTGCAAGAGGCCGAGGACGGAGAGGTCAGAGTGGGAGTGGAGCGGAGAATTAAAGTGACAGGCGACCGGAAGCTCGGGGTCACCCTTACGGACTGAACGGAGGTGTTCCACAAAGCGGTCACCCAATCTGCATTTGGTCTCCCCAATGTAGAGGAGACCGCATCGTGAACAGCGAATACAGTATACTAAATTGCAAGAAGTACAAGTAAATCGCTGTTTCACCTGGAAGGAGTGTTTGGGGCCCTAGACAGTGGGAAGGGAGGAGGTAAAAGGGCAGGTGTTGCATCTCCTGCGCTTGCACGGGAAGGCGCCGGGCAAAGGGGAAGGGGTGTTGGGGGTGATAGAGGAGTAGACCAGGGTGTCGCGGAGGGGAGCGGTCCCTTCGGAATGCTGAAAGGGGAGGTGAGGGGAAGATGTGTTTGGTGGTGGGATCACGCTGGGTAGATACCTGATCAAACATGAGAAGGGAAACAGAAAGCAATGAAGATGAACAAGGTATCTCCATGTTCATTGTCAATTGACACCAGGCTGAGAACTATTCTTAAGCAGGAATTCTCAAATGATGTTGAAGAGATTAAGGTCATATTTGGGTGTAAGAGAGAAATGGCACGATAAAAGTTGCTTTGACTACCAACAAGGAAACTCATTGCAAAGACTGTGAAGAGTTCATATGAAGAGTTTATGCTGTCTCTCACTGGCATTGTGTTTCAGCTTACCGATCCTATATTATCCAGAATACGGGTTGCACCGCAACAGGACCAAAACCAATATCGTCGCGGGGAGATTTGCTCGTGCTCTTGGGGAGGGTTTAAACTAATTTGGCAGGAGAATGGGCACCAGGATGTTACATTAGAAAGAGGAAATAAAGTGCGCAAAGAATTGGGAGAGGCAGAGAGCACTAAAGTAAGAAATAGTAAGTTATTAGGTGGAGTCAAACTAATAGAGAATAAAGGATAGTCTAAGATGGGTTTACAGTGTATGTATGTGAATGCACGAAGCGTAATGAACAAAGTAAGTAAGCTGCAGGCACAAATAGCCACATGGGACTATGATGATGTGGCAATAACTGAGACCTGGCTCAAAAAAGGGCAGGTATGGGTATTAAATATTCTTGGTTATAAGGTGTTCAGGAAAGATAGGGAAGGAAAGACAGGAGGTGATGTGGCAGTATTGGTTAAGAAGAATGTTACAGTGCTGGAGATGGAGGATGTCCTGGAGGGGTCAAGGACAGAATCTGTATGGGTAGAGTTAAGAAATAATAGAGGTGCCATTACACTACTAAGTGTATTCTGTAGACCACCAAATAATGGAAAAGATATGGCAAAGCAAATTTACAGAGAAATTACAGAGAGGTGCAAGAACTATAGAGTAGTAATAATGGGGGACTTCAACTCTCCCAATATAGACTGGGATCGTAATAGTGTAAAGGGCAGAGAAGGGGAAGAATTTCTGAAGTGTGTTCAGGAGAACTTTCTTGACGAGGGAGGAGGCATTGCTGGATCTGGTTCTGGGGAATGAGGTAGGTCAAGTAGAGCAAGTGTCAGTAGATGAACATTTAGGGAACAGTGATCATAGTATCATAATGTTTAGATTAGCTATGGGAAAGGACAGGGAGCAATCTAGAGTAAAAATGTTTAACTGAGGGAAAGCCAATTTCAGTGGGATGAGGAAGGACCTGGCCCGGGTAAACTGGAATCAAAGATTGGCAGACAAAACTGTAATGGAGCAATGGGCTGCCTTTAAAGAGGAAATAGTTCGGGTACAGTTGAGGTACATTCCCACTAAGAGGAAAGGCAGGGCAACTAAAGTCAGGGCTCCCTGGATGACAAAACAGATAGAGAATATGATGAAGCAGAAAAAGAGCACGTATGACAGATGTCATGTTGCAAATACATCTGAGAATCAGGCTATATATAGAAAGGTCAGAGGAGAAGTGAAAAAGAAAATAAGAGGGGCAAAGAGAGGGTATGAGAATAGATGGCAGCCAACATAAAAGGTAATCCAAAAGTCTTCTACAGGCATATAAATAGCAAAACGGAAGTAAGAGGAGGGGTGGGGCCGATTAGGGACCAAAAAGGAGACCTATGCATGAAGACAGAGGGTATGGCTGAGGTACTAAACAAGTAGTTTGCATCAGTCTTCACCAAGTAAGAGGATGCTGCCATAGACATAGTGAAGGAGGAGGTCGTGGAGACAATTGATAGGATAAAGAAGAGGTATTAGAAAGGCTGGCTGTACTTTAAGTAGATAAATCACCAGGAGCAGATGGGATACATCCTTGGATGCTGAAGGAATTGAGGGAGGAAATCGCAGAGTTACTGGCCATAATATTCCAGTCCACCATAGATATGGGGGTGGTGCCAGAGGACTGGAGAATTGCAAATGTTACACCATTGTTCAAAAAAGGGTGTAAAGATAAACCCAGCAACTACAGGCCAGTCAGTCTAACCTCGGTAGTGGGGAAGCTTTCAGAAACAGTAATCAGGGACAAAATTAACAGTCACTTGGATAGGTGTGAATTAATTAAGGAAAGCCAGCATGGATTTGTTAAAGGCAAATCATGTTTAACCAACTTGATCGAGTTTTTGATGAGGTAACAGAAAGGGTTGATGAGGGTAATGCGGTTGACGTAGTGTACATGGGTTTCCAAAAGGCGTTCGACAAAGTGCCACCTAATAGGCTTGCCAGCAAAGTTGAAGCCCATGGAATAAAAGGGACAGTGGCAACATGGATACGAAATTGGCTAGGTGACAGGAAACAGAGTAATGTTGAACGGTTGTTTTTCGGACTGGAGTGGTGATCCCCAGGGGTCGTTTCTAGGAGCACTACTTTTTTTGATATATATTAATGACTTGGACGTGGGTGTACAGGACACAATTTCAAAATTTGCAGATGACACAAAACTTGGAAGTATAGTGAACAGTGAGGAGGAGAGTGATAGACTTCAGGAAGACATAGACAGGCTGGTGAAATGGGCGGACACGTGGCAGATGAAATTTAACGCAGAAAAGTGCAAAGTGATACATTTTGGTAGAAAGAATGAGGAGAGGACATCTAAACTAAATAGTACAATCCTAAAGGGGGTGCACGAACAGAGAGACCTAGGGGTATATGTGCACAAATCGTTGAAGGTGGCAGAGCAGGTTGAAAAAGCGGTTAAAATGGCTTACGGGATCCTGGATTTCATAAATAGAGGTATAGAGTACAAAAGTGTGGAAATTATGATTAACCTGTATAAAACACTGGTTCAGCCCCAACTGGAGTACTGTGTCCAATTCTGGGCACCACACTTTAGGAAGGATGTGAAGGCCTTAGAGAAGGTGCAGAAAAGATTTACGAGAATGATTCCAGGAATGAGGGACTTCAGTTACGTTGATAGACTGGAGAAGCTGGGGTTGTTCTCCTTGGAGCAGAGAAGATTGAGAGGAGATTTGATAGAGGTGTTCAAAATCATAAGGGGTCTGGACAGAGTAGATAGAGAGAAACTGTTCCCATTGGCAGAAGGGTTGAGAACCAGAGGACACACATTTAAGGTGATTGGCAAAAGAACCAACACCGACATAAGAAAAACTTTTTTACGCAGTGAGTGGTTAGGATCTGGAATGCACTGCCTGAAAGGGTGGTGGAGGCAGACTCAATCACAGTTTTCAAAAGGGAGTTGGATAAGTATCCGAAAGAAAAAAATTTGCAGGGCTACGGGGAAAGGGCAGGGGAGTGGGACTAGCTGAAAGTCGGCATGGGCTCGACGGGCCGAATGCCTTCTTCCATGCTGTAAGCATTCTATGATTCAATGAATACAGTCACACCCCTAAGGAAAGCACAGGTTCAGGAAGGGGAGGGTGTGACTGCTCGGGAGACGGGTAGCGAGGACTTAGGAGAGTTTGAGAAGGAAGTCCCGCAGGCACTGGTCCTGTCCAACAGGTACGATGTACTCACTACCTGTGATGACAAGGAGAAAGACTGCGGGGAGGACAGCCACAATGCAGACCAAGGCACTGTGGCTCACAAGGCTGTCCAAGGGGGGGAAAATCAGAATAGAAATGTGGTAATGATAGAGGATTTTATAATTAGGGAGATAGATGGCCTCCTCTGAAGCCAAGAATGAGAATCCCAAAGGATGTGTTGCCTACCCAGTGCCAGGGTAAGGGATATCTCGAGGTGGCTGGAGAGGAATTTGGAAAGGGAGGGGGTAAATCCAGTTGGCGTGGTCCATGTTGGAACAAACAACTTAGGTAGAAACAGGAAGGAGATCCTGCTGAAGGAATGTCAGGAGTTAGGAGCGAAATTAAAAAGCAGGACCTTGAAGGTAATAATCTCTGGATTATTGCCCGAGCCACGTGCAAATTGGCATAGAAACAGTCAGATCAGGAGAATTAACACGTGGCTAAAGGGCTGGTGTGGGAAAGAGGGGTTCCTTTTCATGGGACACTGGCACCAGTACTGGGACAGAAAGGAGCTGTACCGATGGGACGGGCTCCACCTGAACCGGGATGGGACCCGTATCCTAGTGGAAAGGGTAAATAGGGAGGTGGCAAAGGCTTTAAACTAGTAAGACGGGGGGAGGGATCTACAAGAAATGAAACCAAACTAAATATAAACAAAATGGAAAGGAGAGCATAGGAAAAAGTAAAGTAAGGGAGGACGTTGAATAAATAAGGGAATAAATAGAGTTATAGAACAGGAGTTTAAAAAGATGGCTAAAAATAAAGTGAGAGGAACTGTTATTAAAAATGAGTTAATCTGTCTGTACAGCAATGCACACAGTGTCCGTAATAAAACAGGGAAGCTGGAGGCAATCATGCGTTGCGAGGAACCAGACATAGTAGGGATTACTGAGACATGGCTACAGAAAAATCAGGACTGGGAATTAAACATTGCAGGGTATAACATATTTAGAAAAGATAAAGAGGGGGAGGTGAAGTAGCTGTACTTATTAGGGATAACATAATGGCAGTAGAAAAAGTGATGCCGCTACCAGCAAGACAGAAATAGAATCCATGTGGATAGAGATAATAGATAATAAAGGATTAATCACACTAATAGGCGTAATCTACAGACCACCTAATAGTGGAAGGGAGGTGGAGGAAGAAAAATGCAGACAAATTAGGGAAATACAGCAAAGGCTATGGGCCCTGACAACATCCCGGCTATCGTGCTGAAGACTTGTAGTCCAGAACTAGCCGCGCCTCTAGCCAAGCTGTTCCAGTATAGCTACAACACTGGCATCTATCCGACAATGTGGAAAACTGCCCAGGTATGTCCTGTCCACAAAAAGCAGGACAAATCCAATCCAGCCAATTACCGCCCCATCAGTCTACTCTCAATCATCAGCAAAGTGATGGAAGGTGTCAGCAACAGTGCTATCAAGTGGCACTTACTCACCAATAACCTACTCACTGATGCCCAGTTTGGGTTCCGCCAAGACCACTCTGCTCCCAACCTCATTACAGCCTTGGTCCAAACATGGATATGGAGCTGAATTCCAGAGGTGAGGTGAGAGTGACTGCCCTTGATATCAAGGCAGTATTTGACCGAGTGTGGCATCAAGGAGCCCTAGTAAAATTGAAGTCAATGGGAATCGGGGGGGAAAACTCTCCACTGGCTGGAGTCATACCTAGCACAAAGGAAGATGGTTGTGGTGATTGAAGGTCAATCATCGCAGCCCCAGGACATCGCTGCAGGAGTTCATCAGGGCAGTGTCCTAGGCCCAACCATTTTCAGCTGCTTCATCAATGACCTTCCTCCAACATAAGGTCAGAAATGGGGATGTTCGCTGATGACTGAACAGTGTTCAGTGCCATTCACAACTCCTCAAATAATGAAGCAGTCCATGCCCGCATGCAACAAGACCTGGATGACATTCAGGCTTGGGCTGATAAGTGGCAGGTAACATTGGCGCCACAGAAGTGTCAGGCAATTACTATCTCCAACAAGCGAGGGTCTAACCACCGCCCCTTGACATTCAACGACATTACCATCGCCGAATTCCCCACCATCAACATCCTGGGGGTCACCATTGACCAGAAACTTAACTGGACCAGCCACATAAATACTGTGGCCACAAGATCAGGTCAGAGGCTAGGTATTCTGCGATGAGTATCTCACCTCCTGACTCCCCAAAGCCTTTCTACCATCTACAAGGCACAAGTAAGGAGTGTGATGGAATACTCTCCACTTGCTTGGATGAGTGCAGCTCCAACAACACTCAAGAAGCTCGACACCATACAGGACAAAGCAGCCCGCTTGATTGGCACCCCATCTACCACCTTAAACATTCACTCCTCCACCACTGGCGTACCGTGGCTGCAGTGTGTACCATCTACAAGATGCACTGCAGCAACTCACCAAGGCTTCTTCGACAGCACCTCCCAAACCCATGACCTCTTCCACCTAGAAGGACAAGGGCAGCAGACACATGGGACCACCACCACCTCCAAGTTCCCCTCCAAGTCACACACCATCCTGACTTAGAAGTATATCACCAATCCTTCATCGTTGCTGGGTCAAAATCCTGGAACTCCCTACCTAACAACACTGTGGGAGTACCTTCACCACACGGTCTGCAGTTGTTCAAGAAGGCGGCTTACCACCACCTTCTCGAGGGCAATTAGGGATGGGCAATAAATGCTGGTCTTGCCAGCGATGCCCACATCCCATAAAAACAAATTTAAAAAAAGTAAAAGACATAGAATAATAATCATGGGGGATTTCATCTAACCAGATATTAATTGGACAGAAGAGGTAGGTAAAGGGGATAAGGGAATAGAGTTCCTACAATGTGTACAGGACTCCTTTCTAACCCAATATGTAAAAAACCCTTGGAGGTTTTGCTTTTGGATCTAATAATGGGGAATGAACCAGAGCAGATAAGAGAAGTAAAAGTAGAGGAACATCTAGGCAATAGTGACCATAATATAATATGCTTTAAGATAATAATTGAGAAAGACATAGGTATGACAAATACCAGGGTAATAGATCGGAGAAAAGCTGATTGTGAAGAGCTGAGAATAGAACTTGGGAAAATAAATGCACAACAGTATTGGCAAACAATGATGTAGAAAAGCAATGGGAAACATTTAAAATGATCAACAGAGTCCAGGAAAAATATATTCCGCTAATAAACAAGAACAAGCTAAACACTAATGAGACACTGTGGATGAATACAGCCATAAGGGAAAAATTGAGGGTAAGGAAAGAGGCATACATTAAGTACATGGACAGCAGGGGAGAGCATGATCAGGGAGAATATGAAGGAATTAGGAGAGAAGTCAAAAAAACAATTCGGAAGGCAAAGAGGAACTATGAAATTAAATTATCAAGGAACATAAAACAAAATAGTAAAATATTTTACAGGCACATAAATAAAAAAAGGAAGTTCGGGATGGGAATAGGGCAACTAAGGGATGGAGATGATAATACCACAGGCAGCAATAGAGAGATGGCAGAGATATTAAATAATTACTTCGCTTCGGTATTTACCAGGGAGATAGAACAGGTGGAGATGACATCAGTTGATGAGATTAGTAATGAGTTAACTGCATTTAAAATAAAACGAGGAGATATACTAAATAAACTGATGAAACTCAAAGAGGATAAAACCCCTGGTCCGGACGGATTACATCTGCGCATTTTTAAAGAATCTAGGGAAGAAATAGCAGAGGCATTACTACACATATTTAGTAATTCATTCGAAAAAGGTGTGGTTCCAGAGGACTGGAGGATAGCTAACATAATACCTATATTTAAGAAGGGAGATAGAACATGTCCAGGGAACAAAGACCAATCAGCTTAACATCGGTAGTCTGAAAAATAATGGAATCCTTACTATAGGAGAAAATAGAAGAACATCTAGAAACAAAAAATATAATAATAAATAGTCAGCATGGATTTCAAAAGGGAAAGTCTTGCTTGACCAACCTAATTGAATTTTTTGAAGAGGTAACAGAGAGTAGACAAGGGTAATGCAGTAGATGTAATTTATCTAGATTTTCAAAAGGCCTTCAATAAGGTACCACATAATAGACTAATGAATAAGGTCAGGGTATGCGGAGTTAGGGGACAAGTAGCAGAATGGATAGCTAGCTGGCTTCAAGACAGAAAGCAGAGAGTTGGGGTAAAAGGTAGCTATTCACAGTGACAGAAGTTGGGTAGTGGTGTTCCACAGGATCAGTGCTGGGACCACTGTTGTTCACAATTTATATTAACGATTTAGACCTTGGAATAAAAAACACAATTTCTAAATTTACAGACGACACCAAATTGCGGGGGATAGCCAATACTGAGGAGGACTGCAACAAATTACAAGACATTAATAAACTTGCAGAATGGGCATATATTTGGCAAATTAAATTCAACACTGATAAATGTGAGGTATTGCATTTTGGTAAGAAAAATAGGGAGGTCACATATTACTTGGAAAATAAGAATCTAAATGGGGTAGAGGAGCAAAGGGATCTCGGAGTACAAATTCACAAATCACTAAAAGTATCGACACAGGTTAACAACGCTAGAAAAAAAGCAAACCAAGCACCAGGGTTTATTTCTAGAGAGATAGAATTGAAAAGTAGTGAAGTTATGCTAAACTTGTATCGAACCCTGGTTATACCACACTTGGAGCACTGTGTGCAATTCTGGTCACTATATTATAAAAAGGATGTGGAGGCACTGGAGAGGGTGCAGAGAAGATTTACAAGGATGATACCAGAAATGCGAGGGTACACCCATCAGGAAAGGATGAACAGGCTGGGTCTCTTTTCTCTTGAAAAGAGAAGGCTGAGGGGTGACCTAATAGAGGTCTTTAAAATCATGAAAGGTTTTGATAGAGTAGACACAGTGAGAGTGTTTTCACTTCTGGGGAAGAGCAAAACTAGAGGCCATCAATATTAGATAGTCACCAAAAAATCAAATAGGGAATTCAGAAGAAACTTCTTTACCCAGAGAGTGGTGGGAATGTGATGAGAATGTGGAACTCGCTACCACAGGGAGTGGTTGAAGCGAATAGTATAGATGCATTTAAGGGGCGATTAGATAATCATATGAGGGAGAAGGGAATAGAGGGTTATGCTGATAGATTTAGATGAGGAAAGACGGGAGGAGGCTCGAGTGAAGCATAAACAGCGGCATAGACTGGTTGGGCCGAATGGCCTGTTTCTGTATTGTATATCCTATGTAATCCTATGTAATTACACAAAAAGGGATCCTTCCTAATATGATGATGAAATTAGTCAAAAGCAATGGCAGTGACACCATTAAAACCTTCCAATTTCTCCTCAAACTCTCTTCCAACACTGAGTCATTTTGTCATTTGAGTCTGCTATTGGCCCTAAAATTGATTGTTGGTGACATCTGTCTCATTTTCATTCTCAATAAATCCCATTAGATATGTGGGCCTTTGATATGATTGAAATGCAACACATAACTTATCCAAAGGTTTTTCTCACATATTTACCAGAACTATGGACTCTCAATTTCTGTCTGTTCCCTGTTATGAATAATTTTATTAAAAAACTAGGACCCAGTCTGCTAAATGTACCATAACTCAGCATTATTACATAGGCCTTATATATTTGAAGCATATGTATGTTGGTAGAGCTGTTGTTTAATTCATTGTGCCTTCTGGAGCTGAGTCACAGTACAAGGTAAATTGTTTAGGCTCTTCCAACATCAAATAAAACACTTTGGTAGTGAGTAACTCGAAGGGAGCTATGAATGAATCCTGTAGTGAATGCATCCTCTGAACAACAGTCTCTTGAAGCACATTTTTCCTGCCCTCAGAATGAACTCATTTATAATCTGTGGTTTAGAGTTTTGCCTGAGCACTTTTTCCAGTTGAAGTTGAATTGACTATAATCAAAGGAAGTTATATATTGTTGGAGAAAACAAGAAGGCAAAGAGAATAATATGCATGACATCAAGAGCATTTCTTTCTACCTTGTTGTGTAATAGAGGCAAGCTTACAATTTGAAAAAAATTGCATTCTAGTACTCCACGTTGTCTACATTCTGGTGTTTTCCCCAGTATTTACTTTTTTTCTCCCTTCATCTCATGAAGCTTTTGACTCATGTTTGGAATATGAATTCATGAGTGGGGCCAGCTCTCTAGTATGTCACCCAGCTTTATTCCACTTAAAAACGCTTAGGTCATTGGATCTCATGGCTGTTTGTGGAATGCGGAAAGGCTGTTGGGTTTGCCTGCATAATGGGTTTGAGATATTTCATAATTAAAGACATAGGGCTAGAAATTCATTATAGCCCAGGAATGAACGGTGTCATTAGAAAAGTTGGAGAATTAATACCAGGCGTTAATGCTTTAGACTGCATGCAAAATTTGTGCTCACCACTCAAAAAAATGTTTGGAGTCCTAATTCAAGTCTTAAAGCCCAAGCTCATTGGTGTTACACTCAAAGGGTGGACCAATATCAGGTGCAGTCTAATCGCAAGTCATGATTGCCAAAGGCTTTTTTCAGTACTTAATGGGGAGGTTCGTTGATGCTGCAGAACCTCATTCTCAGCATTGCTGGCTGTGCAGCTGCCTCAGCAAGCAGCAGCAGCAGGACAAGGAGAAGGAGCCAGAGGACTGAGGCAGCTGTACTCATGGCAGATCTACACCTCGGAGAGAACCTGCAGATTCTGCAATCAAGCATTGGAGGCGTTGGTGTTCGCTGTGGAGAGACGGAGGGCAGTGCTCTACCCAGCAAGTGGTAGGAGGCCCTCGCCGCAAGTCTTCTGCACCATGTAGGGGGAGGTAATGCAGCATGTCTTGGGCAGCACTGTGGTCCCCAGGACCCTCACACAGTGCAGGAAGAATATTAACGACCTCACTCGGGTGGTCAGGGTGAGTGAATGCTTCAACAAATGCTACATACCACCATCTGTACCACAATCTTCATACACTGCCCAAAGCACCACACCCCCAACACTCACCCACCAACAATCTCTACCTACCAACACTCACACCCACATCTCACACCTTGCACACAATGACAGCTATTCAACTATGGCAGGCACATCACTCAAACACATTGCTCCACACTCACTCACACACTTTCCTTTCTCTTGCAGGCCAAGGTGGCTCACAACAGGAGGGAGCAGGAACGCAAGGTGGGGGACGAGCCAATACCCAACCACTGTCTGCGCTGGAGAATAGAGTGCTGCATATCATTGGGCGCCAGGTGGTGGGCACCGTGGCCACCGGTGATGTTGACCCCCCACCTTGGGGACAACAATGGTATGTTCATCCCTACTCCTTCTCACATCCCACTTACACTTCCCCCCTCACCCCGCAAGTGTTTTGCACTTTCCAGCTAATCATGCCCCCCTCCCCTCCCCTTAACCCGAATCTTGTGCCTTTATGCTTTCAGATAATCAGCAAGCACCTGAGCAGCCTGTCTCTGAGGGCACCGTAGAGAGCGAGGCGGGAGAAGAGGAGGAGGAGGAGGAACACACCACGTCACTGCATGTCTCATCCGCAGGCACCAGCTCAGATACTGGCACTCCGCGTTCTTTAGAGGCTAGTATAGTAGTGAGATCTACACAGGGTGATGCACCGGGGACGAGTGGGCTGCAGCAAGGCCAGGCAAAAGGGTAGCTCGGGGTCCAGCTCCCCGGAGGGCGAGTTCGCGCACGTGTTCTGCTGCACAGGACTTGGATGAGGACCTCGATGGGGAGGCCTTTGGAAGAAGGGTGATAGGCATACACACGGAGATGATAGGTGCAATGGCAAGGGTGCCCAAGAGCCTCTCGGCAATGATAAAGTAGCATAGAGGAGTCCGCCTCCAACAGTGCACAAGGCTCTGCGCACACCATGGAGCCCATCATTTCCAGTCTGCAAAGGATGGTCGACTCCCAGAGAGACCGTGGCGACCCAGACCTGATGCCGTGTGTGTGGGGCGAAATGGCAGCTTCCGTTGCAGCACAGGCGGAAGCAACGCAACGTCTTAGTGCTGTAATGCAGTCTATGCTTGGTGGCATCCAATCTCAGACTGCTCTCATACAGTCTCAGCTTGATGCCACGCAAGCTCTGACTGCTGTCATCGTGGCTGGGTCTACCACTGTCGACCGGGGCTTTCACGGTGTCACAGCAGGCTAGCAATCTGTGCTCCAACAGATTGCTAGGGATGCTGAGGTGCTGTCCCTGGGGAGTGGCAGTGAGTCAGTGGAGCAGGAACCTGCTGTCCTCTCTCAGGATGACAGCATTCCTGCTCCCACCACTGCCACTCCGCCATTGCCCTCGTCGCTGCCTGTCATCCAGCCAGCCCAGACTGCTGCCGCCCATGCTGAGGTGGGGCAGTCTACAGCCAGACCTTCTAGGCCCAGAGCTGGTCGAGGATGTCCTGCTAGGCCATCTGAAGTGTCCCGCACGGACACTCAGCAGCCTTCCACCAGCGCTGCTGCAGCGACTGGGCCAACACTTCGTAGGAACACTGGAGTAGGAAAAGGCACAGTAACGACAGGCGCCAAGGGATTGCACAAGGCTGAATAGTTAATATTTTTGTTGTAAATATGTGTTCACTGATTTTTGATAAATTTATTAATTCAGTTTGGATTCTTTTGTGGTGTTCTCATTTCATCTTTACGCTGTGATATGGCCTGCGACAGGGATGGAATGATGGGGATGTGGTGAGCAATGGGGATCTAGGGTTTAATTCATTCGAACCGCAGTCTGATGAGATGATCACGGACTGCCCTTCCAGAAGGCCGATTGAGTGGCTGCCTCCTCCCTCGCTCCTGCTCCTCCTCCTCTTAGTCTTCCTCTTCTTCCTCCTCCTTCTCTTCCTCTCCCTCTTCCTCCTGCTGAGGTGATCCCGCTATCCCTGGTGGCAAGGGCTGGGCCCTCATGATGGCCAAGTTGTGGAGCATTCAGCAGACCAGCACGAAATGGGACACCTGCACAGTCGAGTACTGGAGGGCTCCTCCCGAGCGGTCAAGCCAGCGGAACCGTCTGCTGATGGTCTGCTCAATGATGTTCCTAGTGGCAGCATGGCACTCATTATATGAGTGCTGGGCAGGAGTGTTGGGGTTGCGGAGGGGAGTCATGAGCCAGGTGGAGAGCGGATAGCCCTAGTCTCTGAGCAGCCAGCCACGAGCTTGACGTGGTGGCTGGGAGAGTGCTGGCACAGGATGAAGGCATTGTGGCTGCTGCCAGGATAGCAGGCATTGACATTGAGGATTTGCTGTCTATGGTCGCACACCAACTGCACTTTAATTGAGTGGTAGCCTTTGCAGTTACGAAAGGTCTCAGGATTGTTATGCGGTGCCTGCAAAGCCACATGGGTGCAGTCAATGGCACCGTGCACCATTGGGAATCCCGCTCTCCTGGCAAAGCCACCTGCACACTTGTCCTGCTTCTCTCTGGTGATGGGGAAGGAAATGAAGTCCCTTCTCCTACTGTAGAGAGCCCCTGTGACCTCCCAGATGCAGCGATGGATGGCTAACAGCGAGATGTTAGCTATGTCTCCTGCTGCAGACTTGAATGATCCGCTGGCGAAGAAATTGTGGGTGATGGTGATCTTGACTGCCACTGAGAGAGCTGTGGTTGCCCTGATCTGAGGTTGCAGGTCCGGTTGTAGGAGGTGGCATGTTCTGTGACCACCTCCTTGGTGAAGCGGAGCCTTCTAATACACTGCTCCTTGCTTAATTGGAGGTCGGAGAAGTACTCTCGAAATACCCTCGGAGGTTAAGGCCTCCTGGTGAGAGCCCTGATGGCCCACCTCCTCCCTCTGGGCACATGTTCCAGTCTTTCTCGCTGCCTCCGCTCCCTCCGCCGTAGATCCTGGAGGGTGAGGTCGACTGCCAGTGCAGCCCCCATTAATGTAACCAAGTGTAGCAGTTTGATTTTTTTAAGAATAAATGTAGCTACTTTTTAGTTGCCACAACACTCCTGATACAAAATAACCTTGAAATTACTGAATGAAACTGTTGAACTATGTGAAACTGACAAGAAACCACTGAAACTCCACTAACCTGACAGCTGCGACTCATTACTGATGATCCCTTTAAATAACGTCCCTGGAGCCGGGTTCCAGGTGCTTCACACCAGCTCTCCCTGTCGCTGTTTACTCCAGGCGCTAAGGTAGGTGGCGACAATCAATTTTGCAGATCGGGAGGTCAGTGACTCACTGACGTCACGATCCACCTGGCATTGAGGCTCCTGGCGATAACTGTTACCGGCGGCACTGCGGGGGGCGGGATTTGGCATGCGGCACTGGATTCGCCTCGCCCTGGCGCTAACTGGAGGTACTAAGGTACCGAATTTTTCCTCCATAATATAGTCTACTCTTAATTCAAAGTTGTTTAATTCAGATTATCTGATAATTCATTTTAGCACCAAATTCCCACTTTGCTGTGTTATTTGCATTGCTTAATTAATTTTTTTTAGTGCAAAAGCGATTGAATTATCAGGAGCAGACTGTAAATCGAGTATTATGTATTATTAATGTCAATTGGGTGGGGGGGAAAGAAGTGTTCTAGTCATTCCCTTCCATTGCCCCATTATGTCACAATGCTTTGGTTAGGATGAAGTAGTCCATACTCTGATCTACACCTGCCATTAAAGTCACTCCATGATGGGAGTTGCTGTTCTGCAGATCAGAGACTGATCTTGTTAATATTTTGTTCCTTGAAGAACGAGTTCTGTATTTTAACACAAGGCTGCATCAATTTTGGTCAGCTTGCTGTCTGATGTGCAGAAGCCATCCTGATATTTAAGAGTCTCCAATCAAACGACTGTGAAATCCACATTAGTAGAGTTTCTGTTTTCGTTATATGAGGTGCATATTCTCTTCCTGTCAGGAAAACCCCCACTTAAGCACATAAACTAAGCTGACACTTCCGTTCATTGTTGAGGAAGTACTGCGTTGTCAGAGGTGTCATCCTTCAGATGAGCTGTTAAACTCAGGCCCTGTTTGGGTAGGCAAAAAAAAATGCTCTGGCCAACATTTCTTCCTCAACTAAAACCATCAAAAACAGATTAACTGGTCATTAATCTAATCTTCTGTTTATGGGACCTTGCTATGTTCAAATTAGCTGTCATATTTCCCTATATACTAACAGTGAAAGCATTTAAAAGAGGAAATTCATTGGCTGTGAAGCACTTTGACATGTCCCATAATAAGGTGCTATATAAAGGCAAGTTTTTTCTTTCTTGCCTAAATCCGGAAAGCTTAAGCACGAATTGGCAAGTGCCAAAGTTTAGAGACCCCCAAGTATTGCTAGTGTTTAATTGGTTAAAACCACACAGCTTACTATTGTGTGTCCAGCTAGTATCATCTTGGACGTGGTAGCCATGCCTTCGGCTGCCAAGGCCCTAAGCTCTGGAATTCCCTCCCTAAATCTCTCTGCCTCTCTACCTCTCTTTCCTCCTTTAAGATGCTCCTTAAAACCTACCTCTTTGACCAAGATTTTGGTCTTGTGCCCTAATATCTTCTTATGTGGCTCAGTGTCAATTTTTGTCTTATAACACTCCTGTGAAGCACCTTGGGACATTTTACTACATTAAAGGCGCTATATAAATACAGGTTGTTGCTGTAGAGAGGTGGAGTAGTTCAGGGAGGGAATTCCAGAGCTCATCCTCTTGAGAATGGCAAGTTCCAATGACATTTAACAGTGTGATTCAACATTTTATTTTGATCAACCATCGATTTATATTGGCCCGGATTTCGCGGTAGAAATGACGCGAAACTGTCAGCGTTCGCCATCATTACGCCTCTGAAAGTGACAGCAACTTCTGGAATCAGCGCATGCAGCGATAAACGCAGAAATCCAGAAGTTGCTGTCAGTCATTCCCTGCTCCTCCACAGGTTGCGCTGTGGAAGTCCCCGGAGCCGGCAATCAATTCAAATTACACTGAAGGATGAAAACTTCCCTAATTAAGCTGGAATATTGCTGTTTACCCCCGCCCCCTCAAAAAAAAAGTTAAGCCTCGATGAAAGAGGTGTAACTGGGTTTTTAACGGCATATTGACTGCTGAACAACCGTTCTGCCCCTGAAAAACTAATTTTATATTTGTGGAATGTCAAATTTTTCCACTACTATGATAAGATTTACACGGTTTTTAAAATAATTTTTTTTAAAGTTTGTTTATGATATTTTAGCTTCTAGCTTAACCCTATGTGTATGTCCCAATCTTTATTTTGCTCTCTGTAAAATTTATAAAAAGTGAATTATAATCTGTGCATTTTACTTCCTGGTTTGCGCCATATGAGAATTCTTCAATGTGATTGGCTGCTTAGCCTGCTTGATGACATCACTGTTGCTGGCCGCTGGAGATTCGCTTGATTTGGCTGCAGATTTAAACTAACATCGGGAAAGCTGAAATTCACACCACAGAAATTGCTCGATCTTTATGGGCAACTTTCTTCAAGGTCAGCGGCGAGCGTTGACCACAAATTCTGGGCCAATACTTGACTATGTTGATGATTTTGACTTGAGTATAATTTCTCCCTTTTTATTCCTTGTAGTTCCCCACTACCACACATCCTCCTTCATCTTTGAAGGGGAGGTTGTCTGGGCAGTGAATTTTTCAGAATTATGGTAAGTGACATTGCACAATCGGCAAGCCCAAGTTATCATTTGAGAGGATTTTTCCTTTCCGTGATACAGTGCCAATGGTGCAGATTTACGTGCCATGCAGCCTTGGAATCAAATCTGGTCATGAGGCAAGTGTTCTGTAATTTGCCATTACCAAATAAATGCTTCTTAGAAACTCTCTTTTTGCTTATTCCTTATTATCTTACAATTTTCCTGAGGTAACTGTCAGCAGTTCTATTTTCTTTAATTTTTTTTTAGTGTTAGCCAGATATGTAAAGTGGTTCTGACGAAGGTCTTTGAACTGAAACACTAGCCCTACTTTCTCCACTGATGCTGCTGTTCTGCTGAGTCTTTCCAGCTTTTCCTGTTTTTGTTTCAGATTTCCAACAGCCATAGTATTTTGCTTTATGTAAAGTGATTGTTTGCTATAAACATTTTTTTAAATGCTTCTCATTACTATAGGTTAGTGTTTAGGCCAACTTAATGGTCGTTGTTGACATATTACATGGTTATAGTTGAAGGATACAGAAAAGCATTTCTCTGGGGACTTGTTCCTTGAAATGTACTTTAATTTTTCATCCTCTAATTTAGTTTTGTATATTTCCTGTATTTTAGATGGTGGTCAGCCAAATAGTTTTGAGTGAATTGACTGAAATGAACTCCACCAGCACCAATAACAGTTAGTCTCCTTCATTTGTTTGTATTATACAATTATATTTTGGGGGAAATTCAAGACTATTTGCATTTATTTTAGTGAAAATTAATTCTTTTAAGCAGTAACAACATAGATTATTTTATTTCTATTATTTTTAATCCTTGTTCATCTCTATTTAGTACCATCACATATCAGCTTGGATCAATAGTAATGTGCTCACTTCTAGATCAGAAGATTGTAGATTATTAAGAGAAAGTGAGTGGTAAAGGGGAGTGTGGGCCTATTAAAGACAGATGCAAGTGAGATTATACTGGATAATAAGGAAATGGCAAACTTGCTAAATTAGTATTTTGTATCTGTTTTCACAGTAGAGGAAGAGGACAAAATATTAACGGTACAGGGGAACTTAAAAATAAGTCAATGGGAGGGAATAAGTGAATTTAATATAAGTAAAGTAATGGTAATGGAGAAAATAATGGGACTTAACATAAACAAGTGTCTGGAGCATGATGGTTTCCACCTCAGTGATGTAAAGGCATGGTGGAACAGACTCAAGGGGCTGAATGGCCTACACCTGTCCCCATGTGCCTAAATGTGAGCCTCGCACCAGGTTGACACTCCAGTGCAGTATTGAAAGAACACAGCATTGTCCAAGGTACCTCCTTCAGTTGAGGCGTTAATCCAAGTCCTCCTTTCCCAGTTTAAATAGCGGTTAAACATCCCATAGCACTACTTGTGGAAGAGCACAGAGATGTCCTTGTGCTCTTGGCAATATTTCTTAATCAATGCCACCAAAAAAACAGATTTACTGTTCATTCACTTCATTGCTATTTGTGGAGCATTACTGGCACAGAATGGCTGCCTTCATAAGAACAGTCACCACACTCCAAAAAAAAGGTAATTCATTATATGAAGGACTTTAAGATGTTTTTAATGAGATGATAAGGCACTATATAAATGCAAGTTTTTCTCTCTTTTCTGTTTCTCTCTTTTGCACATTGTCTTTCTTCAGCTGAAAGGGCAAAACAGTCCGAGCAGCAGACTTCTCCACATGCATGAGCTTGGGCTTTTGCACAGCAAGTTCCTGTCAGCTAAAAAGCATAGCACCCTCTACAGGGCATCTGGAACCTGTGTGAACAGGGCAAGCACCTGTGTATCTCCTTAACCAATCAGATTGAAGAATCATTAATGAACAACGCAGAGTCTGAGCCAGGAAGTGTATGTTGGTGGTTCTTCTTAGGCAGTCCTTCGGAACCGAAGATGACTTGCTTCCACATTAAAAATGAGTTCTCAGGTGACTGATGAGTCCAATGCGGGACCTACAGTCTCTGTCACAGGTGGGGCAGACGGTGGTTGAAGGGGCGGGTGGGTGGGGTGCTTGGGTTGACGTGCGCTCCTTCCGCTGTTTGCGCTTGGCTTCCGCTTGCTCCTGGCGAAGAGACTCGAGGTATTCGGCGCCTTCCCAGATGCTTCTCCTCCACTTTGTACGGTCTTGGGCCAGGGATTCCCAGGTGTCGGTGGAGATGTTGCACTTTTTCAAGGAGGCTTTGAGGGTGTCCTTGAAGCGTATCCTCTGCCCACCTGGGGCTCTCTTGCCGTGTCGGAGCTCCGAGTAGAGCGCTTGTTTTGGGAGTCTCGTATCGGGCATGCGGACGATGTGACCCGTCCATCGGAGCTGAGCGAGCGTGGTCAAAGCTTCGATGCTGGGGATGTTGGCCTGAGTGAGAACACTGACGTTGGTGCGCCTGTCCTGCCAATGGATTTGCAGGATCTTGCGGAGGCAGCATTGGTGGTACCTCTTCAGTGCTTTGAGGTGTCCATGTCTCTGAGGCATACAGGAGGGCAGGTATTACTACTGCTCTGTAGACCATGAGCTTGGTGCCGGGTTTGAGGTCCTGGTCTTCAAACACTCTCTTCCTCAGGCGACCGAAGGCTGCACTGGCACACTGAAGGCGGTGTTGGACTTCGTCATCGACGTCTGCCCTTGTTGACAGTAGGCTCCCGAGGTATGGAAAGTGGTCCACGTTGTCCAAGGCCTTGTCGTGGATTTTGATAATCGGGGGGCAGTATTGTGTGGCGGGGGCAGGTTGGTAGAGGACCTTTGTCTCATGTTGGTATAGTGAATTCAATGTCAAATCAGGTACAGAAAACAAAAATAAAGAGAGGGAAAGACAGATTGGATTAAGAGAGAGATACAAGAGACAGATAAAAAGTAAAAAAAGTTATTACATTTTTTTTTTTAAATCTCCAATAATAATTAAAAGCTGAAGGAGTGAGACTCCACACATGTAAAAGTTCATTTTCAGTTAGGTTGTTTGGCAGTAATTAAGACTTACCACGCCATTGAAAGGGTACTTAGACTGGAATGGACAAGCCCTAACTTTTTCTTAGCGAGTTTAGTCCATATCTATGAGATAAGTACTGTAACTTCACGCTATACAATACATTTGAATGGTGAATCAGACGGCGAGATGCCGTTTTCACGCAGCGTTTGTTGCTGTCCGATTTGCACATAAATAATGGTAAGCGCCATTAGCCTCACCATTATTTTTACAGCAAAATCCAGCCCGTTCAGCTCCCCAGGACTGATATCCCTTACCTTGATAAACATAAAAATACACTAAAACTATGAATAGAAAGCAATTTTAAAATTACTGATTGTCCAGAGAAGTGGCTTGTTGCATTGCTTTTACCAGTCTTTAAATCCTGATCAATAAAAACTTGCTAAGGCTATTAAAGCTTAGATAATCCATGGGTCAGACTGCGGTCAGGAAACATTGACCTAACAATAATGGAATTTTTAAAAAGTTTGCATAATATATGAAACCGTATGCATAACATAACTTGCATTTTTAATGAAAAACAAATATCTAGGCTTACTTAGCTGTAAGTTTAATATATTCAAAACAGATTCTGTAGCTTGTTGGCAATATTAATGGGGCTCTTTTGATTGGGTGGCACAAATGAATATATATGTACCCTTACCATTCCTTCCCCATACCAGTCCTCAATTAGATTTGTCTTGAGAAGTAATATGCCTGGAGTGCTTATAACCCTATAATATTTGTGAAGGATCAAGATTAAATTAGGCCTTGTTGTGTTTTTGGAATTTAAATGCGATAGGGTAACTGCTCCAACTTGTTTCCATAAATTTCCTGCTGAGAACATTAAAAGCAAAATTTACTAATGTAATGAGGTCTTATTTAATAAAATTGAAGGTTATACAAATTAAAAGTACCTTTCTGTCAAGGCAAGGCAATTGTATTATATTTTGTTATCACTCCTATTGCCTTTTTAAACTCTAATTCTTTAAATTGGTATTTATATTAGGGAGTTATTGCTGAGTATAGCTTTTTGAAACTCGGTGAATTGCATGCTAATGACTAAAGGCCCAGTAAACAAGGTGCCTGCAATGCCTCTAAGATTTATCAGGAATACTTTGCTCAATAAACGTTACATTTTAACCCCTTTTACGACAAATAGTTCCCACTGTAATTGTGAAATTCTTTGGAAGTACTGTATGTTTGATATTTTTTAACTATATGTAGTTAAAAGTCAAATCTAGGACACTGAAATATTTCAGGAGGCAAGCCCCAAAGATTGCAACATTAAGCACTAAGGAAAATCAGCAAGCCTCTTGAACTCTAACTGTAGAGCAAATATTTATCATTTGAAAAGACATAATTTAATAGACTCCTTTTTTCTAATTTTCGTAAGTAACGTATTTCAATTTTAATTTCTTGAATTCCATGAGAATGACTCTGACTTTCTATGATGCATAATTAATGGCATTATTTTATTAATCCAATAATCAGAATGTGTTTTACTTTCAAGTTGATCACAGGCTGCAGTCATGAATCTATTCTGTATTTTCTTTATATGACACTCAGGTAGAATTAATGGTCCTTTTCAGGTCAGCTTATGTTACCACCACCTTTAGTTCAAATTTAGTTTAGGGTTTAGTATGTATGAATGCATTAGATGATTAAAAGGAACTCATCTTGTACTGCACATAATATAATTATTTATGATCATTTAAAAATATGTTGCAGCAGCATTGTACAGTGGAATACAGCTTGAGTGAAGCAAATGTATTTTATTCATTTTGCAAGCTCTGGTTATTTTAATGGCAGAGCATATTGTTTAATTGGCTTAGAAACATTCTTAATGTTATAAACACCATGCTAAAAATACTCTTAATTTTATAATCATCATGTTAAAAAATGCATTTTGAATGCTAATATATTGGAGCTGTTTTGATTAATTATTTTTCTATGGGAACGTGTCAACAAAATAACCAAATAAACTGCAGTCGACACGGGCTGGATTAGATCATAAATGTATAAAGTTAAAAGTTTCTTAAATATACAGTGACAGATTATATAATTGATAAAATAAGAATTTGTTTAATGACCCTTAAAGGCAATCAGCCACTTGTGAAATCTGCATATTAATAGCCTTTCAGTTAAATTCAAGATAAATCATCTTTGATTACAACCTTGAATGCAACTGTGATTGACAAAAATTACAGTATTCTAAATATTAAAACATATTTACAATATGCAAACATCATACAGAATACTTTAGTTTCATAAATACAGCATGTTTAAGTGCAGTAGGTGGTTCATTATTACAGTGTTCTCTGACTGTTACATCTGATCTAAAGCACATTGCTTATGCTTCCCTCTCCAGTAGAGAAACTCCAAGACACACCCTTGCTATAAATGGTTTTATTTGGCTTACAAAGACAGCCTTAAAGGAAGAATCTCGTGCCCTACTGCTTGTTACATTCATTAATTAACAATATTAAAGTCACCGAATTGATTTTCAAGATCTCCATGATCCACTTCAGTGTGTCCAGAATGTTTTGTTTGCTCCCCAGTTTTGTAAATGAAAAAAAGTACCAAAGTTGTACTAATTATATTCAATTTCACTGTTTAGGAATCCTACCCTTCCTTTCTTTGTTTCTTATGGTTCCAGTCTGTTTTGAAACAAAATGTAGAAGAGCAGAATGGGAACTGTAGACCCTACTTACTGCTTATTACATAACACAGATTGGGAATTAGGGCACTAAGTGAACCTGTGTGACATACCGAAAGTAGTCAGCTCTTGGCCCCTCTTATAGGATGCCCTACAAATTTACTGATCGAAAATTGGCGAAAATCCTCTGAGATGCAGTGGTAAATTAGAATGTCAATAAGTGTGTATTCAGACTGCTGTAGCATTCAAGACATTTGTACAGTGAACCCTTATTCCAGCATAATCTCAATCATATAGTATTGCAAGTATCCTTTCAATTGCTGTGCAGAGATCCCTCGACACTTTGCAGTCAGTTTTAGACACTGAATAATGTATAAGTTAAAGCAAAATATGCCACTCTGTCTACCTTAGCACAAACAGCATGCCGCCTTACCTCACTCCAGCTCGGAAGGTGTTCTGTTGCACTCCACTGAAGAGAAACTCCGATTTTATAGAAAATCTAATAGTATGCTACCCTAAAGCTGCCATCCTGGCCCTAACATACCTGCTATTGGCATATTTAAGAAACTTTTGACTTTGTACATTTATGGTGTAGACCTGGTTGACAACTCTTTGGTTATTTTGTTGACACATTCTCATAGAAAAGCAATTAATCAAAACAGCTTTCATATATTTTAATGCAGTAAAGTATTTAGAACATGCTTTTCAAAATTGTACTTGTAACATTAAGGAACAGCAGAGATATGTATGTCCACTGGAGGCATGACAGCAGCCTTGGAATAGCAGTACTGCTGGATTTTCTGTTTGCTGGGCTGCTCTCCAGAGGATGAAGTGAATTTTCCCTGATTAGATTCCATTCTTTGCATTCTGCTTTCTTTCTCTAATTCAAACGATTGAAACCAGGGAAATTGAAGGAATAATGGAGAACATAAGAAAGATGAAAAACGACATTAAAAGAAAAACCTAATTGCAGCCTTGAAGCAACAGTAAAGGTTTACCAAGGTTACACATTCTCTGCCAAATAAAAATAAAAGAAAGGATCTGTTACTATGCTCCCTTGTTAGATGTGCTTTCTGGTTGCCTCCAAAATAGCATAATGGCCCTGAATTTGCTGGAAAAATAACAGCGAGTGCACGGTGCAGGCCGTTATTAGTGCATAAAAAACCCAGCAATTTGTGGTGAGGAAGAGATAAACTGTGAGTTGTGAATCACCAGAAATTGCCAGATGATTTGCGCCGCTCCTCTGTTAGCCTCGCAATAACGGGAGCTTGCTCTCAACCTCCCCGTGAGTTTCAAGAAATTGCTGCAGTTGCGCCGTAAATAGAAATTAAACTTGCTGCAGAAAGTTAGGGCTGGTACTTAACAGCATAAGGACCCCGTTAATGAAAGAAAGAAAGACTTGCATTTATATAACGCCTTTCACGACCACCGGACATCCTAAAGTGCTTTGCAGCCAATTAAGTACTTTTTGACGTGTAGGCACTGTTGTAGAAAATGCGGCAGCCAATTTGTGCACAGCAAGCTCCCACAAACAGCAATGTGATAATGACCAGATAATCTGTTTTAGTGATGTTGATTGAGGGATCAATATTGCAGGATAACTCCCCTGCCCTTCTTCGAAATAGTGCCATGGGATCTTTTAAATCCACCTGAGGGAGCAAACGGAGCCTCGGTTTAACGTCTCATCTGAAAGACGGTACCTCCGACAGTGCAGCACTCCCTCAGTACTACGCTGGAGTGTCAGCCTAGATTTATGAGCACAAGTCTCTGGAGTGGGCCTTGATCCCATGACCTTCTGACTCAGAGGCAAGGATGCTACCAACTGAGCCACAGGGTGATTTATGTTCCCGCAATGCCACTCAATCTCGGAGGCCCAGAAAGGGAACATTTGAAACTGTGGAGTCTCACTCCCACAGGTAGTAAATTGTTCCTAGAGGTTTTTTCATTTAAACTTTAAAAAAAAGTCTTACTTTTCCTTTTTGTTTCCTTTCTCTCTCTCTCTCTCTCTCTCTTAATCCAATCTTTCTTTCCCTCTTTATTTCTCTCTCTCTATCTAATTTGACTCTAATTCACCCTATTTCCTTCTCTGTCATTCACTCTGTTTCTTCCTCTATCTTTAAATCTCATTGGTTAAGGAGATAGACCATTGGTCTTGTCGTTCACCAAGGTCCCAGATGCCTCGTTGATCTCACCGCGCCGTCATCAGCTCGCGCTTCCAGCAATTTGCGGCACAAAGTTAATTGGAGCTGAAGGGTGATGAAAAAATCCAATTTAGTGTACTCTAGCAAATTCTAAGCCATTATTTTATATCTATACTGATGGCAGTATTTTCTGGAAATCAACTCAAATGTAAGAATATGTTTATAACATTAAGAGACGGCAGAGATATGCATGTCTGTGGCTAGCAGGGCAGCAGCATTATCATTTGGTAAACTTGTAGTAATAATGTCATAATCATTTCAGAATGCCCCACCCTCCCAATGCTCGCTTGTCAAAACCCAATATGGTATTGAGCCATTAAGGAAGGGCCCTGTTGTCAACAAAGAAAAGAATCAAAGTGCAATAAAATCACCAACATAAATGCTTTTTTATATTATATTAAAGGAGGAACAGATTCATGGGAATGCTTTCAAGGCTTTGACTTATAAACCATTCTAAACTTTAATTTTGTAGTTTAAGATGTCATCTGGATAGGTCAATGAGATTACTGCTTTGTAATTACTCCCAGGTAGCCATTGTTCTCCTATATCTAAGTATGTAAGTTTATACAGTAACATTTTTTAAAGATATACAATATTTTCAGTGCCCAGGGATGCATCAACTAACTGCAGTGAAACTAATCACTTACGGCACATCACATAATACCTTTTAGAATCTGTTCAAAACTAAACCCTTTTAACAAATGGACCACCTCACAATTGGTGATATGCCATGCATGATTTATTGGTCTTTCCTACTTGTGAAAGAAGTCTGGAATCATATCCTCTGCTACGGTATCCTATAAATAACTAAGAATCCTTGAGCATTTACAGTCACAACCCTGCACTTTCATATGAATACCCTAATAGGATGATATTGAAAAGGATATAAGAAGGGAAAAAAGAGAGTATGAGAAAAGATTAGCGGCTAACATAAAGAGAACCCAAAAATCTTTTATAAACATATAAAAAGTAAAAGGATAGTTAAAGGAATGGTGGGGTCAATTAGGGACAAAAAAGGAAATCTTATTGTGGAGGCAGAGGGCGTGACTGAGGTACTAAATGAGTATTTTGCATCTGTCTTCACAAAAGAAGAGGGTGAAGTTAATGTTGCAATAGAGGAGGGGGAGTAGAGATATTAGATAAGATAAAAAATAGATAGAAATAGGTTGTCATCACTCAAAGTTAACAAGTCAACCGGTCCAGATGGGATGCAGCCTAGGTTGCTAAGGGAAGCTATGGTGGATATAGCAGAAGCTCTGACCATAATCTTTTGACCCTCCTTAGATATGGGACTGGTGCCAGAGGACTGGAGGATTGCCAATATTACACCCCTGTTCAAAATAGGGGAGATGGATAAACCTGTTAACTACAGGCTAATCAGTCTAACATCAGTGGTGGGAAAACTACTAGAGACCATTGTCAAGGACAAAATTAATTCTCACTTGAGAAGCATGGGTTAGTAATGGACAGCCAGGACAGATTTGTTAAAGGCAAATTGTGCCTGGCTAACCTGATTGAGTTCTTTTATGAAGTACCTGAGAGGGTTGATAAAGGGAGTGCAGCAGATGTTGCATATATGGACTTTCAAAAGGCAGCTGATAAAGTACGACATAACAGACCTATTTGGAAAATAGAAGCACATGGTATCAGAGGGACGCTGGTTACTTGGCTACGTAATTGGCTAAGGGATAGGAAGCAGAGTGAATATTTTTCGGACTTTTTATTCGTTCCTGGGATGTGGGCGTCGCTGGCAAAGCCAGCATTTATTGCCCGTCTCTAATTGCCCTTGAGAAGGTGGTGGTGAGCCGCCTTCTTGAACTGCTGCAGTCCGTGTGGTGAAGGTGCGCCCACAATGCTGTTAGCGAGGGACTTCCAGGAGTTTGATCCAGCAGCTATGAAGGAACAGCGATATATTTCCAAGTCAGGATGGTATGTAACTTGGAGGGGGAAACTTGCAGGTGATGGTGTTCCCATGCACCTGCTGCCCTTGTCCTTCTAGGTGGTAGAGATCATGGGTTTGGGACTGGAGAGAAGTATACAGTGATGACCCCCAGGGGTCGGTATTGCTTTTCTTGTTATATATAAATGACCTGGACTTGGGTATAGGGAGTATAATTTTGAAGTTTGCTGGCAATAAAAAACTTAGGACATAGACAGAATTGTGAAATGGGCAGACGTATGGCAGATGCCATTGAGGAGGTAACAAGGAGGGTAGATGAGGGTAGTGCAGTTGATGTAGTGTATATGGACTTTAGCAAGGCTTTTGATAAGGTTCCACATGGCAGACTGGTCACAAAGTTAAAAGCCCATGGGATCCAGGGCAAAGTGTCAAGTTAGATTCAAAACTGGCTCGGAGGCAGGAAGCAGAGGGTAATGATTGATGGGTGTTTTTGTGACTGGAAGGCTGTTTCCAGTGGGGTTCCGCAGGGCTCAGTACTAGGTCCCTTGCTTTTTGTGGTATATATCAATGATCTAGACTTGAATATAGGGGGTATGATTAAGAAGTTTGCAGATGATACAAAAATCGGCTGTGTGGTTGATACTGAAGAAGGAAGCTGTAGACTGCAGGAAGATATCAATAAATTGGTCAGGTGGGCAGAACTGTGGCAAATGGAATTCAATCCAGAGAAGTGTGAGGTAATGCATTTGGGGAGGGCTAACAAGGAAAGGGAATACACATTAAATGGTAGGACACTGAGTAGTGTAGAGGAAGAAAGGGACCTTGGAGTGCATGTCCACAGATCCCTGAAGGTAGCAGGCCAGGTAGATAAGGTGGTTAAGAAGACATACGGAATGCTTGCCTTTATTAGCCGTGGCATAGAATACAAGAGCAGGGGGGTTATGCTTCAACTGTATAAAACACTAGTAAGGCCTCAGCTAGAGTACTGCGTGCAGTTCTGGTCACCACATTACAGGAAAGATGTGATTGCACTAGAGAGGGTACAGAGGAGATTTACAAGGATGTTGCCGGGAGTAGAGAATCTTAGCTATGAGGAAAGACTGGATAGGCTGGGCTTGTTTTCCTTGGAACAGAGGAGGCTGAGGGGAGACCTTATTGAGGTGTATAAAATTATGAGGGGCCTAGATAAAGTGGATAGAAAGGACCTATTTCCCTTAGCAGAGGGGTCAAAAACCAGGGGGCACAGATTTAATGTAATTGGTGGAAGGTTTAGAGGGGTTTTGAGGGGAAATTTCTTCACCCAGAGGGTTGTGGGGGTCTGGAACTCACTGCCTGAAAAGGTGGTAGAGGCAAAAACCCTAACCACATTTAAAAAGTACTTGGATGTGCACTTGGGATGCTGTAACTTGCAGGGCTACGGACCTAGAGCTGGGAAGTGGGATTAGGCTGGATAGCTCTTTGTTGGCCGGCGCGGACACAATGGACCAAAATGGCCTCCTTCTGTGCTGTAACTTTCTATGATTCTATGCTTTGGGAGGAACAGCATGGAGAGGCAGTATAATCTAAATGGTACTATTTTGGGGGGGGGGGGGGTGCAAGAGCAGAGATGCAATGCATATTTACAAATCTGTGAAGGTGGTAGGGCAAGTTGATAAAATGGTTACGAAAGCGTATGGGATACTTAGCTTTGTAAATAGGGGCATTGAATACAAAAACAAGGAAGTCATGCTAAACCTTTACAAATCACAGGTTAGGCCTCACCTGGAGTATTGTGTACAATTCTGGGCACCACACTTTTGGAAAGATGTCAAGGCCCTGGAGAGGGTACAGGGGAGGTTTATTAGGATGATACCAGGTTTGAGGGACTTCAGTTAGGTGGAGAGATTGGAGAAGCTAGGATTGTTCTCCTTAGAGCAGAGAAGTTTAAGGGAAGACCTAATAGAGGATTCAAAATTATGAGCGGCTTTGATAGAGCAAGTAGGAAGAAACTGTTTCCTCTGGCAAGTGGGTCGGTAACCAGAGGTCATAGATAATAATTGGCAAAAGAACTAGAGGGGAAACGAGGAGAAATTTCTTCACACAGAAGGTAGTTATGATCTGGAATACACTACCTGAAAGTGTGGTGGGAGCAGATTCCATAGGAACTTTCAAAAGGCAACTGGACATGTACTTGAAGAGGACTAATTTTCAGGGTTATGGGGAAAATGTTGGGGTGTGGGACTAAATTGGACAGCTCTTTCAAAGAGCTGGCACAGGCACGACGGGTCGAATGACCTGCTTCTGTGCTGTAAGATTCTATGATTCTAATATATTGCACTGTGGATATATTCATTTTTGTTGCTAAATTTGTAGAAAGCTTCTAAGCAATATGGGGATATCAGGGGTCTTGGTTGTTCAGTAATTGTACTAATGCAGGTGTTAAATTGAGTATGTAAGTTCCTCAATATCTTCTTGGAAGGAGAATGTTTTGTTTTATTACTTTCCATTCTCCCTAAAATATTTTCAACTGTTAACTATGAATATCAGCCGCTCCTTGGGCTTGAACCCAAAATATTGAGATGAAGAAGCAAGTCATCTTACCATTCTGCTATGCTGTGTGCAGAAATATTGACTTTGTCCAAACCATTGCCCTGCCATCTACTTCATTCTAATATATTTTTACTAGCTGTTTTTGATGTGTTTGAACTTTGATTCTGAAGTTAGTGGAGCTCTCCTCCAAGCTAATGTCAGAGTGGAATACACGCAGAAGGCAGTTAAAACAATTTCTGAGGAAGAAAGCGAGAAGAGCAGAAATTTCAGCTCTGTTTAATCACTATTTGTGCTAAATCCTACGAGTCTACCCAGAGAGCTTATTGGCATTTACAAAGCTTTTTAAATGGATATGAAGATGTTACATGACAGAAAGACTTGATAGATTCACAGCAGCAAGCGCTATCAACTTCCTGGTCAGTCTCTGAATAACAAATGATAAAAAGATTTGTGGTTTTTTTAAAGCTTTGTGAGGGGGGAGCTATTTGGTATAGAAAGTAATTGGACATAATTTTCAAAGTGGTGGTATGACATACAAATGAATGTGATGATGCAGTGTCACATAATTTGAGCTGTTTTTTCAATTCTGAATCTACGCCTCACTCATACAGTCATTATAAACTAAACATTATAACACTCTTACCTGTGTGCTGGCATTGACAAACCTTAGAAAATGAAAGGGCAGGACAATTACTTATTTTGCTGAGAAGAGCGAGTTTCACTCAGCACTTACATATTGTTCTTTTCTTAGTATTTTGGGACTCAAATCAGATTATGGAGGACCGTTGCATTCAATACCAAGTCCACATTCTGCGCCCCCCTCCCAAAATAATACATTCATGTAGCACGTGTGGATACATAAATATCAACTGCTCAGTAAGTATACTCAGTGTAATGCAGCCTCCGTCTGATTGTTTCTGCAGCCAGAGATCTGTCATCACATTCTGATTTCTGCATGTTTTTGGCTAACTGCTGTACTAACGTTATTAACAACTTTCTAAATACTTTCCACAGCACAAATATTAAAACCTTTCTACTTGCGATTTGACATTTGCTGTACACCCAAAAGTGTAGTAACGAGATACTCAGTGTTTGAGGATCAAGGTGAAAAATTATTCATGCAACAAAGAAAGGTTCATTTTTCCTGTCTTCGTATTGCACCATGCTAATAGTGAGAATATAAATGCTGTAGATCTTGACTTGATTGCTTACAACAAGCAAACCTTTTAGTCAGTGTTTTCAACTGTGCATCAGATATGTCTGTCATGCTTATAAAATTCAAAACAACTCTGAGCATAATTTTTATTATATTTTCTCATTTTTTGCTGTAACATTTCAGACAGCACAGGTGAATAATTGCACAGTTGGTTGATGTTCTGTGTTCCCAATCTAATAAAGTGTCGAGTCATTCAAATTTTAATGACAAATTAATTTAAAAGCTGCTGAGTTCTGTTGATTATTTAAGAACCATAGCTGTGCTAGGTAGTGAGAGATTCAATATTGTCAGTGCCCCCTCGAGGGCTCGAACAATTACTGCTGTTTGTTACAGCCCTGAAATTTTAGTACATCCGCAGTTTTGCTGGAGTCTCATAATTCTAGTGGAGAGATAACTACAAATGGCAAATAATTCAGTCTAGAATAAACTGAGAAATTATCACCAAGGCCCTTCTTGTGCCACAATTTGTCAAATCTTCTGATAGGAAACAAATTCTATTCATAAAGATTTTATTTTTCAGCTCTGTGTGATTCAATAGCAATTCAATTATGGTTTTCTGAGATAGTAAGCCCAGAGAGGGAATCCAGTCTGACAAGAAATATGACAGGACAGTTACAGAGTGTTTATGCAATTAAACTTTCAGTGACAATACATGTAAAATGATGAATGTGTGGGTGTAGGGATATGTGCACAAGCAATGCCCCACAAGTATTGCACATTTTTCATTATTATACAACTTCTCAGATCTTTCAAGACTGCCTGGAGTGAAGTGCTGCAGAATACAGCATTATTCAGCATGTTAACCATTCACTTCTTTTAGCTGCTCCTGATGTGCTGTTGAAAGAGAATGGCTGTTTTAAAGGATTACTCAAATTTAGAGTCATTTTAAATGGATGCTTATAATTTAGATTCATTTTAAATGAAATAATGGTACAGACATTGGTAGCCAAAGAGCATCAGTTATTATGCTACCAGACGTTAAAAATATATAACTCAGATAAAAATCTCCCCCCTCTGCCCCCCACCCCACAAAAGAAAACTATCAACTGATTAGAATCATTTTAATTACTTTTTTCATGGTTGGATTGTGTTGTAAATTTGTAAAAAATGTAAATTTTATTTAAAACCATCAAAAGCCCCAAAGTAATAAAACAAAATTTTGAATTGCAAAGGGAATTTCAAATACATGGTTTGTAGGGGAGAGAGTAAGTCAAATGGGCCAGTAGGATGCTTTGTCTTAGCTAATACAGTGTTAGGAAACCATCTCTGATCACTCGCTCACACCACACTAATCAGGGACTGCAAAACAAAGTCGCATAAAGTAGGAAAATATTTTCTTTGTTAGGGAAGGGTGTCTAAATCAATAAATCAGTAAAGCAATTCTGCAAGTCTTCTGGAAAACTGCTTCTATATGTATTTTGTTTAGAAGTGTCAAGTGTCATTTCTTAAAAATAACATGTTATAGCACGAAAGTCAGTGACTGTGATGCACAGCTTGCCAAGTTTCTGATTCCACAAGTGCATAACAGAGGCCTAGACACTTTACCATTGGAAGCAGGTCACTAGTTTACTCTCAAGCACCTCCTAATATCCTGGTTGGCTTCTAGACCTAGAGGATTACTTGACCTCTTGACTAGGGAATACTACATAGCGTGATTCAAAATCAGGTTAAAATATTAATTACAAATGCAGCATGGAAATAAAAACAATATGTTAAAAGCATACTTGTTTAAAAATATAATTTGGCCACATTGGTGTACCGTGCCATAGACTAAAACACAAGGGGATAATTATAACTTAACTATTCCAGCGGGAGACTGACGGGATCGATCCGGCCGCCCATTTTACACTCCGCCTGATTTTATTTTCCATTGACTTCAATGGAAAGTAAAATACGAACATACATAAATGACAGGCAAGAAAATACCAGCTGGTCCATCAAGCCTGCCCCACACTCATGATGCCTGGAGCATCATGACTAGACACATCCTACCCCCCAACAGCCATGTAATGTCCTGGAAGAGGCAAAAAAAAACAGGGCCAAAGAGGGGGGAAAAAATCTGGAAAATCCTTCAGGCCGTTGAAACCAGTCCAGGACTGTGCGCAATTTAACTGTTCAATTACTTACCTTTTATAAAGTGCCCTTTATAAGACAGAGTGACTCCTGCCAATGACCGGAAGCTGCGCAGAAGCGCTGCGTATTAATCTAGAAGCTGCGCAGAAATGTTCTGCACAGAAATCTGGTTTAAGTATTAATGTATACTAATGTTGTAGTTTTGCCATTGCTGCTTTTCCTGCTTTTTTTCCCCCAGATTCCATGGGTCCCGAAGGCCCGCCCCACTCCTGGCTTTTTTCCCCAGAGCCCGTGAGTCCCGAAGCAAACAACCAAAAAAACACTGAGACTGCGCATGCGCAACTACTTCAACTTCGTTAGTAGTAGTCGCTGTCTTTATAAGATGCGATCTCTGCTCCAGCCAAGAACCGGTCCAGCTCCCTTTTGAAGGCGTGCAGAGAGTCAGGACACACTGCACAAGCTGGCAACGTATTCCAAAGGATCACTACTCTCTGGGAAAAGAAGAGCCGCATAACATCTAGCCTATTCCTACTCTTGCATAGTTTAAATGCATGACCCCCGGCCTGGTCCAATCTGTCGAACTGAAATAATCTATCAATAGATACACAATCCAGCCCTTTAATTATTTTATAGACCTTTATCAGGTTGTCTCTAAGTCTACACTGCTCTAGAGTAAATAGACCCAGCTCTCTAAGCCTACCTGAGTAACTAAGCTTCTTTAAACTGGGAATTATTCTTGTGGCTCTCCTCTGAACCTTTTCCAACGGCACTATATCATGCACCATGTGAGGGGACCAGAACTGGGCGCAGTCGAACCAAGGACCTGTATAAGGACAGAATGGTGTCTTTTGACTTGTATTGAATGGTTCCATTAATAGAACCCTATACCCTGCAGCTTCTCTGCATTGGTCGTGAACCTTGAGTAATCTGTGCACAATAAGACCTGATCCTTTTTTCTCTCAACCACTCTCACTATTGTTCCCTGTAGATGGTTCGTATATTCTGTGTTGGTCCTGCCTACATGCATCACATTTCATTTGTCTAGGTTAAATTCCATTTGCCATTGTTTGGACTATTCCCCCAGCACATTACATCTTTTTGCAGAAGTTTGTACTCTCGCACAAATTTTAGTATCATCTATAAACTCGCTTACCATATCCCTACCACCACTTTCCAGATCATTTAGGGTGGGGTGTAAAATGGGCAACCAATCCAATCCTGTCAGTTTCCTGCAGGGCGCATTAGATTAAAATTAGCCCCAAGGTTAAAATCCAAGCAACAGCTGGTATTCGTGCTTGGGTAACCCCCAGATGGCAAGCCAATGGGAATGAAAAAATATGGAATTGAATTTCAGCACCTAATACTGACTGGCAAATAATGCAAAAATATTCACTGTCATCTACCCTCCTCTTAACTGGAGTCTAGGATGTACATTATGAATGGCACAGTATGGAAAGGATTCCATAAAAATAGATGACAGTGTAATAGAGCAGATTGCTAGAGCTTTAGTTCACATTAGCACAGAGTGCCGATATGTAGCTCTGTGCTTGTGATTCTCCACACAGTGCATTTGCAATCTCAACCATGGACCTATGGGAATTGGGTAACAGAAGCCAAAACAACTGCTTCCCCACAGAGAGAGAGTGAAATTCAGTGAAACAGTCACCTCTGACTGTTGTTATGCACTTCTTCATGCCAGAGGCCTGCGAGCAGGTCTCCAGCGTATCCTCTGACAGAGGAGCGTGCACAGCACAGGAAGACTTAAGGGGAGGAAAGAAGAAAAGAACATTAATTACCCATCCAAAAAAATTTAAGTATGAGTTTCTTTGTAATTTATATTTTTCTCTCTTTGACGTCTCTTCACATCCCCCATACCCACACCAATCAAAATTCCCAGACCAAGGTTGTAGCTAGGCATTTTGCTTCCAGTCATCTGTCTATGCTGCTCCACAAAAAATCATTAGGAGGTGCAAGTAGCTTATTGTGTGATTTTTCCCCTTTACCCCTTTGTGGAAGCATTGGTCCTACTCTCCACCTTCCCTCGACTGTACAGCAAAGAGAGAACTCTCCAGAAGTGTATCATGCTACATCCCACTACTTTATTACAATGGAATGCCAGTGCACTCCCTAGCATGAGACCCTAATAATGATTTAATCCCCTCATCACCCTTTGTTTATAAAAAAAAAAGCTTTTGAATTCTGAGGGCTGTGAAGTTATAATTGATATAAGTCCATTTCTTGCTGCTTATTCCTTTTGTTCTCTTTCATTTACTGCCTTGCATAAGTCTCAAGTGCTGTTCATTCAGAGAATGCCAGAGTTGAGAAATATAGGGCTAGAAATACATTTTATTTTTCAATTGTTAACCTATTTGGCTGTCAAATTTGATAGCCGTTAAAAAAAAATTTGAAGGCCATTTCAGCCAGCCTTTTCACATCCTTCTGCTCTCCAGTCTTGTACTTCAATTGGATGCAATCACTTGCACGTTGTGAATCTGACATTTTCAGAAGGGTTTTTTATCATGTTGAGATCAAAGGCACATTTGTTGAATTTACCATGTAGATGGGGACCTCTCTGTGGTAAAAACAGATACTCAGTCAGCTGCTAACTTTTCAGATACAGTGCTTCAGCTAATGCTTCGATATTTTCTGGGTTTAACATGCTTCAGTGAATTTCAGTTTCTGGGCATTTTAAGAGTTGATTAAAAATATAGGTGAGTGCCATTCCTGAATCAATTTGTTTAAGCCAAAAAATTGTCACCTTCATCTGGTGAAAATGGAAATAGCAAAGGCAACATCACTGAAGCAAATGGCTTATAAGAGGAAAGTGTGGCTTTGGAGTTGGGATAAAAAGAGGTGCAGAATTGGTGCATGTAATGCACTCTATTGTTTGTTTTATGATTGTCAACCAATAGCAACATGAAAATAGATTTTATTATTATTTAATTTAAATTCCACACATTGAATCATTTAAGATTCCAAACCAAAACTCCTTTCAAGACTCTGAGCAATTTGACAAGAAATGTCCCAGTTTCGATCCGTGCTTGGTAGTTGATCTAAATTGGGACAGTAATGAGAGCACTGTATTGGAATCAAGCCCTCAAGTTGCTGTACTCATCATTTTGAGAGTTTTGACATGGCAGCTTTCAACACAAAACAATGTATTTCTTCTGCCGAAGTTGGACACAAGGGGCTGAAAATCCGTTATCTTCTTAGTGCATTCCCACTGTAACTCCAATGGGCATATTAGGTCAGAAAATAGGCCAGGACCCACCCCCCTTACAAGGCCAGCAGCTTAAGTGGAAACAGAACTCCCAATGCCGTGAGTTCGCATGTCTGTGGTTCTCAGTGAGGCATGCCCTTTCATCGGCGGAGGTACGCCAGGTGAGACACAACATCTTGCATTTATAGAGTGCCTTTAATGAAGTAAAAACTCCCAAGGCGCTAGTCCCAAGACCAGGTGTACTAGGTTCCCAAATGCCAAAACTGGATCTCACCTAGGGATCATGACCAGGCCCCTGAAGAAAAAGTGAGATATTTTAAAAGTTATTTTAAAGTGGCTCCCTTACAAATCGTCAAGTTGAGCTGAACTTTCCAGCATGTTGGGGATGGCATGATGTGCCCCTAGTAGCGTGACCATCTGCCATTGCCACGTTAATCAAGAGACCTCCCCTTTACCCCACAAACTTAGGCGGGGCCATCAGCAGAGGTTCTGGGTGCCAGGATGCCCCTGCCACCATCACCTTCCACTCCCACCTCCACCGCCCTCCCCTCCCCTCCCCATAGTTTCAGCCCTAAGATCTGTCTTATCTCAAAGTTGTTTCCTTCAGGTGAAAATTAGAAATTGGTATTTCTTAGTTTTGAAAATAAAGTTAATTCCATTAAATCAGAGTGAGTATCATGGTATCTAGATATTTATTTCCTCCTGCTCAGTAAATGTATTCAACTTGCTTCTGTTTTGTTCTTCAACATAATTATTTCTAAGTATGAACCCAAATGATTTCCTTGTGGACCATCTTGTCTCAGACTAAGTAAGAGAGCTGGGCTGGGATAATTCATAGAATTCCACAGGGGTCATGTTCTCTGTTTTTTTCAAGGACATTTTTATTACAAAGCTGATGAAATTTGCATATTAATTCATTTCTTTCAATTTTTAAGATTAAATGTTGTCAACATGTATCAGTGCAAGTCTTTGACAGTGCTGATGAAATGGGTCAGTCAAGCTTGAACATTTTAGAGTAAAGCAGCCACCTGCAACCCAAACCCCTCGTGTGGTTTGATTGTACTAATGCAGTTTGATTTGAAAAAGAAAGTGCTTTAGTGAAAAAAGAAACCTTTAAAATTATCTGTGACATTGTATCTATCTTCTCAGCCTTTCACTTGAAATGAAATGTTTTCTCATGCAAGCTTACGGAATATCCTTTATTAAAGATTTACAGGAATTCAGATATGAACACAAGGCATATAGTTCAGGTTAGACACCTTAAATACAGGAGGATCGGTTATTTTAAAAATTAAAGTACATTGTAACATAATTCCAGTGTTTGAGTTCTGAAAAATGTAATTTTCTGAAATAGTAACATTCCTGCAAATCGATATTTGTAAGGCTGCAGATCTATATTTATTAACTCCTATGGTTTAAACAAAATCACAGTTCATCACAACCCAATTACAGGCTGCAGTGTGATTTGTTTCTCTTCTTCAGTAAGGAGGCCAAAATGAGTTTTAATAAAAGCAAACTTGGGGGAAAAAATGAACAGAATTGATTTCTATATTTTATTTAAACCTAGAAGAAAAATTACAGAAATAAGAAACTAGTTTGACAATAATACACATGTACACACTGTTGATTAATTTGGATCAATTCAGTTTTGCTGGAGAATCATAGCAAATTTTTGTTATGCAGCTTGTACTTTTGTGGCTGACAGTGAGAAAAATGTGTAAAGAATCACTTATTTCAGTAACCATTTTGCCGCTGATAGGAGCTTCCAACCTACTGCTCAAATGAAAGTGTGGTGTTTTGATGCATTTCATTTCAATCCACTGTCAGTGCATTTTAGACTGGAGCTACACCTGGAAAACCTATACATTATTTGGTCATATCTCCGAGGTGTCAAATTATGCTGACGTAATACTATGTAACACGTGTACTCATATACACATATGTACATGGACATATGCACACATACTCACATAACCACAAATGAGTATGTGAAAGTATGTGGACACATACACACATGTTTGCACACACAGGGCTGGATTTTCCCAGCGGAGGCGGGATCGCGGCGGGAGAAGTAGTTGGCGGGTTCCAGTCCCGCTCATGGCTGCAGCCGCTCTGTCAAAAGGATTTTCTGTTCATCGGGCTTGTTAAGCCCGCCCTGCGGGGTTCCCGGCCAATTAAAAGGAAGCAGGTCTGATGACGTCATTTGATGACGCATCATCAGCCGATTTCCTTAAAGGGACCATGTCCAAATTGATCTTGACTGTTCTGTTCTGTCAGTGTTCTGCAGCATTGAGGTGCTGCAAACACTGACAAGCACTGCACAAAGGTGCACCAAGGCTCTCGCATGACTCCCTCCATATGCTTATGGAGGGAGTCACAGCACGCAGGGAGGTCCACTTCCCTTCCAATAGGCGGAAGAGACCTCCCCAGGACACCAACGCAGCCTGGTTGCATGTTGCACAGGAGGGCAAAAGCAGGGATGTCGTCAGGAGGACCAGGCTGCAGTGGCGCAAACCTTTCAATGATCTCAGTAGATCACAAAACGTTACTGCAAAGCCACACTCAACCTCATCCTGCTGTGCCACTCATCACATCCCCATCAGTCTGCCTTCCCTACCCTACTCCTGCACATCCTTACTCACACCAACTTACCTTGCACCTCCACCCATCCTTCTCTATCTACATTATCACTTCCCCATCTCACTAGCCACCCCTCACACTCGCCCTCATCCTAGTGCAATCATACCAACTAACAATACACAAGGGTAGGCACTTGGGTGTCTTATGCAATGTTCATGTACATTTTCTGTTAATGTGTTGTCAAACATTGAAACCTTTATTTTCAACACTTTGCATTCTTGGACAGGTTTGTGTGCACCTTTGGAAGTGTCTTAGTGAGTTGCAGTGAATGGTGAGACATAACGGTACCCCTCGCAATGGTAATGAGTGTGAAAGGAATGGCTTGGTCATTGTAGGGATGCTTTATGGTGTTGGTGTGGGGTGGTGTTAACCTGGCACATCATGTGGCAGCCAGGGTGTACAGCATCAAGTGAAGTAAATCTGGCCATGGTGATGCCATCGCTGGACTCTCGGGCAGCAATGTGGTCGGGTGCTGATACCCTATGTCCTGTGCAGCATCAGGTGATTGCGGAGAAGGTTGGTGGTGTTGTTGGTGATGTTGGTGTGCCTGGTGATATTGGTGTTGGGGCTGATCGTGGAGGGATTCTGAGGACCAAGGTGAGATCTTTTCAAGGGCACTGATGTTGCTGAAATAGATGGCAGCTGAAGTTGAGAAGACAGAAGTGATCTGTCAATGGTAAGGGAGGTTGCTCCAAGGAGGTGACAGTGGATAGAGAGTTTACTCCAAACACTTTCAAACTGCATAAAGCTCAAAAGTGTCTTCCAGGTCCTGAAGGCTCAAGCTTCTGGCATTGGAAAGTGACCAGCTGTGAAATGGTAGCTTTCATAATCACTTTGCAGCTGTTACCTATTTACAGCAATGGGGCGACATAGCGAACCCGACCTACTTACCTGACGTGATCTCCGAACAACATGAACCCCGTTAAAAATGTGGGAAAATAGAAAAAGGCTGGCAAAATAGTATTTAACAAGCACTTAACAAGCAGTTAAATACCTTAAATGCCTCCCCCGCCACTTGGTGTCGGGTCTGTTCTGAATTCGCAGACCCAACACTTTGGAAACTTACATGGAGCCGGTTCGCAGCGGGTTCCCAGCCCGCTATCAATCATTTCGATTTTGACAGCGGACCCGCCTCCAAACCCGCACTCTGAGTGCTGGCAAAATCGCGGCCACAGCCTATGAGGAAATGTGACTGGTAAATATGGCAAGAAAATGGTACAACAGCAAAAATATGATCCACTCTTTTCACATCTATCTAACATTAATTTCATGGTAGAAAAGACCAGCAACCTGTATGCTGCTGACTTCCTCTCCCACAGGGCTATCTAAACATACAGGACCGGAATTTGTGGTGGGTAATAACGGCAAACTAACAGTGTTCGCCATTATTACTCCTTTGAAACTGCGGAAATCCTGAAGTTGCGGTCAGTCATTCACTGCTCCGACACTGGCTGCACTGTGGCCAGTCCCCATAGCCGACAATTAGTGTAATCAGTGAAATCCGTGGTAATATCGCTGTTAAATACCCCATAAATGTTAAGTCTTGTTGGATTATGTGTAACTGGGGTTTTAACAGCGTATTGACCGCTAAACAAACGTTATGGCCCTGAAAAACTAATTTTAATTTTGTGGAGTGTCAAATTTCTCCATTATGATAATTATAATTTTTAAGAAACTTTAAAAAAAAAAAATAGTTTGTTTATGATGGCCCAGAAATTCGCCTCTCCGGCTTGCCGTGGGGGTAAGGATCGCGCGCGCACTTACCTAGCGCGCCTGCCGTTGTGTTTTGGGCCCACAGGAACTTCAGGCTCCTGGGCCTCTCCCAACTGCCGGCACGCAGTGCGTGCGTGTCCCAGGGGCGTAGTTAGTGCGATGCGTCCCCTGGGATCATGTGGGCCATGGAGAGCCAATGACAGCAGACCATCTTTCATTCATAGATTGACCTGTCAAATCTGTGAATTGAAATTGGCCCCAAAAGAACAGCTAAACTTAAAATAATTTTTTTTAAAAACCATCACATTTATAAAATAACTATAGTTAAATAAATTAACCACTTTAAACAAAAATTTACATTTTTGAAAAAATTAAAATACTTTTTTAAAGTGATAAAAATAAACTTACCTTTCTTTAAAGTATCTAAAAAAGATAAACCTGTTGAAAATTTTTTAAATTATACTTAATTAACCACTTACCTTGTTGAAAATGGGTCCTGTGCCTCCTTTTTAATAGCGTAGTTTCTTCACTACTTACCCTCGCGTAGAAACCTGAAAAAAAATCTAAGTTTGCTGTGTGCGCGCAGCCTGTACCGCGCACGCGGTTCACCTAGGAACCGCCCCCTTCACCATACCGGAAGTTCCGGTTTCCCACGCATGCGCAGTGCATGCAGGAAACCAGCACTTCGGGACGCTTTATGGGTGAGTACGGACTGTGTACTCACCCTTGAAGGGCCTGAATTTTTGGCCCCATATTTCAGGTTCTACCTTATTCCCCCATGTGAGAGCCCCAATCTTTGTTTTGCTTTCAGTAACATTTTTTAAAAGTCTGGCTAAAAGCAGCTTCTCATTTCCTGGTTCCCTGTCTGTGCGAATTCTGCAATGTAATTGGCTGCTTAGACAGCTTGTTGATGTCACAGCAGATCGCACTAGGGAATCCCACTACAGAGCGCTGCAATCACTTGAACACTGAAAAAGGCAAACTTCTCGCCACTTCGGGGCCAGTGGCAAACCCCTTTGCTTTGCCGCTGACTGCAAATTCCAAGCCGTAGTAGTTTGTAATATCATTCAGTATATTCATGAGAGATGGAGACAGAGGCAGGTTTTACTGGAAAAAAAAAAGTTTACACTGCTAGTCCATTCAGATAACCACAAATGTTTTCCAATCTAAGCAAATACAAAATCCTCTCCTCTCTGAACAAAATTCCTAACTTCATTTTGAACACTTATCCAACATTTCCTCATAATATGGGACTGAAGCTGTATAAACAAATGGAAAATCTCCAGTCATAAACATGCATGTTTTCAGTTACATGAATTTTTGCAACTGAACTAAATAGCTGAAAGGGTATGTTTCACATCTGTCCCGATCAGATCTAATCCTGTTTCCGAAATAATCTTAATTCTGATCCTCTCAGCAGATTTAATCCTTAATTGTTCAGATTCTCTGAAGCCAAACTTACGCTCCATTTTTCCGATTCTGGCCTTTTGTGCACCCCCCTCCCTTCGCCCCACCGTTGGCAACCGTGCGTTCAATCACCTAGGCCCCATGCTCTGTAATTGCCCGCCTAATCCCCTACGCCCCTTCCCCTTCCTCTCCTCTTTTCAAACCCATTTATTTGATCAAGCTTTTGGTCACTCCCGCTTAATATCTCCATCTTCGACTTGGTGTCCATTTATTTCTTATTGTCTGTGAAGTGCCTTTGGGATACTTTGCTACGTTAAAAGTGCTATATGAATGCAGGTTGTTTCTTTTTCAGAATTCTTGAAAAATGGATGCCCCACTAGTATAGAAACCATTCAACAGATAAAATAGCCACCACCAAATCACATGGTTTTCACCCTATAGTCATCGTTCAAGTGGTTTGAATGGAACTTAACTTACAACTGTCTTTTCGTGGTTCAAAAAAGGAACAAAAAAACTGTGCATGCACAAACATAAGTAATTGTGCTTACACAAAATTATGCAGTTGCAGATTTTTCTTTTGACAATTTTTTAATTATCTGAAAATAAGCTGGAAAAAATGGGGTTGATTTCTGTCTGATTATTGCCTGAGATGGATGCCTATTCTCAGGATCGCTGCGAAGAATTGGGATTTAGGATTTGTGCTCAGCCCTACTTAGAAAGTTCTGAACAGGTACTGTGTGCTGCCTGTAGTAACTATACAGAAGATAAAAGGAACTTTCTTTTGCAGGTGCACAAAGAACAGGATCAGAGATAGAGGCTTTCCGGCTGCTGTTTTTGGACAGCAGCCAGTAGGCCCTGCTACACCCAGCCTTTATTACTCAGGCCTGCAGCAACAGCTGACTTTTCTCCCTCGCTTCCAGGTGTTAGACTCTACCTGAAGGCAAGGCTGTACTGGAGGAATCTCTGACTTATATAAGTGACCTGAACCCAATTCCACACAGATTCATGTTATGTCAGGTGGAGAGCACTTTGGAGGGGGAGGATGCAGTAAAGAAAATCAAAGCAAATGTAGGACAGAAAGAGGCAGGCGAGCTGATATTTATCAGGTCTTTTTGCAAATTGCTGCTATTTTTTTTCTCTGTGACATGAAAGCACTTCGCACTTTAAATCTGCTGGTTTCAGCAACAGGAGTTAATGCCTTCCAATGCCTTAAGTCACGCCTTGGTTACAACCTTGGGCATTTGGAGAATATTTGATTAGATTAAGCTCTGATTCAAACCCAGTCTGATTTTACAACAACAAGTTGCATTTATATAGCGCCTTTAACATAGTAAAATGTCCCAAGGCTCTTCACAGGAGAGTTATCAAACAAAATTTGACACCAAGCCACACGAGATATTAGGACAGGTGACTAGGTAAGTTTTAAGGAGCGTCTTAAAGGGAGTGGAGAGGCAGAGAGGTTTAGGGAGGGAATTACAGAGCTTAGAGTCTAGACAACTGAAGGCACAGCCACCAATGGTGAAATGAAGAAAATTGGGGATGTGTAAGTGGTGAAGGGTGCTTTTATACTGACTACACACAGTATTACTTTTTGACACCCGGTGAATTTCTAAGTAGCAGCAGCATGATATGTACACATGCAGAGAGACCTGGAAGAGATTGGATTAGTACTTGCGTACTAGTGGAATGAATGTGAACAGCATAACCAAAAATAAATCAAAATGCAATTCAGACACACCAAGTAAGTTGAAATTAAGGTTGCTTTGTAAGCAAGTGTGTTTAATAACAATTGGGGAGACATTCAACTTGCATCAAAAACTGTCGCAAAATGGACGTAGCAGTCAGTACGCACTCCCAATAACGTCAGCGAGAGGCATGAGCCAAATTGGTGCTCGTGCTTCATTTGCTTATGATTGGCGAGCTGCCAGAGCTACTCCTGCTATTTAAGGGCAGCTCAATAATTGGTCGGGTAGGAAATCAGGTGTCAGTTACACCATATAAAGGCGGTCTGCTCCCCTTAAAGGGAAGCCACACTTTGGCTCTTTTCAATCATAGCTCTCACTCACTGCTGTAAAGTGAAGATGGCAGCTAACAAGTTCTGGAAGGGCCCCAAGATTTTCAGACACTGGTCTGAAGGTCCTCTAGGAGGAGGTGACCAGGAAGAGGGAGCTGCTCATTCCAGCCAACAGGAGAAGAGAGCCAAGGCAAATAGCCCAGCAACAGTGGCCAGAGGTAGCAGAGCAGATTAATGTGAGGAGCATTGCCGCCAGGACCTGGCTGTAGTGATGCAAGAAATTCAGTGATCTGACTAGAGCTGATAAGGTAAGACTCCTACTCACATCTCTATTACTCTCTGCTTAGCCCTGCAGCACCTGTAGCCCCATCAATCACAAGCCTTACTACCCCCACTTCCCATCACTCTTTAATCACAACAGCACACTTCAGTGAACCTCCTTCTGCTGCTACTTGCAGACTCTGCACATGCTACTGTCCCCTCACTTCCCCATACCTATGGCACCTTTCACACACAATCCACAATATTCTACCCTGACATGCACATCTTCACACTATTTCAGCAGGCCACACACTAACACACTACCTTTCTCCTTGCAAGACAAGCTTGCACGCAATACCAGCAAGCAGATGAGGACAGGAGGAGACCACCATCCCTACAGAGTCCTGTGCCCATTGGAAGAGGCTGCACTGGAACTCCTGGGGCAGAGTGCGCACAAGGATCATCACAACTGGTGAGGCTGGAGGATATGCTCCACAGGGTGTGACGCCATCTTACCCTCCTTCTCTCTTTTCACTGAACTCTCTTCGTCACACATTCTGCTTGAAATAGTGGTGCTCCCTTGCCATTAACTGCTAACCCTTGTCCCCCTCTTCTCTTTCCAGGTCTATCACAAGTAACGAGCCCTGCTGCAGGAGAGGAAGAGGAGGACAGCCCTCCCGAAGACATACCATCACTTGACCTTATCCTTTCAGGCACCAGCTCAGAAACTGGCACCCTGCATAGTTTACGGGTTAGGTAGAGGGGTCCGCACTGGGAGATTAACCGAGCACAAGTGCACAGGATCAAGGTCAGGAGGTTGGATGGCCCAGGAACCAGCTCGTCGGAGGGAGAGCCCACAGCCTAGCCTTGCTGCAGAGGGCACAGAGACTGCAAGAGCCCAACCTATAGAATAAGACTGTGCACCCCATCGGGAACGGTAGCATAGTGGTAATGTCACTAGACTAGTAATCCAGAGGCCTGGACTAATGATCCAGTTCAAATCCCACCATGGCCCACCACCATGGGGAATATAAATTCAGTTAATTAAATAAATCTGGAATAAAAAGCTAGTATCAGTAATGGTGACCATGAAACTATCAGATTGTCGTAAAAACCCATCTGGTTCACTAATGTCCTTTAGGGAAGGAAATCTGCCGTCCTTACCTGGTCTGGCCTATATGTGACTCCAGACCCACAGCAATCTGAAATGGCCAAGCAAGCCACTCAGTTGTAACAAACCACTACGAAACACAATAATAAGAATGAAACCGGATGGATCACCCAGCACCGTGGCACCGGCTACGGACACGGCAACGGCACACCCAGCCCAGTCAACCCTGCAAAGTCCTCCTCACCAACATCTGGAGACTTGTGCCAAAATTGGGAGAGCTGTCCCACAGACTAGTCAAGGAACAGCCTGATGTAGTTACACTCACACCTTTCAGCCAATGTCCCAAACTCCTCCATCACCATTCCTGGGTCTGTCCTGCCGGTGGTGGCACAGTGGTATACAGTCAGGAAGTCGGAGAACATTGACTCCGGAAGTCTCAGATCAAGCATGGGTAAATCTCCTCCTGATTACCACCTCAGCTGATGAATCAGTACTCCTCCATGTTGAACACCACTTGGAAGAAGCACTGAGGGTAGCAAGGGTACTCTGGTTGGGGGACTTCAATGTCCATCACCAAGATTGGCTCAGTAGCACCACTACTGACCGAGCTAGCCGAGTCCTGGTGGTGAGAGAACCAACATGAGGGAAAAACCTACTTGACCTCATACTCACAAATCTACCTGTCGCAGATGCATCTGCCCATGACAGTATTGGTAGCAGTGACCACCGCACAGTCATTGTGGAGACTAAGTCCCGTCTCCACACTGAGGACACCCTCCATCGTGTTGTGTGGCACTACCACCGTGCTAAATGGGATAGATTCAGAACAGATCCAGCAGCTCAAAACTGGGCAGAATTGTATTCCACCACAATCTGTAATCTCATGGCCCGGCATATCCCTCAATCTACCATTAAACCAGGCAACCAACCCTGGTTCAATGAGGAGTGTAGAAGAGCATGCCAGGAGCAGCACCAGGCGTACCTAAAAATGAGGTGCCAACCTGGGGAAGCTGCAACACAGGACTACATGCATGCTAAAAAGTGGAAGCAGCATGCTATAGACAGAGCTAAGCGATCCCACAATCAACGGATCAGATCAAAGCTCTGCAGCCCTGTCACATCCAGTCGTGAATGGTGGTGGACCATTAAACAACTAACGGGAGGAGGAGGCTCCATGAATATCCCCATCCTCAATGATGGTGGAGCCCAGAACATGAGTGCAAAAGACAAGGCTGAAGCGTTTGTAACCATCAAGTGCCGAGTGGATGATCCATCTCGGCCTCCTCCTGAGGTCCCCACCATCACAGAAGCCAGTTTTCAGCCAATTCGATTCACTGCACGTGACATCAAGAGATGGCTGAACGCACTGGATACAGCAAAGGCTATGGGCCCCGACAACATCCCAGCTATCGTGCTGAAGACTTGTGCTCCAGAACTAGCCGCGCCACTAGCTAAGCTGTTCCAGTACAGCTACAACACTGGCACCTATCCAACAATGTGGAAAACTGCCCAGGTATGTCCTGTCCACAAAAAGCAGGACAAATCCAATCCAGCCAATTACCGCCCCATCAGTCTACTCTCAATCATCAGCAAAGTGATGGAAGGTGTCATCGACAGTGCTATCAAGCGGCACTTACTCACCAATAACCTGCTCATTGATGCCCAGTTTAGGTTCCGCCAAGACCACTCTGCTCCCGACCTCATTACAGCCTTGGACAAAGGAGCTGAATTCAAGAGGTGAGGTGAGAGTGACTGCCCTCGACATCAAGGCAGCATTTGACTGAGTGTGGCATCAAGGAGCCCGAGTAAAACTGAAGTCAGTGGGAATCGGGGTGGGGGGGGGAACTCTCCACTGACTGGAGTCATACCTAGCACAAAGGAAGATGGTTGTGGTGGTTGAAGGTCAATCATCACATCCCCAGGACATCGCTGCAGGAGTTCTTCAGGGCAGTGTCCTAGGCCCAACCATCTTCACTTGCTTCATCAATGACCTTCCCTCCAACATAAGGTCAGAAATGGGGATGTTCGCTGATGACTGCACAGTGTTCAGTGCCATTCACAACTCCTTAGATAATGAAGCAGTCCATGCCCACATGCAACAAGACCTGGACGATGGTCAGGCTTGGGCTGATAAGTGGCAGGCAACATTCGCGCCACAGAAGTGCCAAGCAATGACTGTCTCCAACAAGCGAGATTCTAACCACCGCCCATTGACATTCAATGGCATTACCATCACCAAATCCCACACCATCAACATCCTGGGGGGTCACCATTGACCAGAAACTTAACTGGACCAGCCACATAAATACTGTGGCAACAAGAGCAGGTCAGAGGCTGGATATTCTGCGGCGAGTGTCTCACCTCCTGACTCCCCAAAGCCTTTCCACCATCTACAAGGCACAAGTAAGGAGTGTGATGGAATGCTCTCCACTTGCCTGGATGAGTGCAGCTCCAACAACACTCAAGAAGCTTGACACCATCCAGGACAAAGTAGCCCGCTTGATTGGCACCTCATCCACCACCTTAAACATTCATTCCCTCCACCACCGGCATACCATGACTGCAGTGTGTACCATCTACAAGATGCACTGCAGCAACTCGCCAAGGCTTCTTCGGCAGCACCTCCCAAACCCGTGACTTCTTCCACCTAGAAGGACAAGGGCAGCAGGCGCATGGGAACACCACCACCTCCAAGTTCCCCTCCAAGTCACACACCATCCTGACTTAGAAGTATATCGCCGATCCTTCATCGTCGCTGGGTCAAAATCCTGGAACGCCCTACCTAACAGCACTGTGGGAGTACCTTCACCACATGGACTGCAGCGGTTCAAGAAGGTGGCTCACCACCACCTTCTCAAGGGCAATTGGGGATGGGCAATAAATGCTGGCATTGCCAGCGACCCCCACATCCCATAAAAAAACAAATAAAATAATTTAAAAACACACCTACTTCTGAGTGCATTGGAAGACCTGCCAACAAGCCTGCACACAATGTTGGACAGTATCGAGGATTCCATCGGCAAATTGTGTGGGGTCATCAAGAAGTGCATAGAAACAATGCAGTCAACCGTGGAGCATGTGGTAATCTCTGTGCACACTGCAGCCTTTGGTGGCATATCTGACAGCTTCAGTGGAAACTCAGGCTGCTGCCATTGTGGCTCTGGGTTCCAACAACTCCTCCAGCTTGTAAGGCATGAAGGAGCGCATGGATAGAGGCTTCCAAATTGTCACTTCACCCCTGCACTCTGATCTCGTGCAGAGCAGTGCTGAGGCGCAACTTCATTAGGGTGACAGTGGCTTCATGGGAGAGGCACATGCTGTGCTCGCTCAGGATGATAGCATGTCTACCCCTTCACCAGCCACTCAACCAGTTCCCATGGTGCCAGACAGCCCTGGCCACTGCCGAGATGCTGCAGTCTACAACCAGGTCCTTTAAGGCCAGAGCTCCTTGAGGTCATTCACCACAGCCATTTTAAGTGCCCTCAGTCGGTGATCAGCAGCCTTCCACCTCCCATGTTGTAGCTTCTGGAGTAGCACCTTGTAGCAACACCAAATTAGGCAAAAACACACTTAAAACAGGCACTAGAGGTTTTCACATGGGTGACCTTTCCTTTTACATCTTGTTTGTTCACAATTAAAATATGAACGGTTTAGAACCAGTGTGATGTTGCTTTAGATTGGTGTTTGTTTGACCATGCTTGATGAAGTGATAGTAATACCCATGCTGGTGTTGAAGTTCAGGGCATTCATCTGGAGGGTGTAAGGACGATTGGTGCAGGAGGGGCATGGATGATTCAGCCAAAATGTTCCTCGATGATTTGTTGCTGTAAAGCTCTGGCAGCCAGTAGGATTGGTGGCGCTTGCTTTACCTTGGCATCCTGCTGTTCTTCCTGCTCCAGTACCTCCAATTTGTCGTTCCTAGGTGGCGCTAAGGGTTGCCCTCTATGGAGCATGCAGCAAACAGCAACAAACCTGGAGACTCTCCATGGGCTATATTGCAGGATGCCTCCAGACCTGTCCAGGCAACGGAACCGCTTTTACAAGATGTCCAGTCAGAGCTCCAGTAGAAGCGTGGCTCTGATTGTAGCACTCTTCTGCTACAGCGTCTGTGCTCCAGTCCCTAAAGGGTGTCATGAGAATTGCACTCATGGGATATTCCTTGTCGTCAAGCAGCCAGCCAGTCGCCGATGGTCTAGGTGGAAGAGATGAGTATTTAGGACTCGCGCAGGATAAAGGCATCAGAACAACTGCCAGGAAAGGAGACACAGACCTCCACAATGCACTGCCTGTTGACACACCAGCTGAGCATTGAATGAGTGGAAGCTGTTGATGTATACTCCGGGTTCTTGATCTGGAGCATGCAAGGCTACTCAATTATGCTCTGCACCTGGGGAAAGCCTGAAATCCTGGCGAGGCCCAGAGCTCTGTGTTCCTACTTTGCTGCCTCCATAGGGCAGGTGATGAATTGTTTTGCTCAGTAAAAAGTGCATCTGTCACCTGCTTGATGCAGCAGTGCACCGCAAATGAACTAATGTTGCTAATGTCACCTGTTCAATCCTGGTATGACACTGAGGTGTAGAAATTCAGGGCCACAGTCACTTTCAGAGTCACAGGCAATGAAGTGTGTGGCCTAGTGCTGGGCTGCAGTTGGTGCTGTAACAGGTGACATTGCCAGGAGTGCATTAATGCACAGGCCTATGGGGCCCCCGCCAGGGACGACGAGCTGTATTCAATTGGCACACCACCTGTTATAACTTGAGGAACTCCGCCTCCCCGCCCCGATCCCACTGGAACAAGAAGCTTCCTGTTAATGACTGCTAGTCCCAGTGTCAGCAAGCAGCTACCCAGCCTTCTCCGTTGGGGTAGGTTTTAATGGGTCGGGGGAGAGGGGTTGGACAGGGTGTGGAGGGGAGCCGAATGTTCTTGGCGCCCAGGGCTAAGTATTCTTAATTTGGCTCTGGACATAGCTCTGTCGCACCCTCCCTGGTGGAGTGGAGCCGCCGGTCATTTTGCTCCTCAGTTAACTGGAGGTAAGATGTTTGCTGTGCACTCACATAAGGCCACCTGCGTTCTCCCCTCCTAAGCACTTTTCTTGCAGGAGCTGCATCTCTCTGCACTCTGACTTGCTGCTCTTCCCCCTGCTCATACTCCAGCCCCAAGGGCAGGCCAAGCAGCAAACCCATGTTGGCAGAGTAACATTTTGCACAAGCCCCTGGGCAGAGATTGTCTTGCTGCTCCAAAAAAATAACACTGCACAATTTTTGAACTTGGGTAGTGTCCAGAAGCTTAGCTGAATGCAGCTGAAGATCCATTTAAATATCGCTGGTGCAGTCTCTTCTGTGACTTTTGCCGCCAAGGGATTGTGGGAGGGTTTTATAATGAACAAATTCAGTGCTCCCAGCTCCCAATGTTAACTTTTGCAGAAGGATTCTTAACTAGGTGCGTTATCCTAATTTTTGTATATTTATTAAGCCCCCCTGCTGCTTTCAGGCAGGCGCCCTAGACGACTAAAAATCACCCGAATCAATGTGGTGTCCGGTGCAATTCCAACGTAGTTTTGGCGCGGCAGATCGCAGTGCGAAATTTGGAGTTTTTGCGCCAGAAAAATAGGCGTCTGTAAGTTGAATTTCTCCCCCCAATATCCTTAAGGTGCATTAAATGATGAGAATGCATTCATTCTGCTAATATCCAATATGACATCATCAGACAATGGTTTATGGCGTGCTACATCAAGGTGAAGCATTATACAGCAACCAGCACAACACAAAACCACTACTTTTGCAAATGTCACTTTAGTCATCTTAAAGATGCACAGGATAGCAGCAGGGTGTGTATAGGGGACCTTTAGTGCCACGTTTCAGAGAATATAAAGGGACGAAGGTGAATATCACATTCTCTCCGACCAAATGTAATTCTGCTGTAGATTCACACTGATTAGATATAATCCTGCTTTAAATTCATCAATCAAATCTAACCCTGTGTCAGGTTTACTTTGATCAGATCTGGTCCAGCTTCAGAACAAATCTTTGCCTCAATTATCATTGTAAAAACCAAAACTGCAAAATAAATTGGGCCATTTGGCTCCCATTTGCAATTACAAACTTAGTTTGGATAAAGTTAAGATATCAGATTGCATGGTGTTTCAGCCAGAGCCCAACTTCAATTAGTCCTTTTTTAATAGAACGAATTATATGGCAGAATCATTCTGGTTTAAAGCAGACCAATCGCTCGGGTAGGTTTCCTGTCAGCAGCTATTCCAACTGGCACCAGTGCAAACAGCAGGTAGACTCAACATCAATGATACATGCCATTGACTTCCCTTTTTCCAGCCATTTGTGGCATGCTGGTAACAGCATGCCACATTAGCAAACATTTGCACATACACAAATAACAAATTAAAAGTGCATCCATGTAGGTGGATGACTTGGAGGTAGCAGTAAAACAGAATATATTGGCTATCCCAACATCACAGCTTGGAGTACTGAGCCTGGCATCAGGTGTTCTTATAAAAAAGGGCATTACACAGCACTGCAACTGATCCATTACTTACAACATTAGCCAACATTTCATTTGTATATACCCAGCCAAGAATAATGACCTTAGGAAACATCTTGTGGCGTGAGGAAAGACACCTACTGTCTTTTCTCTTTAAATATAGGAAGTGAAATCTATTTCAGGTGTATGTTGAAAGTCAAGCATTCCAAAAGCTGTTTTTTTGAAAAGCTGCTTTTTGAATTACTGTCACAGCAAACATCAGCACATATCCACAGTAACTGCACTTCACCTGCAGCACACTGAACTACATAATCCATTTTCCCAAGGGGAGCAGGAAGCTCTAACTATTAGGGATATGTACTCTTATGTACTCTTACAGCGCGCTGTGAAATGGGTCAAATCCATCGGTCCACCCATCTACTGGACTTGTTACTCTCACTACATTCAACATGTAAACAACTGATTCAATGAAACTTGTAAAGGACTCTACCATCATGCCAACTTGGGAAAACTACCAGTTTAGGAGAAGGGTGGTTTTCCCAGCCAGCAAGTAGGAAACAATATGGCCAGCATCTCTCCCAATGGCTTCTGCTTCCCATAGGTAGCAGTTGGCTCATATCCTTGATCAGCACCTTTCCTCTATTTATCTTGACCATTACACAAGAACCAAGTGAAGAATTGTGCTTCAACAACAATAACAATAACAAGTTGCATCTATATAACACCTAGGCACGTCACAGAAGCTAAGAAAAAATGGGCATGAGAATTGAAAGGTTAGAGGGAAATAATGCCTTGTCATGCATCCATATGAGCACACATGCTTAGTGCATATCCAACAAAAGTATTTTTCTTCCTTTTAACATTTTTATTTATCTTGTTTCTTCCATGGTATTAATCTCTTTCGCAGTTAGACTCTGCTTAATGTTCCTCAAATCTTGGCAGTGTGCTGCACTCGCACTCATTTCCAGTTTTGTGCTCAGTTGGCTTGTCAGAGCCAACACATAGTTTATGGTCCATTGTGGATTACTTGACATTACCCTCTCAGTTAGCATTAAAATATCTCAAAGGACAGTTGGCAACTGCTACAAGACAAGAAACCCATATTTAGAGACAAAAAATGGTTTTAATAATAAATCTTCAAGGAAAGTTATTGCTGGATAACTTTAGTGCAGCATGTGAAACTGTAAGTATTTTTTTTTCAATTCCTCTGGCATGGTACTGCATTATTTATAACAGTCAAAATATATACCAGTATATAAGCTTAAGTTTATCAGTTAAGAGGGGCACTATGTAAAAAAAAAACCCTAAAAATTGTGATTGAAATTACCTCATAGCTTACTTCAAGGACACTAAAGGTCAGATTGCCACATATTTGACAGAACTGTTGCTCATTATAAATGGTTTGTTACATGGTAACATATAATTAAGGTAATGGTTGGAGCTGAAAAGACAGAATATGCTGCAGCAGTTGTTTGATTGTAGTATGGGTCAGAAGATCATCCGTTTCTACATGATGTATTCACATTAGATTAGTGCTTCAGTGAACAGGATATAAAATAAATTGCAGCTGTTTCTGTTAATTCTTGGCAGAACCCAGATCTTGCTCTCTGGTCTTTAATTTGTTGAGAATTTGCAAGTTAAAAAAAATTATTGTATTACTTTGGTGAAGCACCAAATTGATTTTTTTCAATTATTTTGTTATATTATGGAGTGTCAAAGAAGCTTTCTGAATTTAAATTAAATAAGTTTGGTAAATGAAAAAGGAGAGGATTCCAGTTATGCCTGTTGGTGCAGTGCAGCATAAAGATATTCCATATTATGTACTGTACTAGCTTGTTAATAGGAGCACCCTATAAGAAATGAGAAAGTCCCTCTTTCTAATCCGTTATCAGACAGAATTTTTTTAAAATACTTTTACTTATTCAACCTGGTGATAACATGTCCTAAAAGTGAACAAGAGAAAAAGCCATTAGTCTGTCTGGAACAACTGGTTTCCATTAGGCAATATGAGGATGTAGAACTAACCTTTGGGCTTCATCTGAACCCATTGAGCTCATTACGATGAGTTTTATTGCATGGAAATTATACACTGCACTACTGAGCTTCTTATGATGGATTCTATTCTATTACATTACTACATTTAGTTCACAACTATGGATTCTGGTATGTGTCAGTATTAACTGCACCATTGAGCCCCTAACTATTAATTCTATTGTATAAATGAACTGAACTGCCCCAACAAGCTTCTTACTATGAATTCTATAGTATAACTATACCAAATGTACCCACTGAGTTCCTCACTATGAATTCTATTGGAAAATTATACTAAACTTCTCCACTGAGCTCCTTACTATGAATTCTCCTGTATTACTATGAGTTAAAGAAGAAAGAAAGACTTGGATTTATGTAGTGTCTTTCACGACCTCAGGAAGTCCCAAAGTGCTTTACAGCCAACTACTTTCAAAGTGTAGTCACTGTTGCAATGTAGGAAACGTGGCAGCCAATTTGCGCACAGCAAGGCCCCACAAACAGCAATGAAATAAATGACCAGATAATCTGTTTTAGGTGTTGGTTGAGGGATAAGGGATAGATGTTGGCCAGGACACCAGAAAAACTCCCTTGCTGTTCTTCGAATAGTGCCATGGGATCTTTTACGTCCACCTGAGATGCAGATGGGGCATCGGTTTAATGTCTCATCCAAAAGATGGCACCTCTGCTAGCGTAGCACTCCCTCAGTACTGCACTGGAGTGTCAGCCTAGACTTTGTGCTGAAGTCTCTGGAGTGCGACTTGAACCCATAACCTTCGATCTCAGAGGCGAGAGTGCTGCCACTGAGCCAAACTGACACACGATTGTGTCTATTGTATACCGATGCTTAACAACACACAGAGGTCCTTATAAAGGAATCTATCAGATAATTATACTGAACTTCCCCACCAAGCTCCTTACTATGAGTTTTATTAATATACCTAGACTAACCTACATACTGAGCTCTTTACTATGAATTCTATTGTAGAGTTACACTAAATTGCCCAACCAAGCTCCTAACTGTGAATTGTATTGTATAACTATACTAAACTGCATCTCTTAGGTAGTTACAGTAGATTCTATTGTATAACTACACTAAACTACCTTACTGAGGCCATTACTATAAATTGCGCATCGCAAGCTCTGGCTAGTATTTCCGGTCATGAACTGCCTAACCAGCAGTCCTTAAAGGGACCACTGGAGATCGCTCAGAAAAATGGCCCAACATTTCACTAAATTTTGTTTTGTGTGGTGTCAGAAGGAACAGGAATGCTCCTCCATGTTTTACAAAACAACTGCAGGCTGCTGCTAGCACACTCTTGCTCACTTCCGATCACCACTCCCTCCTAGACCTATAGTGGTCCTTGCTGCCGGCCAAAATTAGTTAGGCCCTGACAGGCCGGCTGTATTGGGGCCACTGATTAGCGCCTGCAGCTCGCCTGAATTATGATGATGAGGTCTGAGGACGAATTTAGTTTGTTTGTCAGGCCTCTCTAGTCTGACGCGCCTCCTGAATTCCCCCAAGTTTGGGGCGTTAATTAATTTAAGGCCCTGAGTTCCTTATTATGCAATCTATTATATAAGTATACTAAACTGCATCACTAAGCTACTTGCTATAAATTCTATTATTTTGTTCCACTGAATTCCTTACTTTGGATTTTATTGCATAACTATATTACACTGCACACTGAGCTCCTTACTATGAATCCTGTTGCATAACTATGCTAAACTACCCCACTGAGTTACTTGATATTTCTATTGTGTGGCTCTTAATGGTTGATTCTATTTTGTGGCTTTAATAAATTGGTGAATTGAACTCTTTAACAAGGTTTTTATTGTGTGACAGAGGTAAGCTATACCATTGAGCTTATTTTTGGATAGTATGTATTGCATGATGGCAGTACACTTTCCCATAAACTCCTTAGGATATTCTATGTCAGTAATAAACTGGTCCACTGAACTCCCCTGGATGCTATTGTGACAGCAGTGATTGTGTGCCTGCAGGAAGAGTTTATTTAAAATCTGTTCAGTCATTTAACTATGCACAAATTACACTCCATCTATTGCTTTTCCTTATTGTACCTACATCTTTTAATCAAATATTGGATCAATTTCAATTCCAGCTAAGAACCATGTGTAAATTACTCCTATAAACGTGAAGATTTCCCATTAGAATGAAGAGAGAATGAATCTCAGTAACTACATGTCCATTAAGTGCTATGTACCGTATTAGCTATCCTCATACATTTCCAGTTCCATTTTATTTACCACGTTACTATAATACTGAAAATTTGAACAGCTACCAACTAGTACTTCCAGTTTATTATAATAAAGTTGTCTGCAGTATACTCAGTGAAATAATGAAATAAGCATTCTTTTTTGGGACTACTCTAAATATTATTATTTTGTGATCCTCATGTCTCGTCAAAGATGTGGGAATAAAGCACGATATTGTCAAACTGTATGCATTTCATCAAATTATGAACTATTTTGGCAATTGGTACAATGAATAAATGATTTCAAATGAATGAATATGCTACAAGAAATGCAGTGCTGGAAATCCTAATCACGCCACTTTATGCATCAGCACCTGGGAGTGATAATTCACGTGGCTTCTACTGTGCAGGTGCATAAGGTTGCAAAATAGAGCCACCTCAGTTTTGCTCATGTGTAAAACACAGTACCAAAATCACAACTGTAAAAATCACAAGCAAAAGTGATTAAATATTGGCCCGGATTTTGCTGTACTAATAACGGCAAGGCTGTCAGCGCGCGCTGTTATTACAGGGTAAAACTGACAGCAACTTCTGGCGTCCGCACATGCACAGTTAAACGCGGAAATCCAGAAGTTGCTGTCAGTACTGAGGTGGGGTGAGGTCGGGCCGGCAGCAGCTGCCCGCAGTATTTTTGTGGAGCCAGGAGGAGCACTCCAGCTCCTTCCAGCTGCACAAAAAAATCAAATTAAAATTTTTTCTGACTGTTTACTAATCAGAAATCCAGTTCCAATGGGTGGAGGGTATGCATCACAGACATCACCCATGTGTCCCTTAACATTGCAATCGGGGTCCTAAAAATGTCATTAGGACCACAAATTGCATTGGAAAGAGGCCTACTGCTTTTTCAGGCAGGCGCTTCGGCCCCACCAGATCTAGGCCCCTGTGAAAGTTCCAGCAGGCCGATCGTCAGGGTTAACGGGGTGGCAAGGCTACCCACCCCATTTTTAGGCACTTTTGGCGCCATTAACACCGATTTCCCCACATGAAAGTCACTTCTGTTTATACTGGTACATGGAGCTATTCTGGTGTACAGATTAATTTTAAACCGCCACATGTAAGGTACGGCAAACACCAGGGTTAAAGAAGCAATTTGTGTAAGAATGAGTGTGTATGTTTGTTGTACATTAATAAAATCTAAAACGCCACTTGGAAATATAAAACCAGTACAACAGAACCAGGATACAGAAAGTAAGTTTTTAATACTGGGTTTATACTCACATTATAAATTAATCCTAGGGATTTACTGTGGAGACTGTAAATAGTGCTTTGATTCCTTGAAAATCTACAATAGTTGCAGTGCATTTTTGACTGAATGCAGTCTTTATCCTGATATAACATTTAGTTGATGCATTCCATATTTAGCTTCTTGAAGCTTTTAGGAAAGGTGCATTCTGGTTATTCTGAAACAAATTTGTTGCAATGAAAACATATTAATGGTAATAGCTTTCCTGTGGAAGGTCATATGTTTCAAAAAGTACTACAACTTAAACCACAATGTTAGTGAGCAGGATGACTCTGTCCTGTCGTCAGATGTAATGTACATCACCTTGCCAATGTGCAGGTGAATAGGAAAAACACCCTTTTAGGAGCTAATCCTAATTTAGCATTCATCTGGTCTGGTAGAGAAGATCTAAATCTGCATAATGTTGAAATGGCTTTATTCACAGACACAGAATAAATGCAACAGTCCTTCAAAGCTAATACTAATCCATCTGAAGGTTTCTGGATATGCAGTTTTCAAGTCGCCAGTCAGTGCACGTTCATGCAGACAAGCCAGTTTGCAGAGAACTCTCCCAACTAACACAAGTTACTTCAGGGTGGGTTTTCCAGTCTGCAACCTGTTCAACTTCTAGAATTCCTTTATGTATAGTGTCCAATATATTTCCAACTGATGGAATCATTGCCTCTGCTAGTTACCTTCTGAATAACTTGCATATGTTGATGGTCCTTCAGCTGTTTTCATCACCAAAGTTAATGAGAAACCTATTGTCTTGACTGCTCTGCAGACCTTCTAGATTGAACACACATACTAATATTCTTAAAATTCTGGGCATAGAGGCAGATGCAGCAGAATTGTCTAGTCTGTGCTGTGTTAGCTGATCTCAAGTGAGGTGACTACAGAGCACTACAATCGGCTTTAATGTACCCAGGCTAAGGAGGAAAATTGATCATCCTACTCCTAATTGCTCTTCAGTAACCACTACTGAAAGTGTGTGTTGTTGATGCAGAGTGAGGGCAGGATTGGTTTTAGCTATAATGCCTACTATGGTAAACTAGCCTCCTGGCACTGACCACCTAGGCTAACCCATGAGGAATGGCCACTTGGCAAGATACCATATCCCAGTATGACTCATTGCTTTCAGGGCAAGAGGGAAAAAAACTTGAGGAGAAGGATTTTTTTTTAATGTACAGGTGAAATACTGAGGAAGAAGAGCAAGAGAACCACTTGTTTGATCAGAGTGGCAAATTTTCTGATGCATTCGATGATAGGGTGGCCAGAGTTTAAATGTTAGAGCTTGAGAAGTTCTTGAACCAGAGGTGGAGCCTTTGTTCTGAATCTCTCAAAGGTCTCAATCTGTGATCTTTGTGGGATTTGTCATATCCAACAGTCTGGGCAAAAGCAACATATGGTAATGCTCAAGGTAGAAAGGATCAATTGGGTCCATCGTGCCTCCGCTGACCTGTTGCACACCACAGTGGTTGCTGATTAAATTGTTGTCGTAAGAATGAGCCTTACGCGTGGTAAACTTAATGTAAGCTTTAATCAACTTAAAACGGTGCTGCATACAAAAGAGGTCTTACCCTATGCCTCTTCCAGAGCTAACTGATCAGTCCAGTATTTATCCTGGACTGATTACAGGAAGTGATGTCATACAGGAAGCTGAAAAGTGTTACCACATTCTCCCCCCCCAAAAGATTAGGAGGCCGGAATGCTCCCTCCATTTCGTAGCCGTTGGATGAGGGAGAGCCGCACCCGTTTGGGTTCTCGTAGCGGTAGAGGGCCCCTAGCCCGTTTACCCGCTGCGGGCCATGGACCAGAGTCCGAGTGCTCCAGCCTGCTCTGTGAGGGGTCAGAACGATCCTGACCGTGTACTGGTACCCGAATGGGTGTCGGGCAGGGCTGTGGCAGATCCGTTTCTGAGCGTACGGTACAGGGTTGATCGTGGCTGCGCGTGCGAGCCCCGACGGGCTCATAGTCAGTCTGCCCCAGGTCGGCACGCTGGAGTGAGGTACCAGCCGGCGTCAGATCCCGATCATGATGAGAGGCACCTGGCAAGCCCAGAGATGTGCCTGGTACAATATCATCCCCTGGTGTCCCTCTATGTTTCGGCGGGCAGGGAGCCAGATCCCGCAATGACACGGTAGATTCCCGACCGTCAGGATACCGAATATAGGCGTAGGTAGGGTTGACGTCAGTGAGCTCAACCTCATCTACCAGGGGGTCATTCTTAGACGCCCGGACATATCTTCGGAGTAGCACTGGTCCCGGTGTAGTCAGCCACGACGGGAGAGATGTCCCATAGGATGAGCGACGCTGAAATCGGAAGAACCGTTCATGAGGCGTCGTATTTGTGGCGGTCGAAAGGAGGGACCGTGTGGAGTGTAATGCGTCTGGAAGTACTGCTTCCCATTGCTGGTTGGGTAGGCCCCGAGATCTCAAAGCCAGACGTACCGCATTCCAGATGATAGCGTTAAAACGCTCGACTTGCCCATTCCCAACCGGATGATAAGGCGTCGTTTTGCTGGCAGCAATACCCCGTTCCGAGAGATAGGCCTTGAGTTCTCCCGACATAAAAGAAGGGCCCCGATCTGAATGAACATAGGATGCCATGCCACAGAAAGCAAATACCTGTTCAAGGCAGCTGATAACCGTGGTTGTCAGCATATTGGGGCAGGGAAAGGCAAACGGAAAACGAGAATACTCATCAACCATTGTTAATAGATAAGTGTTGCGAGTCGAAGAGGGCAACGGCCCCTTAAAATCGATGCTAAGCCTTTGCATTGGCTGGGTCGCATGTATGAGTATACCACCCGAGGGGCGGAAAAACCGAGGTTTCAATTCCGCACAGACTCTGCAGTCCGAGCACATCTTCTTTACATCCCCGGTAGAGAATGGGAGATTTCGGGACCGCACGAAGTGCAGCATGCGAGTAACGCCTGGATGACACAACCCATCATGGATGTCTACGAGCGTAGAGGGTGCCATGGCGGAGCAGAATGCTCGTGTGAGGGTATCCGGAGCCACATTCTCCTTGCCAGGTCGATAGTGGATGGTGTAACCAAAAGAGGCCAATTCCAGCCGCCAAAGCTGGATTTTATTATTTTTAATTTTGGTCCGTTTTCGATTATCGAGCATGAAGGCGACCGATCGCTGGTCCGTGATTAAGGTAAAGTGCTGGCGAGCCAGGAGATGACTCCACTTCCGTACTGCCTCTATGATGGCTGTAGCTTCTTTCTCGACTGGAGGATAATGTAGCTCAGCCCCTTGAAAAGTCCTGGACAAAAATGCCACCGGACGACCTTCCTGATTCAGAGTGGCTGAGATTGCCACCTCCGAGGCATCACACTCAACCACGAAAGGAAGACTCTCATCGATGGAGTGAAGAGCCGCTTTCTCCAACTGCTTTTTCAGGAGGTTAAAGGCTGCAACAGCCGTTGTGTCTAGTGGGAATGTGCTGGCCTTCAGTAGAGGTTGGATTCGGTCCGAGAAGTTAGGAATCCATTTCGCATAGTATGCAAACAGGCCGAGGGCCCGGCGCAAGGAGGCCGGATTCTTAGGTGGCGGGAGTTCTTGGAGTGGGCGAAGCCTTTCAGGGTCAGGTTTAATGATGCCATTGCCCACACAATAGCCAAGGATGTTGATAGTTGGTTGTGACTCAATGGATTTAGCCGCATTCAATGTCAAATTACGGTGCTGGAGTGCATCCCAAAATCGTTGGAGATTGGCGTCATGTTCCTGCTGATTGCGACCTGCGACAGTAATATTGTCCAGATAAGGAAACGTATCCTTCAAGTCTTCCTGTTTGACCAGGTCATCCATTGCTCGCTGGAAGACAGCCACTCCATTAGTGACCCCAAAGGGGAGGCGACGAAATTGATACAGCCGCCCATTGGCTTCAAAGGCTGTATACTGCTTGTCTGAGACCTTTAAGGGTACCTGATGATAGGCGCTTTTCAGATCATAAGTCGAGAACACCGTGTACTCAGCCAATTTATTAACCATATCATCGATGCGCGGCAATGGGTATGCGTCCAAGTCCGTATACTGATTGATGGTCTGTGAATAGTCAATGCACAGCCGTTTCTTGTGAGGTTGTAGAGGGTTCTTAACAATAACGACCTGGGCGCGCCATGGCGACGAACAAGGCTCGATGATATCCTCTGCTAAAAGCCGAGAAATCTCAGCCGCAATAAAAGACTGGTCTTCCTGACTGAAACGGCGTGACTTTGTTATAATCGGTTTGCATCGAGGAGGGATACTGGCAAACAGTGAGGGTTCATCCAGTGAAGCTGCTGACAAGGCACAGAACGGTAATCGAGGTCGTATATTAGAAATAGTGAGTTCAGGTTTGGATCCGCCGAACTCAATGGTAAGCTTCTTATGCTGCTTTTGAAAATCCAGCCCTAAGATAAGATCACTACATAAGTCCTTGAGCACCGAAAGCCGGGTGGAGGGATACCTGTGACCTTTAAGCATTATTTCAACTACACAGAAGCCAGAAATTCTGGTATTAAGTGATGACTGAGCCATCGCAACTGCCTGGTCCGATGGAAAAACATGTAGCTTTAACTGTGCAACAGTCTGTTCCCTAATGAAACTATCAGTGCTACCTGAGTCAATTAAGGCATCTAAAGTATGTCCCTTAATTGATGCTTTTGTAGCTGCATGGAATAGATTCTGAGGACAAGCAGCTGTAATTGGTGTCGTTGCACAAAGAGTGGCTGAAATTCTAGGTGTGTTTCTTCGAGAAAAAACCCGAGAGGAAGCACGATAGTTTTTAGTTGGAACATCCTGATAGGCCCTTACTGGGGCAGTTCGGTAGGACTTAGCTTGATAAGCCCTCGTAGAGGCTCTTGATAGGCAAACCTTTACAAAATGACCCTTTTTGTTGCAATGACTGCAAAACGCATTGCGAGCAGGGCAGAATCTCCGAGGGTGAAACTCATCACCACAAAAAAAGCATTTCTTAGATTGCCAAGAGGCTGCCACAGTGGGGTCATCATCCTCTTCATCAGTGAAGTCATCAGATCGATCGTCAGGGATAAAGTCCTCCCTAATAGAGTTCACCTGTGGCCTCTTAAATTGCCTGACTGTAGTTAAGGCAGCAGACCGAGGTCTGGGCACTGTAAAAAGGTCTGCATTCCTTTTTGCCAGATCTAGAGAGCAAGCCAGGTCATAAGCTCTCTGCAGCTCAAGTGTCTTACTTTCCAGTAGACGCTGGCGTATAAATGGGGAGGCAAGCCCGCAGATGAACGCATCACGGATCATTTCTTCGCGGTATAGCTCAGCTGAGGCTGCCCGAAAGTTACAGTCCATACTAAGTCTGCGAAGCTCTTGGAGGAATTTATCAATGGATTCCTCCGGCCCTTGTTGGGCTGTAGCTAGTAGATGTCTAGCATAGACCTCATTCGGTGTCTTAGTATATAGTCTCTTAAGCGTCTGAATTGCCTCCTCATAACTGTCCCAGTCTTCCACATACTGAAATACATTCGGGGTGACACAGTTGATGAGTATCCGCAACTTTGAGTTATCATCAGCTTTGCAATACTCAAGAAAATTCTCAAACGTGCGATACCAGTGTTTCCACACCTTACCGGCTGCTGGGGTGTTTGGGTCCAAGTCAAGACGCGATGGTTTAAGGATGTTTTCCATGATGGGTGATTCCCTGGATCCTTAGCTCCGAGTTCGTCCAAAAAGTTTGAGTGCGAAGTTTTTCCAAAGTTGATTAAATTGTCGTAAGAATGAGCCTTACGCGTGGTAAACTTAATGTAAGCTTTAATCAACTTAAAACGGTGCTGCATACAAAAGAGGTCTTACCCTATGCCTCTTCCAGAGCTAACTGATCAGTCCAGTATTTATCCTGGACTGATTACAGGAAGTGATGTCATACAGGAAGCTGAAAAGTGTTACCACAATTGTCATGGTTCAATTGTTGTGATATCGAATGGCCACTGGTCAGGAGACAAATCCTGTACTTCTTCATTGAGAGCCCAGGCAGCTGGGTTTATGGGTGAGGCAAGTCTTCTAGGAGATCCAAATTGTTTGCCTCACTCACTTATCAATGTGCATCACAGCTTCAGGCTGTGGCAAAGATTATCCATCTTTCTGACACCAATTTCTCCCTTTGATCATGACCCAATCCAGACAGCGGTACTGCAACAAAAACAGCTTGCATTTATATTGCATGTTCAATGCAGAAAAGTGTTCCAAAGTGCTTCGCTGAGGTGTAAAATGGACAAAGAGCCAGAGAAGGGGATATTAGATGGGGTGACTAAAAGCTTGGTCACAGAAGTGGGTTTTAAGGAGGAGAGGGGTTTGGAGAGGCTGAGGGATTTAAGGAGGGAATTCCAGAGCATGGAGCTTAGGTGGCTGAAGGCACAGCTGCCAGTGGTGCGGAAAAGTAGGTGGAGATGCACAAGAGGCCAGACTGACTGGCTCTAATTAACCTGAAAGATGCCTAATTCTGGCTTTATTACAGCAAACTTAAGTTCAGTTTTCAAGGTGGCAGTTCCTCGACATCCTTTTTGCTCACAAATTGTCTATCCATCCACCTCATCTCAGGTTGCTGTGCTTACCTTTCTATTTTTATTTAGATAATTGACTTGTGAGAGTTTCTTGTTGGTAGATTATTCAGACAGCATCAGTAGATGCTTATCACATTACAGGAGCTCGACTTCATCGTTAGATACAGGATACTTCATCGAGAGCCAAAAAGTACCTTGTTCTGAACAAGCCTGGTGCAAGTCCTCCTGACTCCAGATCGGGTTGGTGCCCTTCGGGCATTAATGTATCCTCTTTGTAAGAGATTAAGAATGTCAGCAAAAGATACCTATTTCTTTGTTGGTGAAATGCCTGCAGTTCAACTTGTTCAAACAGTGAGCTCCTCATAAGTTGGCATTATCTTACACCTCTTAACCGGACTTGATATCATAATCTTCTTAAGGGAACCTTGGTGCAGCTAGTGCCTCTTCACTGAAGCTGGTAATTGATGCTTTACTGTATGGGTTAAGGGTCATATTCGGAGTGATTGGGCTCAGTAGATGGGTTGCAATGAGCCCACCTACACATCAACTGATTCTAACTCAGAGCATTACAGTTGGCCCTGAGACATTTTAAAGCTCTATGTGGGTTTGCACAGAAAACATAACGGGGGAAAAATTCGGTTGCTTTGCGCCTCGTTCACGCTAACGGGGCGCAAAGCAACTGGCGCCCGGGCGCGGCGCCGCTAACGCCTCCCGCAAAATTCAGCCATGTGCAGCGCCCTGCTCGCGCCCCAGCTGCAAACTTGGCTCATGCCCCCTTACCTACCACTGGACACTATGTCCGACAGGGTCAGGGTGGCGTTTTTGCGGCCAGAGCGGCGATAATTAAAGGGCAGGTGCCGGGCAGTCATTTTTTTGGGGGCTACCTGCCCCCTCTGGCCTTCTCTTGCGGGGTGCCAGCCGCGATCTGTCAGCCCTCAATGAGAGCGCCCCAAGAGGGAGGCTAGCGCTTCCAGTAGCACCCCGTTTCCTGCTTGGGGCGCTACCACTGAATTTCGGGCACGGGGGTGCGAGCCAGTTTTACCCCCAACAGGTTTTAGAACATAAGAACAAAAGAATTAGGAGCAGGAGTAGGCCATACAGCCCCTTGAGCCTGCTCCGCCATTCAGTAAGATCATGGCTGATCTTCAACCTCAACTCCCCTTTCCTGCCCTATCCCCACATCCCTTAACATAAGAAATAGGAGCAGGAGTTGGCCCTTTGGCCCTTCGAACCTGCTCCGCCATTCAATAAGATCACGGCTGATCTTTTTCCTCATCTCCACTTTCATGAACTATCCCCACATCCCTTGATTCCCTTAATATTCAAAAATCTATCGATCTCTGTCTTGAATATACTCAACAATTGAGCCTCCACAGCACACTGGGGTAGAGAATTCCAAAGATTCACTACCCTCTGAGAGAAGAAATTTCTCCTCATCTCAGACCTAAATGGCCGACCCCTTATTCTGAGACTGTGACCCCTGGTTCTAGACTTCCCAGCCAGGGGAAACATCCTCCCTGCATCTACCCTGTAAAGCCCTGTAAAATTTTGTGTGTTTCAATGAGATCACATCTCATTCTTCTAAACTCTAGAGAATATAGGCCTAGTCTACTCAATCTGTCCTCATAGGACAATCCCCCCATCCCAGGAACCAGTCTGGTGAATCTTCATTCCACTCCCTCTATGGCAAGTATATCCTTCCTTAGGTAAGGAGACCAAAACTGTACACAATACTCCAGGTGTGGTCTCACCAGGGCCCTATATAATTGCAGTAAGACGCCTTTACTCTTATACTCAAATCCTCTTGTAATAAAGGCCAACATACCATTTGCCTTCCTAATTGCTTGCCATACCTGCCTGTTAACTTTCAGTGATTCGTGTACAAGGACACCCAGGTCCCTCTGAACTCCAACATTTCCCAATCTCTCGCCATTTAAAAAATACTCTGCTTTTCTGTTTTTCTTACCAAAGTGGATAACTTAACATTTCTCCACCTTATATTCCATTTACCATGTTCTTGCCCACTCACTTAGCCTGTCTATATCCCCTTGAAGCCACTTTGAATCCTCCTCACAACTTACATTCCCACGCAGCATTGTTTCATCAGCAAACTTGGATATATTACATTTGGTCCCCTCATCCAAATCATTGATGTAGATTGTGAATAGCTGAGGCCCAAGCACTGATCCTTGCGGTACCCCACTAGTTATAGCCTGCCAACCCGAAAATTACCCGTTTATTCCTACTCTCTGTTTTCTGTCCGTTAACCAATCCTCAATTCATGCAAGTATATTACCCACAATCCCATGAGCCCTAATTTTGTTTAACAAACTCTTGTGTGGCACCTTATCGAATGCCTTCTGAAAATCCAAAGACACCACATCCACTGGTTTTCCCTTATCTATTCTGATAGTTACAACCTCAAAACTCTAACAGATTCGTCAAACACGATTTCCCTTTCATAAATCCGTGTTGACTCTGCCCAATCCTATTATTATTTTCTAAGTGCCCTGTTACCACGTCCTTAATAATAGATTCTAGCATTTTCCCTACTACTGATGTCAGGCTAACTGGTCTGTAGTTCCCAGTTTTCTCTCTCCCTCCTTTCTTAAATAGTGGGGTTACATTTGCTGCCTTCCAATCCGTGGGAACCGTTCTGGAATCTATGGAATTTTGGATAATGGCAACCACTATCTCTATAGCCAACTCTATAGGCCATCAGGTCTTTCAGTCCCATTAATTCAATTCCTCCTTTACCTAGACCCTTGGTTGTCGACTATTTCCGGGAAGTTTTTTGTGTCTTCTTCCATGAAGACGGACACAAAGTATTTGTTTAAGTATTGATTCTTCTAGAGTCCAAAAATCTATCTGTCTCAGCCTTGAACATACTCAACGACTCAGCATCCACAGCCCTTTGGGGCAGAGAATTCCAAAGATTCACAACCCTCTGAGTGAAGAAATTCCTCCTCATCTCAGTCTTAAAAGGCCGATTTCTTATCCTGAAACTATGCCCCCCAGTTATAGACTGTCCAGCCAGGGGAAACAATCTCTCACATTTATTCTGTCAATTCCCCTCAGAATCTTGTATGTTTCAATGAGATCACCTCTCACTCTTCTAAACTCCAGAGTGTATAGACCCAATCTACTCAATCTCTCCTCATAGGTCAACCCTCTCATCCCAAGGATCAATCTAGTGAACCTTCGTTGCACCGCCTCTAAGGCAAGTATATCCTTCCTTAAATAAGGAGACCAAAACTGTGCACAATACTCCAGGTGTGGTCTCACCAGAGCCCTGTACAATTATAGCAAGACTTCCTTACTCTTGTACTCTAACCCTCTAGCAATAAATGTTAGTAAATAAGGTAGGACGCATTCTTTGCCCCTCTGTCAAGACACAATGCAGTTGAACCATTGATGCCTGACTATGCAATGATACTCCTGGCACAAAATGTAGCTAGGGTGACAGCAGATGCTGTCAGCCATCTGGCAGTCCAACCCCATAACTTGAAGATGCAAATCAAGGTGGTCCACAAATTCATCCGGACTAGGGGTTATCCAGCCAATGGCCTTTTTGCAATACTGGACAAGCATCACCTTCCTTGTTTCTGCTCAATGACTGCAGGCAATTCAGCATGAAAGCTGGAAGTCTTTTCTGCTATTGAAAATAATGTTTCTGTCCAGTGTATTAGGTTCCCTTCATATCCATCCAAACAGAGGGAAGGCAGGTGATTCTGGTAACCTGTTACTGGCGTCAAAAACATGGTCATCAGACATGCTTGGCATTGAACAGTGCCTACCTAATTGCTGGAGAGACTGTCCATCTCAACCGTAAGGTCATTTCCTACATCTTGATTCAGTCAGTGTCTGATTGGCAACCTGGCTGCTGTGAGAGGACAGTTATTGGACCAATGTTTACCCATCCTCCAGAATGGGAAGTCTACTGGCCTTGCATAAGCCATCCACTAAAAGTAGAAGAATTCTATCTAATGATGTAAGAGGTCACTCTATCCATCCCATGGCTGCTTTTGGGCATCCTTGAAATAGGTGTCCATTAACAATATAGTCTAAATTTTCCAAGTGCACACTGTAGACGAAGAAACTTCCCCGCCACCAGCGCATTTCAGAAAATCATAGATAGATGGAAGATTGCAGGCACGTTGCCTGAGATTTTCCATCCACCCACAATTTCCCAGTTTGCGCTGGTGGCAGGCAAGGTTCCTTACTGCCAGTGTATACTCGGAACGTTACTCCCTATTTGGAAAGCAGCTACATTACAAAGCACCACTGCTTGGTCTTAGCAATGTGGGATTTTAATGCCTTTGTTACATTTGTTCTGATGGCAAGAATATCTGCCCCTTTTTTCCTAAGTACTCCAGCATTGTTGAATGGAGAAAGATTACCTATCTCATAGGGTCTTCTTTCTTTGACAAGAAGGACCTCCACTCATCATGCTGTCATCGGGTCATCCTCTCAGGACTTCCAAGGGGCTCATATAGGAGGTTTTTGTCCTGTTAGTTTTCTTTTGTATTATAGGTCAAAATGAACTGCCACTTTTATACCTTACCAGAGCAGGATAACCACATAAATCACTGCCACCTGACATTGTTGAATGCAAATATCAAAAACCTCAGTCAGGGTTGTTGCCCAACACATGTTTCTGCAGAACATTGAATCTATCCTGGCTGTGCTCCAACAATGTTGAGGATACTTTCTGTTGAAAAATGAAGAGGATTCCATAAATTAGATAATCCTTCTTTTATCCCATTGCCTAAATTAATCTGTATATAATCATCTATCTAATTATACCAAGTTGGAAATGGCTCTGGGTGCCCTGGTTTCTTGAGGTTTTTTAGTGTCCTGTTTGGCCTTCAAGTAATTTGAAATACACTTCACTCAGTGTGCAGCTTCTGTACAAGGGTAACTCACCTCACACTTTGCATATCATTCAGTAAGTTATGGTCGATTAGTTACCACTACTTTAACCTTTTGGAGTGAGTCAGTGCTCTCAATATTTTTTTCCAGCTTTTATACGCTCCCATCGATAATTTCAAGGTTAGCTGAAAAGAACTTTGCTAAAAATGTCTCACTTTATTTGGAATGGCAAGTGACCCGTGGGTTTAAATTTGATTCCTCCAACTTCCCATATCACCAGACAGTCTCCGTTAATATATGTTTGTTCTGATATTGGAATGACTTCACAGCTCGCCAAGAGATTAATTCCAGAACTGGAATATTACTGTTCACCCTAATCTCTTTTAGTGCCTTCTTGTAGGGGTAATTTTACGAGGTAAGACTCCTGGCATGGAGCCTCACTGGTGGGATTGCAGGTTGGAGATGGGGCTAGAACGCTATAGACTGATCTTCAACCTGCACTCTCATGTAATGAGATTGCAAACTGGGAGTGAAGCTCCACAAATTAATCCTTGTATGTGTGGGACCTCCCCATTACTGGATGGACATGATTAGCAATCCTTACTTTCTGCTTTGGAAAACAGTTCCTTCAACTGGTCAAAGACCTTTGACACATGTTGCCTTTAGTGAGTAAACCACCACTTTATTTCAAGAAAATTCTAAAAATAAATTATTTTTGTTCCACTTACACATTTACTCTGTTGATGTTTGTCCGTATAGAGTTGTTAGGTGTATTTTGGTGGTGGAAGAGCATACAAATTATAAAGTGTTCCTATTACCTCATGGGAATCTAGATCATCATTTTTTTTCCACAACTGCAAATTTTGCTTTGGTCAGTCTTTCCTGTCAAGGAAATAGATCTTACTTAAAATTACAATTTTTATATCCATTTGTTGCACATTCTGCTATGTGTAAAATGTATAACCCATTCTTTGTAAACATGCTTACAATTTTCTCACACATAGGAAATCTTCCCCCATTTAGATAATATATAAATTATATTAAAAATCTTACGTCTGCATGCACTTCCTGTCAACTTTTTTCATTTATAAGGTCCAATGTCCACATTTATATGTAAACATTATATGCTATAATTACACCTTCCCGACAGCAGTGGTGCTGTAGCTTCTCTGTTTTGCATCTCACAATTCCTGAGCCTGTACTGCAGAGAAACTCCTGTACTCCAAACAACTCTACGGGGACAATTGTAACCTAACCCGCCTGTTGAAAAAATGATCAGCTCAGGTGAAGCGTTGGTTTTACACCCTGCCCAATTTCACTCTCCATTGAAGTCACTGGAGAGCAATATTGGGCTGGGTATAAAAACGGTGTTCCACCCGATCCCTTGGGTTTCCCGCCCGGCAAGTCAGGTTAAAATTACCCCCCTGTACGTCTCTGCTTTCCAAACAAACGCTTTGCTATTTAACTATAAAATCAGTGTATTATATAAAAATACGGATGGAATGTAGGACTTTAAAATGGGAACCAAATTACATCGGCATAATCTGGTCCAATTATCAACCACCCTCTAATCCCGTTTCACCTTTCACCTGAAGACTACACTTGGTTTCGACTCCTTAGGAGGAATTTTAACTCTCAGATGGGAAGCCAGTGGGACGCGCAGGCTAACCATCCAGGAGTCTCCTTGGGAGGCCCAGCTGATATTAATGACCGGGCCCCATTTACATCCCACCCCCTAGCTGCCCGCCCGAAACAGGCATAAAGAGATGGCTCCTCAGTTGTAGGCAAGTGAAGATTGGGCCGGGGGCCTCTTGCCGGCACTCAGGTAAGTCTTGTGGGAGTGGGTGTTTAGCAGGGTCTCGCTGGTGGGATGGGGGGCATCCTGAGGTAGCAGAAGCCCAGACTCTCCTTTTGAGGCCTGGAGGGTGACTTCCTGCTCCTCCTGGCCCCACAAAGATAGGTTTAAACTTATCTTTTAGGGACTTCCGCTTCTTCCCCGACAAGCGACCACCGCAGGCCCCCCGCTCATTACGCCAATAGGATGTCATTAGGGTCCTATGTATGTCATTGGACCCTACTTATATATTAATGAGGCTCTCACTTGAGTCAGACGACAGAATTCTCTACCAAATCACTGAATATATTTAAGAAGGAGATAGATAGATTTTGAGACACAAAAGGCATCAAGGGGTATGGGAAGAGAGCGGGAATATGGTATTGAGATAGAGGATCAGCCATGATCATGTTGAATGGCGGAGCAGGCTCGAAGGGCCGGATGGCCTACTCCTGCTCCTATTTTTCTATGTTTCTATGACACCTCAGCTGCGGAGGGAGAATGAGCGGCAAATAGAGCCGATCAATTTTAACTCCCGTTAAAGTTCAAATTTCCCCTTCAGTGTTTAATGGGGGATCAACTAGTAATAAATAAATTTTAAATTGTTCTCGTTTACCGACTATACTTCATACTGAGATACGTTGCACTTTATTTTAAACTTTTTAAAATCATCCTGTTTGTGCAGCTATAATACTAAAATCATTGAATTACATTTTAATGATCTTTTTTCTCTTATATATTAATCTACCTTATTTTATTGAAGCAAACAACTAAGGACTGGTTTTCAACAACAACAACAACAACTTGTATTTATATAGCACCTTTAATGTAGTAAAACATCCCAAGGCGCTGCACAGGAGTATTTTAAGACAAACAATTTGACACCGATCCACATAAGGATAAATTAGGGCAGGTGACCAAAGCTTGGTGAAAGAGGTAGGTTTTAAAGAGCATCTTAAAGGAGGAAAGAGGTGTAGCAAGGCGGACAGGTTCAGGGAGGGAATTCCAGAGCTTGGGGTCTAGGCAACAGAAGGCACGACCACCAAAGGTTGAGCGATTATAATCAGGGATGCTCAAGAGGGCAGAATTAGAGGAGCGCAGATATCTTGCGGGGGTTGTGGGGCTGAAGGAGATTACAGAGTTTCCCACTCTAATACATCATAAGAACTGTGGCTAAAGTGACCAGTTAATAATGTTGTAATACGTTGCTTTTTTTTCAGAAAGGATATCTTAGCATGAGTGATACTTTTATTATTTAGCAACTTTGAACTTTGTTCATCAAATATATTGAACAAGAAGTTCCAGGTCTGGGTATTATATATAGGTTCCCATCAAATACGTGTAACATTTACCTAATAATTGCTCCCTTCTGCTTTACATAACAAAAGTGGAAAATGTGAATATTTTAAATGCATCACCAGACTGGTTTTTAAATTAATTACACTTTCTGTCAGAAAGCCATGAACATCTGACAGAAACCTAAATGAAGCTGTGGATTCCATTAAATAAAATTAAAAGGCAGAGATTAGATTATAGTGATCAGACATCCTGATCATGATATCCTGATTTTGACATATCTGCTCCATGTCCTACCTACTGGGCTCTAAATTTGTTATGGCCCATTTTCGAGCACATAACTGACGGCGTGCTTCCAGGACGCACCTGAACCGGGAGGCCCGAGGACCATCTTAAATTATTCCTCAGGCCTCATTGCAATAATCGGGGTGAGCTGCCGAAGCCTGTCGCTCCTCTAAAGGCAGCTCGCCCATGTGGCCAGATGGAATTTGGGCCGCTTGCCTCGCCGGCAGTGGCCCTCATGTAAATCCAACACCCTGAGGAATTTAGAAGTGTCCCGGGCGCACGTGTAATCTGACACGGGATTTCCTACTGCTACATTTGTCATCGTGACGCCAGTTTACACCCGTAAAATGGGTGCAACGGTGTTGAATTTCTACCTTTATTATGTTTTGAGACTGCTTATGATTCTGCTTTGGAGAAAGAGACAGACAAACAGAAATATGTTCTACTTTGGATAGAATGAGAGGTAAAAAAAAAAGCAGATGCTTTCTGATTTGGAGCAACAGACAAAGCCAGAGACAAAGGGGCATGTCAGTGTTTTAGTTTGGATAATCGGTCCGTTTTCATTTGATCTGATCTGTTGTGTTCACTGACTCACAATTTCCCATGCAGTAGCCAGTGACCTCAGCAATCCTGTTGGCTACACATTAAACTATTTGTTGTCGAAGTGCTGTCTCTGAAATTGAAAACAATGGAACTTATACAGGAAACAAAATACTGCGGATGCTGGATATCTGAAATAAAAACGGAAAATGCTGGAAACACTCAGCAGGTCAGACAGCACCTGTGGAGAGGGAAACAGAGTTAACGTTTCAGGTTGATCACCTTTCATCAGATCTGGAAGATGTTAGAGATGAACAGATTTTAAGCAAATACAGAGCCAGAGAAAGTACAAAATGGAAAGCTCTGTGATAGGGTGGAGGACAGGAGTGATTAAGTGACAAAAGTGATGATGGTGCAAGGCAAAAGGTGGTGAGAATGGGACAAGTCTAGAAACCAATAAAGGGCCCAGAGGCGATGTAAATGGTTACAGCAGAATAGCAGACAGGGAGGGAAGCGTGGAAAATCTGGCAAAGAGAAGACGGCTCCCATGGCCCAGGTATGTGGTGGAAGAAAGGCAGGTAGACCCCAGGGGTGTGGAACACCCAGTCAGCCATGTACCAATAGGGGATCTCCATCCCAAGCACCAGCCCACACCTCCTCCACTCCCACTGGCTCTGGTACTGCCATCCTCCAATACCAGCACCTGCTCTCTGAGAGAAAATGGGAGCGGTGGTTCAGGTCTAAAGTTAAACTCAATGTTAAGGCCAGAAGGCTGTAAACTGCCTAGTAGAAAGATGAGGTGCTGTTCCTCGAGCTTCCTTTCAGCTTCATTAGAACAGCGTAGGAGGCATAGGACAGCGAGGTCAGTGTAGGGGTGGGACAGAGAATTAAAATGGCAAGCGAACGAAAGCTCAGGGTCACGCTTGCGGACTGAACGAAGGTGTTCTGCAAAGTGGTCACCCAATCTGCGTTTGGTCTCCCCAATGTAAAGGAAACCACATCATGAGCAACGAATACAGTATACTAAGTTGGAAGAAGTACAAGTAAATCGCTGCTTCACCTGGAAGGAGTGAATGGGGCCCTTTTTGGGAAGGGAAAAGGTGAATGGGGAAGGTGTTGCATCTCCTGAGCTTGGATGGAAAGGTTCCAGGTGAAAGGGAGCAGGTATTCGGGGTAATGGACCAGGGTGTCACGGAGGGAACTCCCTTCGGAATGCTGAAAGGGGAGGAATGGGAAAGATGTTTATACCAATCTGGCATAAAAGGAAATCTAAAAAGGTGACTCAACCGTGGATAACAGGGGAAATTAGAGACAGCATAAAATCCAAAGATAGGGCGTATAAAATAGCCAAAAAAAGCGCCAGAGCGGAAGATTGGGAACAGTTTAAGATAGAGCAAAGGAGGACAAAGGGCTTAATCAAGAGGGGCAAAATAGCTTACGAAAGCAAGCTGGCGGAAAATATAAAAACTAACTCCAAAAGCTTTTATAAGTATATCAAGAGGAAAAGACTGGTGAAAACCAAAGTTGGCCCATTGCAGTCAGATACGGGGGAATATATAACGGGAAATAAAGAAATGGCAGACCAACTAAATGCATACTTTGGGTCAGTCTTTACGAAGGAAGACACAAAAAACCTCCCTGGGATATCGGGAAAAATAGGGACATTTGCAAAGGAGGAAATGACGCAAGTCAATATCTCTAAGGATATGGTGTTAAGGAAGCTAAAGGGATTGAAGGCGGACAAATCCCCAGGGCCTGATAACATGCATCCTAGGGTGCTGAAGGAGGTGGCCCTAGAGATAGCGGATGCACTAAGTATGATTTTTCAGAATTCATTAGACTCGGGAACAGTGCCCATGGATTGGAGGGTAGCTAACGTTACCCCACTATTCAAAAAGGGGGGTAGGGAAAAAGCAGGTAATTACAGACCTGTAAGCCTTACATCAGTTGTGGGCAAAATGCTGGAGTCCATCATTAAGGATGAAATAGCGGAGCACTTAGCAAATGGGGACAGGATAGGACAGAGTCAACATGGATTTACAAAGGGTAAATCGTGCTTGACTAATCTATTGGAATTTTTTGAGGGAGTAACTGGTAAAATAGATGGGGGAGAGCCAGTAGATGTGGTGTACCTGGACTTCCAAAAGGCCTTCGATAAGGTCCCACATAAAAGATTAGCAGGGAAAATTGAAGCTCATGGGATAAAGGGGAAAGTATTGACGTGGATAGAGAACTGGCTGTCAGATAGAAAACAGAGAGTTGGAATAAACGGCTCATTTTCTGAATGGCAGGCAGTAACAAGTGGGGTACCACAGGGATCTGTCCTGGGTCCCCAGCTGTTCACAATTTACATTAATGACCTGGATCAGGGAGTCGGATGCAGCATTTCCAAATTTGCAGACGACACTAAACTAGGAGGGGGGGTGGGCTCAGTGGAGGAGACCAGGAAGCTCCAGAGCGATTTGGACAGACTGGGTGATTGGGCGGATAAATGGCAGATGCACTATAATGTGGACAAGTGCGAAGTTATCCACCTTGGGTGCAGGAACGGGAGGGCAAATTATTATTTAAATGGCAATAAATTGGGAGAGGGGGAAGTACAGAGAGACCTGGGTGTTCTTGTACACCAGTCACTGAAGGCGAGCATGCAGGTGCAACAGGCGATCAAGAAGGCAAACGGTATGCTGGCCTTCATAGCAAAAGGGTTGGAATACAGGAACAGGGATACCTTGCTGCAGCTGTACAGGGCACTGGTGAGACCACACCTCGAGTACTGTGTACAGTTTTGGTCGCCTCATCTGAGGAAAGATGTTCTTGCCATGGAGGGGGTGCAGCGGCGATTCACCAGGCTGATACCAGGAATGGCGGGATTGACCTATGAGGAGAGACTATGTAGTTTAGGGATGTACACACTGGAGTTTAGAAGATTGAGAGGGGACCTCATAGAAGTGTATAAAATTCTGACAGGTCTAGACAGACTAGATGCAGAAGGAATGTTTCCCTTGGCGGGTGAGAACAGAACTAGAGGACATAATTTAAGGATAAGGGCTAAACCATTTAGGACAGAAATGAGGGGGAATTTCTTCACTCAGAGGGTGGTGAACCTGTGGAACTCATTGCCACAGAGGGCAGTGTACGCCAGCTCATTAAATATATTTAAGAGGGAATTAGATATATTTCTACAGGCAAAAGGGGTTAAGGGTTACGGAGAGAAGGCGGGGACGGGATACTGAATTGGAGGATCAGCCATGATCTCATTAAATGGCGGAGCAGGCTCGAAGGGCCGGATGGCCTACTCCTGCTCCTATCTTCTATGTATGTATCTATGTATCTATGTATTTGGTGGTGGTATCGCGCTGAGGTGGTGGAAATGGCAGAGGATGATCCGTTGAATATGGAGACTGGTGGGGTGGAAGGTGAGGAGAAGGGGTATCCTGTCATGTTTCAGAGAGGGAGGAGAAGGGGTGAGGACGGAAGTACAGGAAATGGGACGGACATGGTCAAGGGCCCTGTTAACAACGGTGGAGAGGAATCCTCGGTTGAAAAGGGAAGACATTTCGGAAGCTGTGGTGTGAAAGGTGGTATCGTCGGAACCGATGCAGTGGAGACAGAGAAACTGGCAAAATGGAATAGAGTCCTTACAGGAAGTGGTGTGGGAGGAAGTGTAATCAAGGTAGCTGTGGCTGTGGGAGTTGATGGGCTTGAAGTCGACATTGATGGACAGTCTATTCTGGAAATGGAGATAGAGAAGTTGAGGAAGGGAAGGGAAGAGTAAGAGATGGACCATGTGAAGGTAAGGGAGGGGTGAAAGTTAGAAGCCAAGTTGATGAAATTTTCTAGTTCAGGGCGAGAGGTGCAGGAGGTGATTGATTGTTTGTTAGCCCCATTTGGGTAGCTCCCAATAGGTGATAAACTGCAACTCTTGGATTGCCTTTAAATAATTTACACACAGCGGCTGTCTGCAGGGAAAGATCAGGCAGCACTTTGCCGTCTACCAGCTGGCAGGTAAGTGGCAGGGAGGCGGTCTCGCGAAGGGACGAAGGGGGATCCTTGTGGGGCCTAAAGAAACAGTCCTGTTCCTCCTGGCCCCACAAGGTTTTACACTTACCTGAAGGGCCACTTCTGTCTGCAGTCCTGCTTCAGCCTGGCAGGAAAACCATGGTGGCTTCGTCGCTCAGGCCTGGTTAAATGCAATTGGGGTCTGATTGAAGTAATAAGACCCCGTTTTGCATAAATTCATGAGGCCCCCACCTGCTTTATTCAGGCGCCTCATCCGCCTGCAGAACCCTGCGGGTTAAAATCATCAACGTTTGGAAAGGATCCAAAGTGGGAAGTAAACTGCTCGTTTTTAAAATGGAAATTGGAAACACTCCTCTTGAGATACAGTTCCACAGTATCAGCTGTGGAAGCATCAGCTCTCCAGTAGCGCACGGAAAACATCCAGTTTTCGTTCATCAACCTAGATTATAATGTTGGCAGACTATTGAACCGCAGGGAGCAGCAGGGTAACTAAGAGTTCTGGTATTCACTATCTATAGCAAATGTATGAATATGTGTATAAAGAACACATTTATGATTTCACTATAATTGGAAAATAGTGGAAATCTTCCTTCCTGGTTTCTACGTACTAGCCAGTCATTAGGTACTCCTGTTTCACAAATAGATCTCATTAACACTCAATTCTCACCAAAGTACCAAAGCTGCAGTTTTGCTGGATAGGTCACTGAGCTTTCTACATACCAAACCGGGGAGAACTGATTTAATTCCAGAGATATCTACCGTTCTCATACTATCAGCATTCCTTAGAAAAAAAAACAGCTCCAAGGGGCTCTGATCTTATGCTTTCACAAAATAGAACTACACGGCTGAGTGACAGTTCTGATCTGAAGCATTTAAGTGTAAGTTTTGATCTTTCTGGCTTTGATTAAAACTAATGAGCTCATTTAATTCAAAATGAGAATCTCTGATAAGAAAAATAAGGTTGATGTGATTGGATTAGAGGGATGAATTAAACTCTTACAGTTGAAGTTTCTGCCTAGATAGTGCATTACAGACTCCATGAAATAAAATTAAAAAGCTGTTGGCATATTATAGTGCGTTAGATGATGAGAAGAATTTTATAGTAATTCATTTTTTAATCAGTGGAAGTGAAAGCACTAAATTTATAGCATTGCACCACTTTACCCTTGAATAAGGGAAAATGGTTCAGACTTCAGAAAGACAAAATGAGTGCCTTCTAAAACTGGAATTTTCAAAAAAAGCAATGTACAGAAAGTAACTTATCAATAGGATGTCATTACAAAGCAGAAATGATCAATAATTGAATTCAGGGACTCTGCTATTCTTCTGAAATTTTACAACATGGATTACATGCTTAAATAAAAAGTGGATTGTCTTTTACAAATTTCAATTATTCTCTTGTATTTGATCTGTTCAAACAAAAAAATGACAACATTTGAGTTCACGGAGCATCCACCATCACAAGATATTACTGCTCACTATATAAAGATGTCGACACATAGCTGCTTTATAGTGAGCCGGCCTTTAAACTTTGGCTATTACAAGTTGCCCAATTTCTGTCACCGCCATGATATTTTATCATGAGAGGGAAAGATTAAGGCTGTGAAATTGAGCTTTCCATCAGGAAAGTAAACTGTCGCGAAGGCACTAATCCGTGTGAAGAATGTATTGTGCAAGTTAAATGTGTTCTAATCCTTGTTCTACAACATTATTCCTCTTTCTTTCAGGAATTTTTTTTAATTTAATGATTGGCCTCCTAAATGTATAATTTTAGAACCAAACTATACATTGGACAGTAAAGCCATTGGACATATTTCATTTATTGCCAGCTAGTGGTAACAGAAACATTGGCCGGAATTTTCTTTACCTGGGCGGGTCCGGTGCGGGCAGCCGCCATGGCGGGTCGTGAGCCCGTTGCTGGCTCCATCCCGCTCCACTGAACGACTTTACGTTACTGGGGCCTATTAAGCCCGCCCTGCGCATTACACGGCCCAATTAAAAGGTGCGGGTCTGGTGTCATCGTCGATGACGCGTTTTCAGCCGGGATATTTAAAGGAGCCATGGCCACATTGCATTGAAGGTTCATCTAGGAGTGTGCAGTCAGTGCACTTCACTATTCCACTGCTGCACACACCACCAGAAATGACTGCACAGAGGCAGAGGGCAGCACCCAGGTTCTCCGATGACTCCCTCCATATGCTTGTGGAGGGAGTCAGAGCACGCAGGGAGGTCCTCTTCCCTGCTGATGGGAGGAAGAGACCTACCCAGCAGAGCAAAGGAGCCTGCCTCTAAATAGCAGAGGAGGTGAACAGCAGGGATGTCGTCAGGAGGACCTGGGTGCAGTGGCACAAATGCTTCAATGATCTTGTTCGATCAGGAAAGGTGAGACCAAAGTCACACTCACCTTCATCCTGCTGTGCCTCTCATCACATCCCCATCACTCTGCCTTCCCAACCGTTCTCCTGCACATTCTTACTCACACCAACATATCTTGCACCTCCACCCATCCCTCTACATTATCACATCCCTATCTTACTAGCCACCACTCACACTCAGCCTAGTACAATCATACCAACTAACAACACACAAGGAGGCCACTTGGAATTGCCACCCCACTCCATCATAGTCACCCTCTGCAGATGTTACCCATCCATTCTTTACACTCATTCCATCACTCTCACTCAACCTTCTCTTCTTTCCCTCCTTGCAGGAAAAGAGAGCCCACAATAAGAGGGAGAGGGAGAGAACTGGCGGTGGAACGGCATCAATGGCCACCCTGACCAGAGCAGAGGAGGCTGCCTTAGAGCAGGCAGGAGTCGGCGAGCAGCTGGAGGTGGGAGACGGAGAGAGGGGGACATCTCGGCAACCTGGTGACAGGATTACATATCATACAGCTACATGGGATACATCAGTTACACATATGGGGACTGATGTCAGCAGCCATTGAATGGTTATTATGTGCATTATGGTATCTGTACCCAATCTACATATGACATATCTAACTCATCTCTTTACTCTCCCACAGGTCCATCAAGAGCCCCCACCACTGTCAAGGAGCAAGAGGAAGACGACTCCTCAGAGGAGCCTCCAGCCTCTGAGGGCGCACCGTCACCAGACAGAAGCGCACCCAGCACCAGCGCAGAAACGCACACCTCGGTGGGTCCCTCGCGAGATAGAGTAGTCTTGTCACCTGGTGTCTCACAAATCACAACCGAGCAAGAGCAGATGGTGGAGACAGGGGCAGCAGTGGAGACTCCTCGCCGGAGGGCGCAGGACTCTCCCAGCTCTGCTTAGCTGCATGCAGGCGCTAAGCCTCAGGGGCCATTCAGAAAAAGGGCGATCCTGGAGCTGCAGGAACAAGTGCAGGAGGCTCTGACAGATTTTGCGAGCGCGATGACTGCCAGTGTTCAGAGAATGGAGAAGTCCATCTCCAACATGAGGACCACTGTGTCGCAGGTGATGGCGACTGTAGGCTCTTCCATGGATAGGATGGCCACCTGTATGGAGCAGATGGAGCAGCTAATGCGCCACTCAGAGGATCACATGGTCTCTATGCAGAATAGATGGCTATCTATGGACAATAGATGGGTATCTATGGAGGATAGATGGCAGAGGCTCATAGACGTCCTCTCTAGGAGGGATGTCAGTGTAGACGTGGGTCCTCATGGCCCCAGTGATGTGCAGCAAGGTGCTCTCCACCTCCTTGCTAGCAGGGAAGTGCGGGTGGCCCATGAGAGGGATGATGGTGAGAGTGGACATGGAAGTGGGGGCTCCTCTCAAAGCGCTCACACTTCTCCCCCTTTGCCACTCCCTTAGTCAGAGCCCCAGATGCCTCCCCGGACAGCGGTGGCCGAGTCTGCCTCTGCACAGTCGCAGGAGGAGCAGACTTTGACGGGGCCACCACAGGCTCCAAAACCCAGAAGATGACCGCCAAAAGTGTCTAAGCAGTCGCAGCAGGGAAGTGAGGAGGCTGCCTCTACCTCTGCTGAAGCCACAGGGGTAGCACCACGTAGAAGCACGCATAAGAGAAAGATACCACACAAGTAGATTCACAAGGGTAGCCACTTGGGTGTTTTATTCAATGTTAATGTGAAGTTTCAGTTAATTTAATGTGAACAATACATTTGTTTCTTTTCAAAACTTTCCGGTCTTGGACAAATTTGTGTGCACCATTGGAAGTGGCTTAGTTAGTTGGAGTGAAGGGTCAGACATAACTTTACCTCCAGCAATGATAGTGACTGTGAAAGGAATGGATTGGTCATTGTAGGGATGCTTTATGGTGTGGTTGTCGGTTGTTGCCAACCTGGCGAAGCATGTGGCAGCCATATGGGTGTACTGCGTAAAGTGAAGTAAATCTGGCCATGATGAGGCAATCCCTGGCCTCCCAGGCAGCAATGTGCTCGAGTGCTGATGCCATCTGCACCGCAGGTTCCTCCAGCTCCTATTCCTCCTCGTCTTCCAGCTGATGCTTCTCCTCCTCCTCTGAAGAGGCTGTGCGCTCAGTGCCTTGCTCCTCATGTAGCGCTAATCCTCACTGCTGCGCTATGTTGTGCAGGGCGCAGCAGACCACGACGATTCGGGAGACCCTGGCTGGTGCGTACTGAAGTGCTCCTCCAGATCTGTCAAGGCATCTGAATCTCATTTTCAGCATGCTTATTGTCTGCTCTGTGACACATCTGGTGGAGATGTGGCTTTCATTATATCTCTCCTCGGTGGATAGACCTTGCCTCCAAGCAGCCAGCCGGAAAGTATGTTCGGAGGTGCGAAGAGCTGAGAGAGGGTGGACTGGCGCAGGACCAAAGAGTCATGACAGCTGCCAGGGAATTTGGCACACACATGCATGATGATCTTCCTATGGTTGCAGACCAGCTGCACATTGAGGGAGTGGAAGCCCTTGTGGTTGACAAAGGCTCCTGGGTGATGGTGGGGTGCCCTGATGGCCACATGTGTGCAGTCGATGAGGCCCTGCACCCGTGGGAAGCCACCCAGAGTGTCAAAGCCGAGCACCCGCTCAGTAACACTGGCTTCATCAATGGCAAAGTTGATATAAGAGAGCGTCGGTGACCTGTGTGATGCATCTGTGGGCGGCCGACTGCAAGATGCCACAAATGTCTGCTGCAGATCCCTCGGAGCCTGAGGCGAAAAAGATGAGGGTGCTGGTGACTTTGACAGCTACTGGTAAGGCGTGTCCACCCACTCCTCTGGGCTGCAGGTCTTCCTTCAGCAATGTGCAAATGTCTGCGATGACCTGGCATGATAGCCTGAGCCTCCTTTGGCACTGCTGCTCAGTCATGTTGAGGAAGCTCATCCTCTGCCTGTATACCCTGTGTTGTGGGTATCGCCTCCAGCGCAGTGCAGCCCTTCGCTGACGGCCTCTGTCATTGGAGCATCAGGGTGGTGAGGAGAAGGTTGGTGGTGGTGTTGTTGGTGCTTCTGGTGTGCCTGGTGCTGCTGGTGTTGGGGCTCATCGTGGTCAGATTCTAAGGACCAAGGTGAGACAGTATAAATGGCGCCTATGCTGATGGAAGAGATGGCAGGTGAAGTAGAGTTGACAGAAGCAATCTGCCAATGGTGAGAGAGGTTCTTCCAATGAGGTGACACTGGATGGAGACTTTGCTGGAAAGACTTGCAGCCTGCAGAAAGCTCAATCTGTGCTGGGAATGTAGTCAGCAATAGCTTCTGCCTGAGGAAAGTGATCAGCTGTCAGGTGGGAGCTTTTAAACTACATTTGATGCTGTTAAGTAATCAGCTGGAGCAATGGCCACTCAACTCCCGCCTCAGGTTGACAGACGTGGTTCCTGAACTGCGTGAATCCCGTGGCCATGCAGGGAAATTTAAAATGTAGGGGAAAAAGGCTCTTAAGTGTCTGTAAACAAGGTTATAATGATTTCAATAAGGTCGCTCACCTCTGCCGGTCAGGTCGCTGCCGCACCAGCAAACACGCCCGAGGGAAAAGCTCGTGGGGGCGGGATGACGGCGGGTTCCCGACCTGCTCCCACTTTTTTCAAATTTCCCACCCGATCCGCCTCCATTCCCGCCCACACGGACCCCAGAAAATTCCGGCCATTGATTGCTAAAGAAAAATCTAGGCATATTTCCAAACAAAATCATGGCACAATTGCAGCGTGTACTTACAAAATCATATCACTAATGCTGGTTTTTTTGTCCCACAGTAGAATCCACTAGCCCAACTTTACTGACTATTGACAACAGCTTGGAACGATCATTTTTTATTAGAATGAAGTCAACACTGACCAAGCGAGGAGTACATATCAAATCATCAGGCTTTAAGGTAAATAACTATTTAATAATCTCTCAACTGGAAAACAGTGATTGAATTTCAGTTGCCAGGAATCCGTAATATTTGCAGTTGAATATATAAAATATAATCATTTGTAATTTTTTTTTCTTCAGCTGTAGGTCATTCATCTAGCTGTTATCAAAGCAGTTAGGTTTGATGAAAGCAACAGATTTTGCTGCTGGAACCTTATACTCTCAACTTAGAGTGAAATTCATGCTGTCAATAATAAGCAGAAGTACAAAAGAGGAAATCCCATTTTGTACTCATGCTAACTTCTTCACTAAAATTATTGACAAAATGAATTTCACCAGTTAGTATTTTAACTTGCAATTTAGTTAGCTTTTGCTTGCCAGTATAATTATGGTAGGTAAATAGATAGATCGATAGATGGATATATTTTGAACGTAATGTGATGTCCTAGAAATAGGTAGGTTAGCTGGTATTTGGTCATTTATCAATTTGCTTTCCTTGCTTTTACTTCTCATTGATCATTATCATCTGTACTTCAACAGTTGTAATACAAATGTAATGGTTTAGATAGCAGGCACTCTTAACAACAAATATAAATTTCAAGGCATTAGAGATCCAGACCCCAATTTTAATCCTACCTGTCCAGCAGGAACGGGGCAGGTGAGTGGCTAAAACCCCGGAATTGACTGACTGCCCCTTTCCTGCCAAAAAATCACCAATCAGAATTTTAACTGTGCCACTGACTGAGGTCGGAAGCGCACACGCCAGAAACAGTGATGTCATTGGGACTCTGATTTTCACTGTAAGAATGGAAGGTCCGCCCAATGGCTAATCCGCTCAGTAAAACCTCAGGGTTGGCATTAGAAACTGACTACCATGACTGGAAGTCTATTTAAAGGGCACTTGCCCGCAGGCATTCGGATCATTAGCATCTCTAAGCTCTTGTGGTTAGCAGAGTGCCGAGGCATTTCAGAGCTTGGAGATTCTTTCTTTTTGATTTGTTTGCCTTACTCACCCTGGCTAAGTATTTTCAGCCTACCATTGGTGCCTTTTTTGCTTCTTTATTCTGCATGGATAAGCAGTTGGAGGAAGAGGAGCAGCAGCAGCCTAAGTAACCAGGACAAGCAACAGCTGGGCCTGTTAGAGCACAGCAGGTGAGGGGGGCTGCTCGTAGAAGGTCTTACCCAACCCACAGAGTAGAGTCTATATGCCAAGAGTCATAGATCTGTGCAGCCTCCAGGCACCAACGCCCTGACCTTCACTCGTCTCAAGCTCCTTCCAGGCTGCTACGGGAGACATCACCCATATCTCCCAGTCTGTAGTGCACAGCTGCATTAAGCAGGTTGCCAATGCCCTTTCAACCAGAGCCAATCAGCACATTACTTTCCCAATGGACGCCAACAGCCAGAATGATAAAGCTCTGGGATTTGCAGCAGTGGCCAGCTTTCCTCGTATACAGGGCATCATTGACTGCACACTTGCAGCTCTCAGGGAACCAGAGGAAGAGCCAGGAGCTTTCCTCAACAGGAAGGGCTACCATTCCATCAATGTTCAACTGGTGTGTGATCATCAGTGAAGGATCATACAAGTTTGTGCCAGTTCCTCTGGCAGCGGCCATGATGCTTTCATCCTGAGACACTCATTCACCGTGCCCCCCCCCCCCCTCCACTATTCCATCCCTCCAGAAATGTCAGAGGATGGCTGTTAGGGAAGAAGGGATACCCCCGCCACACTTGGCTGATGACACCCCTTCTCAACGCCTCTACACCTGAGCAGCACAGGTAATTAATAGCCATGGGACCACCAGGAACATCATTGAACTCACCATTGGCATCTTGAAGCTAAGTTCCAGTGCCTTGATCGGTCTGGTGCTCCCTGCAATATGCTGCAGACAAAGTGGGTCATATCATAGTAGTGTGCACCACTCTGCACAACATGACTATGCAACTAGGATTGGAGTTGAAGAAGGAAGAGTAACAGCAAGAAGAATCATCGACGAGGACTTCTTGGGTAAAAGTGAGGGAGATCTGGAAGAAGGAAGGGCAGCACAACGCATGGCAGCCAGAGAGGCCAGGGAGCAATCGATCTGTCAACACTTTCATTGACCTGCTCAATCCATTCATCTGAAAAGTGAAAAAAAGCCCCTCTGTGTTAATAGCCCTTGTACCCCCTTCACCACTCCCTTCATTCAGCATTAAAGAACAGTCAAACCATTCAGCGAACCTCCATATTACTGACATTCTGACAATGCAGACTAACTAGCTGCCTTGGAATGAGACCATACACCAAAAGGTGATGAATATTTTTACAAACAGAAGTTTGAACTAAATTCTTTTGACACCCATGTGCTCAACCCACAGTGTTTTCAGACAGAATGTTTCCTCACCCCATACGAGGTGCTCTCCCAGTGGCTTCAGCAGAGCTGGTGGAAGAATAGAAGGTGGAACCCTTGAGATGACCATGACCGGTGACTCTTGGGTGCTTATGCCTGAAAGGGCCTGGCTGCAGACTACTGCACCTTGGCTTCTGCCAGGGCAGTCTGGACCACATGGCTTTCTGGCACCATATTGGGTATTGGTTGAGGGGATGGTGAGGGAACAAACGTGCAGAGATCCTGACAGAGGGCAACACGCGCCACTCCCGCTGTGCCACTGCCAATCTCATCGGGCTGGGGCTCATCACTTCCAATGATCTGCGGGTGGGCAGACTGCAGAAGATGAGTGACTCCTTGAAAGCTCCTGTCCACTTGCTCCACCAATCTCTCCAAGGCTGGCGTCTGTCCATCCAAGGTGGAACACAGGTTTGAGCCCAGAGTCTACGTGGCGGCCGCTTGAACTTCTACCAAAGCTATAAAACATGCGAATATGGACTCCAGTTGAGAGGGCTCGGCTGCAGCGTCCCTGGAAGTAGCCACACTCTCCAAGGTAGACTGCAGACTGCTGATGCCATGCATGGTGACACCAATCAGGCTAGAAATGGACTCCTCCAGACTTTCAGCCATAATGGTAGTTGTCTGGGAATCCCTGGCCCAAGACCGTACAAAGTGGAGGAGAAGCATCCGGGAAGATGCCGAATACCTCGAGTCTCTTCGCCAGGAGCAAGCGGAAGCCAAGCGGAAGGAGCGCACGTCAACCCAAGCACCCCACCCACCCGCCCCTTCAACCACCATCTGCCCCACCTGTGACTGAGTATGTAGGTCCCGCATTGGACTCATCAGTCACCTGAGAACTCATTTTTAATGTGGAAGCAAGTCATCCTCGGTTCCGAGGGACTGCCTAAGAAGAAGAAGAATAGTTATGTGCCTGGACTAATAGCTGTTTGAGAATTTTAATTCAGGTTTTTTTTAATTCTGGAAATAAAATGTTGTTATCAGTAAAAGTGACCGTGAAGCTGTCAGATTGTCATAAAAACCCAACTAGTTCACTAATGTCCTTTATGAAGAAACCTGATGTTCTTATCTGGTCTGGCATCCTATTTAACCCTGAGATGAGCTTCCAAACCCATATCCACTCCATCACCAAGACCGTCTACTTCCACCTCCATAACATCACCCATCTCCACCCCTGCTTCAGCTCATCTGCTGCTGAATCCCTCATCCGCGCCTTTGTTACCTCTAGACTCGACTATTCCAATGCTCTCCTGGCCAGCCTCCCACCTTGCATCCTCCATAAACTTGAGCTCATCCAAACATCTGCTGCCCATATCCTAACTCCCACCAAGTCCCATTCATCCATCACCCCTGTGCTCGCTGACCTACATTGGCTCCCGGTCCAGCAATGCCTCGATTTTAAAATTCTCATCTTTGTTTTCAAACTCCTCCATGGCCTCGCCCCTCCCTATCTCTGTAATCTCCTCCAGCCCTACAACCCTCCAACATCTCTGTGCGCCTCCAATTCTGGACTCTTTGGCATCCCTGATTTTAATCGCTCCACCATTGACGTTCCTGCTTTCATCTGCCTTGGCCCTAAACTCTGGAATTCCCTGGCTAAACCGCCTCTCTACCTCACTCTCCTCATTTAAGGCACTCCGTAAAGCCTACCTCTTCTACCAAGCTTTTGGTCACCTGTCCTAATATCTCCTTATGTGGCTCGATGTCAAATTTTGTTTGATAATGGTCCCATGAAGCACCTTGGGACATTTTACTATGTTAAAGATGATATATAAATGCTAGTTGTTGTTTTTATATGTGCCTCCAGTCCCACACCAGCGTGGTTGACTCTTAATTGCCCTCCGAAGCAGCCTAGCAAGCCACTCAGTTTTGTCAAACATCTACAGAGAGTAAGGATAAAACTGGACGGTCCACTTGGTTGCAAGCTAGGCATCGAGTTAGGCCATGACGAAAGCGTGCCCGGTCACTTCGACCCTGCAGTGTCCTTTTCACTAATCTCTCAGGACTGGTGCCAAAGTTGGGAGAGCTGTCCCACGGACTAGACATTCAACAGCCTGACATAGTCATACTCACAGAATCATACCTATCAGCAACATCCCAGAATCCTTCAGGTCAAACATGGGCAAGCAAGCCTCCTGCTGATTACCACCTCCCTCACCTGATGAATCAGTACACCTCTATGTGGAACATCACTTAGAGGAAGCACTAAGGGTAGCAAGGGCACAGAAGATACACTGGGTGCAGGGCTTCAATGTCCATCACCAAGGGTGGCTCAGTAGTACCACCACCAACTAGTGGCCCTCCTCTGAACTTTTTTCCAGGTCTGTGAGGAGACCAAAAATGGACACATTAGGGGGAATTTTATGCTGCAAAATTCCTGGTCCATTTTAACACCGCCTCATTAATATAGAGGCGGTGAACTGCCTGCTTGAAACAGGTGACCAGTGACAGCTGACCAGGTTCCGGCCAAAGAATATCGGGCAGCCACATGGCTGACACTCGGATAAGTTGTCGGGGGTGGGGGGTTTGGGAGGGTTGCGTAGATGCAGAAGGAGGGGGAGCTTAGGGCGGTGGCAGCCCAAACTTTCGTTATGGGGCCTGCAGGAGCACTCCTGCTTTTCCTGGCCCCAGAAAAATAATCTTTACACTTACCTTCTTGCCCACCAGGTTTTACTGAGCGGAGCATCTGTGATATGCGCTCTGCCCAGTGGATCGTTAAGATAGCTTAAGGTCTGATGTATGTCATAGGACTCCAACATACAAGTCTCCCACCGTAGTCAAGTGAACGCATTTCAGTCATAAAGCACAGGACACAATGGTGTTTCCATTAGGGATTCCCCTGTACCTGTGCTTTGAAGAGGAAGAACTGAGGATGAGCAGGAGCAATTCAGGAGGATGACTGCCTAATGGGAGACGGAGCTACAAGATGTTACTGAGGTCCTGCCGTTATGGTCGCAAGACCTCCGCGTCCCCGGCCTTGCTGGGTTCTTAGGCCGTTTTCGGCCTCACCCTGCACCCTCCCCTCCTCCACCGTAAATATTGGGGCCAGTGTGTATTTTTCTTCCCCCTCTGCCTACAATTTTCTCTCTCCCTCTCATAAAAGTGATGACTTATGTTGAGGCACAGTTCCATGAGCACCAGCACCCAACTAAGTGCCTTGTCAAAATGTGAGGCTAGATACTGCGTGTAAACAAGCTATTTGAACGGGTCGGGGGAGATGATGTTGTTGAACCTGATTCTATGTTCACTATCTTGGGACAGCAGCCTAGTTCTAGGACCCTGGAAAAATAGGTGCCTTCTATGATCAGGTGGGTCGGAATGCACATCTGTAAAGGAGCTCTCCAGATTTTCTTTCCATTAACTAAAGCTGAGCGCTCTGACCGCCACCCCCCCCCTCGATTTTCCAATATTTTCTTCATCAGTGCGTAGACTCAGGAAAGTCACACTTCATATGCTGCAGCGTGTGAATGGGCCAAGAGTGTTACAGTTATGGGGAGGGCCACTGGTTCGGTGATTGAATAATTCAAACCTTTCTTTTATTACACCCACTCCAGAATTTTTATTGGTGTTTTAGAAATCACATTCCATAATTCTGTCAGTTTTTCTATGAAAAATGCAAATCAGTAGCCCTGACTGGAAGCTGTGTAGCAACTAGTGAATTGCTATGTTTTGTAGGTGTATCTGCTCAGCATACCTTCCCACATTTATCAAAATGTAAATGAATGCAACCAAAGCATAGAATAATTTTATGCTGTGGGTTCACGACTAGGAACTGGTTTGAGACGGACGCTTTTGTCCCATCTAGGCAAAATGGAGTTAAGCCCAGATCCCATTAATAAAAGAACATCATAGCCCAGTATTTCTGTAATCTTTGCTTAGGTTTTTTTATAAGCATTGGCTGACATCTGTACAGGATTGTGCTTCCAGCCAAAACAACTGTGGATAGGCTTTGGAAAATGCTTATGGAACCATTGCTGTTTCATAAGCCATTTGTTATTTTTGTAAAATAATGGTGTGGCTTTTCTCGTTCTTTATTTAAATATGGGGACGATTTTCACCCCAAGCGGGTTTCAGGCAGGTGGGGAGTGGGGTGAATGCGAAGTGCACTTGCTGGCCTAAGTTTCAGGCCCAAGGTATTTTAACTCCTTTATTGGCCCACAGAACCCTCCAGGTTAAAATTGGAAATAGCGTGAAAGGGTTGAGCTCTGAGCAGCTAAGTAATCTCATTTGTCACCGGGTAGGTTCACATTGACCCTATGTATTTGTTTAGTGAGAAATTGTAACTGAACTATTTTCAGTAGAGGTCACTAGGGTTCTCTTTGCAACAAAATAATAGTAAATTAGCTTCAAACAATATAAATGAAATGTTTGACATACACAACAGTATTGTTTGTTATCACTTAGATATATTAGATAGATTTTCATGTACTGGTGAAATTCAGTCCTGAATTGTTAAGTGCTTCGACCAGAAGTATATTATGCCAATAGCACACAATTTTTCCAGGCCAGCTCTTTTGCATTATTATTTGCAGCTTTGGCCTGTTGCAAGGAGCTAGCCTAACAGGAAGGACCAGAAAATTGCAGTGTAGATGCAGTCTAAAGGAATGTGGCCACTTAAATGAAATAGCTGCATCGGGAGAATTTCTTTTAGCCTGTATAAAGATTCAAAGGACATTTCAACCCAATGGCAGCCAAGGTTGAATGGGGAGAGAGAGGGACAAAAGAAGTAATGAGCAAAAAAGGAACTCAACTTGGAGGACTATGCTCAATTGGGGTGGGGCAAGTGGCTTGCAAAGTAGATGTTATGCTGTTTGAGAGGCATGCGAGAATGATTGCCCCCTTCGGCACTCCAGGATGCCCGCTCCAAAGGATAGTAGTGCAGCATGCCTACAATAAGCCGAAGACATAAAAGGTAAAGGCTGAAGTGACCTTCCTATAGGAGATAGCATTGTAGCATTCTTGGAAGGAGGCACAAGTTGAGTGTTACTGCCACTAGCAGAGCCAACCCCATGGTACATGTATGCTACAGATGGCACAGCTCTGTCACTGCTTCCCTGGAGATTTGGAGCATCTGCAGGATGAGCACTTCTGACATCCACATTGGTGTACCTCTACCTGTAAATGCGGGTGTGAGGGTACCACAGGTTTGGTACAGGTGGCCTCTGGTGTAACCTGACCTGACTGCCATCTCTGTCGTTTCATCCAAAATACATAAATAATGAGGAGTCCCATGGGCCAATAATGTTCAAAAAAAAACCACTTATTTTGAGTGTCAAATACTTGGCATAAAGCCTCTTAAACAATCAAGTGCTGACAGGGAAAAAAGGAACAAAAATCAACTAGAAGGCTGCAAAACCATCTTGCATATACAGTAGTAAATCTTATAGGTTTAAATGCATTTCAGCATACAACACAGCCCATGGCAACACTGGATGCCCATTTTTTAAGGATGCCTCCCAGCTGTAACTACAACTTACGTCTTCTCCAGCCCCAGGAATTTCAGTGAAAATATCCACACATCCCCCAGCACCACTGGCCCACTGTTGCTTCAGTATGTATCATCTCTGCTTTCATTTGCTTTAAAAAATATTCCTTTATATATTGAAGAGTGGGAACTTAGTAAAGTTTGGTTAATACAGCTGAAAATGGTTTTATGATAAAAAAAATAAGCATTTTAAATCACAGTGTCAATCCATCACCTGTGAATAACCTGATTTGAAATGACTGAAAATGACTTTTAAAAAATATACAAAACTATTTTCAAATTAAATTGAGGTAAAGTAGTCAGTTCCCTGGTAAATTATAAAACAAATTTCATTCAAAATCTTTCAAAATTAGTGTTCGTGCGTCCAGAAGATCCAGCTTAATTTTTGGAGCCTCCTCAAAGGCCTGCAAACGAGCGCAATAGTGGAAACTCGCAATGGTGATTAATTCGATCTGGGAAGATGACCAGTGTGTGGGTGAGGCCTGCTTCTAGCACGATGTTTTTAAAACTAGCGCAAAAGATCACGGAAACTTGAGTTGCGCTGAACACAATGTGCGCTTAGAATTCTGCGATCTTTTGCGCCGATAGCGGGGGAATTGCGCCGAAAAAACTAGTGCAAGCGAGCAGAAACTCTAGGCCTATTTATTTTTATTTTCCATACAAAGTACGAAATCTAATGAGTCCTAAACTTATTTTCAGCTCTTATTTCATCCCTGTTATTGTAGCTTTATGATTCACAAAGATATTAGACATTAAACAAGATTGCAAATGGAAAAACTCAGACACCAACCCCAGCTCAGTGCCTTACTGGGCTAAATTATGATGTTAACATAAGTCCCACTGACACTCTAATGAGACACATGCTATACTGCACACCTTGGAATAATCTGCAGAATTTCTGGCTCTTACATCGCACATTCTAGCAATGATCTATTCAGCGTTGAACAGTGTGCCATGCAGAGATGAATACTGTAGAAGTGTATGTATGATTTTTGTGTTAGCTGCAAGTGACCGCTTGATTAGAAAAATGGTGTATTACCATTGCATCAAACAGTACAACTATCAGCATAAAAATTATTGATGTGAAAAGTGGCTTATGACACGAAAAACTAATAGTTACACAGAAGGGCCTAGTTTGTCAAACAGTAGCAGTTTATTTTATGAAAGCTGAATAAACACATTTTTCTTCTCTCAAATGTTATTTTCTCCCCCTTGATTGAGGTCCCCCACACATGGAAAATTCCCCAGTCCTGAGGGCAGGCAGGAGGATTAATGCAGTCAATTCTTTCCACTGATGAGCAAGGTCAAGATCAGGAACTTGTTAGATGGGAAATCACAGGCTTGAAATCAATGCAGCTCCAGTGGGCTACATTTTCTGATCTGCCAGGAACTCTGCCGGATTGGTGGCAGGGTGGGGCGGAGCGGGGAGGGGAGGGAGCGGGGTAGGGGCAGGGGCAGGGGCAGGCTTTGTGCCTGCCTATTTCCCTGAGTGCTGTTCCTAGCAGATCTTTGGGGTCAGGCTCATCTCTTTTTTTGTCAGTCTCCCAGTGATATTTCTGCTACTGCCAGGTCACCCACCTAGGGTTATGAGATGGAAATGGCCTGCTGCAGAATCTGCTGCTGTGTAGCGTAGTTTCACAAAAAAAAGTTTAACATTTTTTAATTATATAAAAAAAAAATCTTTGTCTGGTGCAATCGAGTGCACTTTTGACAAGGCAGTCTTTTAATTTTTAACACTCCCGCAGCCTTAATGGCGATGGACACCAGCAATGACACAACGCTCCTGTCACCCAGCTTTACTAGAGATTAATGATGGGAAATATGTCAGATTATACTTTCCCATTGTTCATTTGTCATTTCAATATGCCCACTCTAATGTGGCTGAGCGTATTCAACATCCATCGTCACTTCCAGTGGAACATTCTGGAAGCGGCAGATGACACCAGGAAGTCAGCAGAATGGCTCATGGCTGCATTTCCAGCTCCTTTCCTACTTCCTGAAATGAGGCATTAGCAGGCCGTTAATATGTTCCATTATAGTGCCACATTCGTACACTTCGAACAGCTCTGTACCGTTTCGGTTTAGATGAAGCAAAAGAAATTTGCAGAAAATTATATTTGGAAAACTGGGTCAAGTATTCAGTCCTGAAAGGGTTCTACCAGTTCCATTAAATAGTTGCTGAGTTCTCTGGCAAATATCATGACCCTTTACTTATATAATGAAATAACATCTTTTTTATTAATACATAACTAAATGAAATAAATCTTGGCTCGAGCTGGAGGACAGAATCACTGTTGTGTCCAACAACCTACGGATGTGGGAGCAGATGCAGAAAAAGTTAAACACCTATGGAAGTCTGCCAAGGTACAGCCGGCTGTATTTCATTATACTAAGTACATGGGAAAATTATGGACACCACAATGAATTTCCTCTCACCCTGTTAAACCATGACTCAGGCTGCATGCTAAACACTCACAATACAGATCTTTCAAAGCTTCACATCATTCCCATATAGCAGCAGGGCATATGTTATTACTGCCACTTCAAACTGGAACTGATGTTGTATTAACATTTTGAAGGGTGAGCTCACAAAGCAACCTTACAACACAACCAACCTGCATGATGCATGTTTATTTACTCACAGACAAGCTGGGATGCAGGGTGGATACTCCGCTCTCATTCTTTACCTGCTTTGCCAACATTACTTCTCTATTTTCAGGCCAAAGCATTAAATAATAGGGAGCAGCAAACTTGAAATGGAGGAAAGGCCTAAATTTTAGACGTTTTCAACAGGCCATGCTCAATGTCCTATAACATCAGAAATTAGAGGAAGCGGGCCAAGATGAAGTTGGAGCTCTCCCCCAAAGCCTATCGTTTCCTTCACTTCTCTTCCTCCGGTCACCCACACACTCACTTAGTCACCCACCCACACATTAATCCACCCACACATTAACCCACCCACACACTCGTTCACCCACCGACACACTCGTTCACCCACCCACACATTAACCCACCCACACACTCGTTCACCCACCCACACACTCATTCACTCACTCACACACTCGTTCACCCACCCGCGCACTCGTTCACCCACCCACGCACTCGTTCACCCACCCACGCACTCGTTCACCCACGCACTCGTTCACCCACGCACTCGTTCACCCACGCACTCGTTCACCCACCCACGCACTCGTTCACCCACGCACTCGTTCACCCACCCACTCGTTCACCCACCCACGCACTCGTTCACCCACCCACGCACTCGTTCACGCACCCACACATTAACCCACCCACGCACTCGTTCACCCACCCACGCACTCGTTCACCCACCCACGCACTCGTTCACCCACCCACGCACTCGTTCACCCACCCACGCACTCGTTCACCCACCCACACATTAACCCACCCACGCACTCGTTCACCCACCCACACATTAACCCACCCACACATTAACCCACCCACGCACCCGTTCACCCACCCACGCACCCGTTCACCCACCCACGCACCCGTTCACCCACCCACGCACCCGTTCACCCACCCACGCACTCACTCACGCATGCATTCCAGCACACGAGTATGGCATACATTATTTGCTAAGCGACCTCTGTTTGAAAGGGTATCTTGCAGCATGATAACATGCTCTCTTTGGTTTTTATAGGCGATCCCCAATAACTAGCTACAGTTCCTAGTGGTACCCAACAAAACAGCAGTATATGATGTAAGCTCTGGGAATGGAGCAGAAGGTGAGGTGCAGGCCTGTGGAGGGCACATTGGAAGATTTGCAAAACAGCAGCGATAACTATATAAGCTTAATTTTTTGTTTCCATTGATTTATTTTTTTACATGTTACACTATAATTGTTATTATCATATGGTAGGGTCAGTGAGAAACCAATATGGCTGCTGAAAGCAATTTGAACAATGTTTTATGTTGCTTACTGGCTGTTGATTGGAAATTGTTTTGCTGCCTGCTTTTTATTCGTTGTTTTCTTATCAGATTAGTCATATTTGAGGAAATCAGCATTGTTCTATTAGCAGTGATTTGTTACTCTTTTACCAATATGGTATTTTTGCCCGTAGTCACTTTCAGGTGTGACAGACACTTTCTACGTGTGACACAAAGTGTGTTCGATAATTTTCCATGATTATAGGCATGTGCTAGAACAAGACAAGGATTTTGAATTTTATCTTGTTTCATATTTTAATTTTTTTAAACACATGGCTTCTGTTGAACCTGGACCAGCTTGGTTCGCTGACTTAAGTTGCTGAGGCCATATCAATGTAACTAAAAGGAATCTCCTGTAACCTGAATGAGCTAATTATGGATCCATTGTCAATGTTTGGTTATAGCCTAGATATCTGACCCACTTTGTTCTATAAAACACGCAGGTTAGGTAATCTTTTGCAGACAAAAATGGGCCTTCTTGATGAAATAGTGTGAATTTTATCTCGTTGTCCATTTACATATGTATATATTCAAACTATTGTATGTAACAGTTGTTATATTGAATGTAATGGCCCAGAATTTGCAGTTGTAATGACGGCGAAACTGTCAGCTTTGCCCGTCATTACTCTGTAAAACTGACGGCAACTTCTGGAGTATGCACATGCGCAGTTAAACACGGAAATCCGGAAGTTGCTGTCAGTGATACCCTGCTGCTCCACAAGGTGCGTTGTTGCAGTCCTTGCAGCTGGAAATCAATTAGAATTCACTGAATTGATGTGAACTTCCACTTTTTATGCACTATTTTCACTGTAAAAACCCTTGAAAAAGTTAAGCCTTGTTGAATGAGGTGTAACTGAGTTTAATGGCGTACTAAGTCATAATTACTGCTGAACAATCTCTCTGGCCCTGAAAAACTAACCTTATATTTGTAGAATGTCATTTTTCTCTATTCCATAATAAAAATTACTTAGATTTTTTAAATAATAAAAATATATTTTTATTTTATTTTTAAAGTAGTTTATGATATTCAGCTTCCACCTTAATCCCATGTGTATGTCCCAATCTTTATTTTGCTTTCAGTAAAATTATAAAAAGTGAATGATAAAACCTGTTTGTTACTTCCTAGTTTGCTGTCTGTGAGAATTCTTCAGTGTGATTGGCTGCTTAGCCTGCTTTGATGACATCGCTGTTGCTGGATACCAGAAATCTCCTATAGATGGCACCAGAATTAAATTAACATCAGGAAAGGTGAAATCGATGCCACAGAGCCCGCTAAAAGTTTGTGGGCAGCTTTCTTGGAGGTCAGCGGCGAACGCTGTCGTCACTTCGCTGCTGACCACAAAATCCAGGCCAACATTTTTGTCCCCTTGTTTGGGGAAACATCTAATTCCAATGCTAATTAGGAAGCATTGGTCATTCTTTGATGTGGCCTCGGAAAGGCAGTGACAGAGATTTTGCCAAACAATTGGTTCTAAAGGTTATTGGGGGGAAAATTCAGTATCGCCCCATTTGGGACGCAATTATCGGCCTGGCGCTAATTATCGCCTCCGACTGCAAACTTGGCTTTTATCGCCCCTGGAGGTGATTGGAGCGCTAAATTAGGCGCTTCACACCTGTCTTAAGGCACAAAGGCCGAGGAGCGAAGCGCTACCTCAGAGCGCTGGCGAAGCTCATGTGATGTCAGTCAGCAATGGAACAGAGACACAATGGCGCCGGCCAGTTCTTAAAGGGGAGGGTTGATCTTGCTCTCCATCCACATCCTGCTCATTGCAGCCTTGAATCTCGGCCTGGAGAGACCTGTACATCAAATCTGCTGGAAAGAACAATGGAGAGAACCAGGGAAAGAGCTCAGAGTGCAGCCCCCACAATCTCTTCTAAATAGATGCAAGGAAGGGCAAATCAAAATGAACCTGCAAAGTGCTGCTCAGTACCCAAAACTCCTTCACACAGCGTTGAATCTCTCCAGAAGTCTGTCTCTCTCTCTCTCTCTCAGAATGCGTGGTGCAAAAATGTCACCAACAAAAAAAGGCAGGAAGCATTCGCCTTTAAATAGCGCTCCCCCAGTCCCTTCCTGACCACAAAACGCTCCCTTCAACCTGTCGTTGCTAGCGGCAGGCGGTAAGGCAGGGGGCGCCACTCAATATCCGCTCCGGGGCGTTGCGCACTCGACTGACGTCACGATCTGCCGGCGCAGGAGATCGTGGCGCTAGTGTTTAGCGCTGCCGCAAAATGTCTAGTTAATTTCACGAGCGGCTCAAACATCGCCGCGCCCGGGCGCTAGTTGCTTTGCGCCCCATTAGCGCCCTCTTAAGGCGCTAACCAACTGAATTTTTCCCCCATTAAGTTAAAAACTGTAATATATATCAGTTCAGAAGTTCTTCCAAAATTTTAGTGACTCTTTCAGATGGGGCTAGTGTTGGTTCCACACTTGCAGGATAAGGTACATTGTCATTCAAAGTTGTTTGAGAGGACAAAAATAAGTTAAGCTTGCCATTCAGAGACCTTCTGGTTATAGATAAAGATGTTTATTCTGAAGAGTAACTAACCCATTACAGACTTTACTCATTGTATTTATGTTTTAAATTTTATTCTCCGTTTTGGCTTCAAATCTCTAATTAAATTGTAAATAAACATGTTCGCCTGGAATTTCCACAGCGGTTCTCCTGATCTACTACTGTTACTTCAGCAGAACCCCAGGAGAAATATTGTAAACAGTAATTAGCTGTTTACGCCATTTCTGCAGGGGTTCTGCTTATCTTCCACCAAAGTTATGGTAGTAGATCAGGAGAACCCCTGTGGGAATTCCAGGCGATTAATTCTTTCAGCCTATAAATCCTGATCTGAGTTTAATATCTGCCATTACGAAGTGAGTATGGTAAACTCTATAAAAGGCAAGTTATCAAAAGAAGATGGGTCCAGATCAAAGTGGAGAAGGTCGGCTTCTGAAAAGGCCTGTGAAACCATTGAAAGAGAGAAAATGATTTTATAAAACCCCAAATTGCAACAGCTTGTAGATTCAGGTGAATAATTAATTTCCATATCCTGTGAACTTATATTAACAGAGTGGTCGGGGTTAACTGAAGGAAAAATATAGTTAAAACAGCACAGAGGTTGGAACGTCTTGCGTTTGACTGGCTGCGCGTTTCACAATTTACCCTTGTTTTAGGAAAACATATTTTAAATTTTGAGGCTAAAAAGCCATGGGGCAGAAATCCCAGCACTTAGTCCGGTATCGTACCTGCTGGAAATCTCCGCTATTGACCCATGATCAGGGGGAAGTTACCTAATTACCATTCCAATGGCGAGCACCTGCACCACTAGGGGCATGACTTAGGCACCTGCTTGCACCAGGATACTCAGGCTGGGGTGAGTGTCAGGGGCCTGCTTTTTGGAAACAGTAAGATTCAGATACCAGCAACCCCAACCGCCCCCCCCCCCCTTTATAAGGGGGCCACATTAAACAAAATGTTGCTAACTTTAAATCTTCAGGAGTTGAGCACAATTTTCTGAGCCTGGACCCTAAAAGTGGGCCCACAACTACCATTGATGAGGCCGATATGCCTCTTCCCACTAGATATACCAGCTACTGAAGATGTGCCAACCTCTGGCAGGTGGAGTTTACGGGGACGCCCAACATAATCAGGCCCTGGTCACGCCCGTTCTGCATCTTACAAGGCCCAGCAGGATCTGCTGGCACTGGTGTACCCAGGTCTCGGCTTATATTCTGACCCTTCCACCACACTCCCACCAGAGTTACAGCAGGAGTGCACTGGAAGGGCTGATGATATTTGGCCCCTTTATGTTTTGCACTTGCTGACTGCCATACATGCAGGCTTGCAAATGCACAGTTGTTCTAATATTACAACCACAGTGGAAACTACCCTGCAATATAAATATGCTGGTTTCTATAGCACCTGAGCAAAAATTAAAAACTGCTCTCTTTACAATTCAGCAATATAAGCATGGCACTAGCTTGATTGCTGATGGATCGGTTTCACGTCAGGTACATCAACAAAACAGTGCAATTCGACTGGTTCCGATTTAAGGCTTGAATGTAATAATCTGACCAGGTGCAAACAGTCCCTACAGACTCACATAGCTGAGTATTAGCATGCAAAAGAAACTTTAGTTCAGCCATTAAATCTTTGTGGCACAGATTTATTACCCTGTGTCAGACCTTTTGCCATTTATACTCTGGTGCTTAATAAGTATATATGGTCTCACTCTTTTATGGTGTCCCTGTCTTTAATTTCTCAGCTGACTAACTATGGTGGCCTTTATATTTTCTGTAAGCATAGTCATCCAGCTTGCATTCGAGCTGAAGCTCACATAAGGATAGATTATGTACTTTTTTAATCACAGATCAATCACACTACATCTACCACGCTTCAATTCACTAACCTTGCAATCTGGTGCAAGTGCAAAGTTAATTGACAATTACAAATTGCATGGAAGCTAATCACTATTTCATTGCCAAGCTTACGAAAGATAAACATGAGATTGGAAAAGTTGTATTACATCTGGGATTGTAGAAGAAAGAAATTATTCTGTGTAAATTTGCAGTCATATACTCTACGCAAGAAGAAATGTGTTTTCAAAATGGCATTAGCATTCATCAGATGCTTTTCAGTCATTAAATAAAAGCAGGTTCAGGAGAATAGTGTTATGAACAATGATGTCAGCCATAAAAACATGAAAATATTTAAATGCCACTTACATCATACAACTCATTTATTTTTAATAAAGCTTTTATAGGGTATTTTTCCTAAACAAATAAGCAGCAGAAGTATATTTGACCTCTTTGCTAGGTGATGGTTGTGTTGTGTTTTTCTTTGTGGAAGCACAACCCCAGACAATCGCATTTTGGGAAGAATCCTGTACTCTACAACACTTCTCCCAAACATAGCCCAGGTTTGTTCACCAGGATCCATTTCCTGAACATTTTTGCATGAATAAATTTACATAATCACGCCTGATCTTGACAGATGTTATCAAAAATAATGTTACCTAAGGGCCATTATTGTTTTACATCAATGACATTCTAATAACGAATGCAATTAGTTGTCCTACAAGGAATTGGGCTTCAGAACCTTGGTGATGTAATAGTGGGGAAGTAGTTTCAAAATATTTGTTTTATTTTGTTTATACCTTTAATATATTTTCCACATTTCCCCTCACTACATCACTACAAGATGATATGCGAGGCCTTCCTTCAATTTTCTATTCCTCCGTGTGTAATAGCGAACCCGCCCCCCCACCCCCCGAACAACATGTAAGATCAGGAACTCCCCAAGAGGAAGATGTCCTCTGTGTAGTACATGTGTAGAAAAATTGTGAATGTGTTTATAAAGAATAGGTTTATGATTTGGCTACATATAGTACAAAAAGGACAACATGCCCATGTGAGGAAGTGAAGGTATCAACTTACATCTTAACACTTTGTGGCCTAAAAAGATCCTTGAACTCCGGCCGCTGACCCCTCCTCCGGCCACCGACCCCCCGCCCCTCCTCTGGCCTGTGACCCCCCCCTCCGGCCTGTGACCCCCCTCCGGCCTCCGATCACCCCTCCAACCTCTGAGGCCCCAGCTGGCCTACCGACCTCCCCCCCCCCCCCGCCCCCAGCCCTCAATCACCTTCCGACCTCCCCCCTCCAGCTCCCAATCACCCTCCAGCCTCTAATCTCCCCTGCCCCCGATCCCACCCCTCCTTCTCTCTGTGGCCTGGTGCCACAGGCCTACCTGCCCAACAGCTAGCCAGCCTCTCCATCTGGCTGGCTGCAGGCGGGAAACAGTGGTTCTAAATGCTAATCAGGCCCTGCCGTTAAGTTCTCCCAGGTTTCCCGACCGCTTTCCAGCACCCCCCGCTCCCTACCCACCTCCAAATTAAAATTCCAGGCATGGTGTCTGACATATTCCAACATTTTCATGTGAATTGTTCTACAGTTTTTTTTAATAAGAAATATAACATCCATTATATTTCAGATTTAAGAATATTGAATCATTGACTCCACACTGCTTTCTTTTTAAACATCTGTTTGCTTAATTCATTTGCGTGTAAGCACTTGAAGTGTTCTAGTCCAGTGGCAATAGTTAAAAGACCCATTAACTGTCTGAAGCTTTCATTAGCTCACCAACAGCTGTCACGTTATAATAGGAAACATTTTTTTGTGTGTATGAGGGCATGACATGCTGACATTATTCTATAAGGCAGGCAACTCTTCAAATAGCTTCATGACTGGAGTTAATTCGAACAATAGCACAGGTATATGAGGTTACCTGCAAACTGGTAATTGAGACAATAATCCATTGTTATACCTTAGGCTAGACTTGTTTCAAAATTAAGCTGCATGTATAACATTGTGTGCAGCACTCTCGGTTTCTTTCGTTGGCTTAAAAAAGGCTCTGTTATGAAAAGTGCTGCAATTATTTTATGCTGTAATTTTTCAAATGTGCGGCAGCTTCTCGATTAATACTGGGATCTCTGTGAATATTTCTTTTTCTGTTAAGCTGATAGTGTTTTGATGAGACAATGAAGGCCACTGAAGGTTTTTCTACCTTTTATGCAAAGGTGCTGTTGCAACACGAGGGTGATGCCACAGTGCACCTGAAACATTGTTCAGTCATGCTTCTGACTTTGACCCTAAGAGAAAAATGCATTCTGGGTTTGACATTTAAAAAAGTGACCCTAAGGCATATACTTGCACACATGTGAGATGAAATAAGATTATCCTGGGTAAATGCTTACACAAGCATTTTACTCAAGGGTTCATATCAAAGAGATTCCTTTACTAGCTTATGCCTGCCTTTGTAACTGGTTCTCAACTTGATCTTATTTAATGCACTGATGTACATTTTCAGTCATTATGTTGGCTGTATCGCATATCAAGAGCACTCCTGAGAATTCCTAGGAATTGATAATTCTTATTTCTTATGTATGTCTACTCAATATTCACTCTGAGGAGGATGATATTGTGTGCTGAACCATGAATTATAAAAATTGATCCCTTTGTATGTAGGCTTGCATTAAATTGAGATATTCTTTTTTTACTATTTATTGCCTCAGTAGGGTTCCTGATGTCAGTTTATATTTAGTTGGTTGGTCATATTAAAGTTTTTCTACCACTTGTGATGTTTTTGCCAAGGGCACTCTTGAAGCAATGCATACAAAACTACTCTTTGCGCAAATTACTTCAAAAAGTATTCTTAGACAAATTCTACATGGAATTTTAATTTCCAATCATTTTTTGAAATGTTGATTTTCAAAGCCAAAGTTAGAGATGGAATAAAATTTACAGCCTCAGTGCGAGTCTGAACTGCTACCAGCTAGTTTGCTAATGCTGAACTTTACAAAATGCAGCTCTTAGCTATTCAGGTAGCCAATGCACTGCTTTTTCTTCACAAATTAATCACAATCAATCTTATGTACAGATATTTTTTTCTAGTAGCACACTCAGTCTATAGTTGTATTTCTGATTCAGACTCTTCACAATAGCTGGGAATAGTGGTCCTCCAAAATCTGTACAAGAGTCTTTAATGGGATTTTGTAGAGCCTCTTAGAACTGTCTCTATATAGCACTACACTTGAAGCAGAGAGCTCAAGAAACTGCAATAATGCTGATGATCTCACTTCAGTGAATGGCTGTTTGTGGTGAGTGGATAAAGACTTTAAAAAAAAACTCTGTTCTCCCTAAATTAAGTTTTCAAAACAAAATATCAGACAGCTCTTGTCTCTCAAATTTTCCAGCAGAATCTCAAGTCAGCAGTTAACATTTCTGTTTCCCTTAAAAGTCTCAAATCCCAGAACATGGGCAGAAATATAGCCCAGCCTGCAGGAATAAAGGCAACCAATACTAGTCAATAGGAGGCACGTAACGACAGGCTACCCATCAAAATTATGATGCTGCAATGACTAGCACACTCCAGTATATCTCTGTGCACTCATGTATGCGCACAAACATACATCCACACACATATACACACACATGCATTCACACTCACTTTCCCATGTATATACATATTAACACTCAACATGTACATACTTGCACCCCTCTCTATATCTGGACATGCACATGCACACACATACATATTTCTTTCCCGGAAGTGGATTTCTAAAATTGGGCTAATCTGGAATATGATTGAGCAATATTTTGTCCTAATCACAAATGTTTCCCTGTTTATATCTCAAATACAAAAGTTCGGATCATTAACAAGCCCAAACCCACACGCCACTATCCTATAGATAATATATACATGCAGTATATATGTTTGTGTGTGCGTGTGCATATACAGTTCTGACGAAAGGGCATTGACCTGAAACATTAACTCTGTTTCTCTCTCCACAGATGCTACCTAACCTGCTAGTATTTCCAGCATTTTCTGTTTTTATTTCAGATTTCCAGCATCCGCAGTGTTTTGCTTTTGTGCCACTATCCTATGTTAGTGGGCTAATTTAACTTTTCCTGGTCAACCTTCTGGCTATGACCAGCTCAGACTTAAGAAAATAAAGTTTTCTTTTGGTAGGCTGGGCTCCCATCCCAGACTTAACTGACTGACTGACCTTGAACATGGGCTTTTCTCTTTGTTTCATCTCTGTGACCACAGGAAGTAGGTGGGCTGTCCCTCCTACTTCCTTCCCATTCAGTGATTTGTCAGTAGACCTGTCAATAAAACCCAAAACCTAAATATAACTAATTTCAAAGTTCTTTCTACAGAAAAATGGTCAAAAAATCCCAAAAGGTGACACCATCTTTCAGATGAAACATTAAGCTGAGGCCTCGTCTGCCTGTTCAGGTGGACATAAATGATCCAATGCCACTATTCAAAGTAGATCATAGAGTTCGCCCAGTGTCCTGACAACATCTCTCTCTCAACCAACAGTATCAAAGATCGATTATCTGGTCATTCGTTCGTTTACTGTTTGTGGGACCTTGCCGTAGACCAACTGACTGTCACATTTGTCGAGATAGCAATGATTGTATTACAAAAAGTAACTCATTGGTTGTAAAGCATTTAGGACATATTGGACACATGATGTTGCACTAAACCTTTTTTTCTTTATCGCCTTCTCAAACGATTAAATGAGACACTTTACTGTTACAAATGCTAAAATCTCTGTTGATGTCACTGGAGAGTGCAATTGTTGTGAGCAATGGCAGAACAACATCGTAAAGTAACATTTAGAGACCAGACCGTAAAAGTCTCCAATGCCCCAAACAAGGAAACAAGCATGGGAACACATCATGACTGTGGTGAACTCAGTGTCAGCCATGAAAGGTACAAGATGGATAGTTGCAGTTGTATAACCTTGGTGTCATATTTGACCCTGAAATGAGCTTCCAACCACATATCAGCGACATAACTAAGACCGCATATTTCCACTTCCGTAACATCGCCTGTCTCCGCCCTTGCCTCAGCTAATCCGCTGCTGAAACCCTCATCCATGCCTTTGTTACCTCTAGACTTGACTATTCCAACGCACTCCTGGCCGGCCACCCACATTTTACCCTACGTAAACTTGAGGTCATCCAAAACTCAGCTGCCCGTGTCCTAACTCGCACCAAGTCCCGTTCACCCATCACCCCTGTGCTCACTGACCTACATTGGCTCCCGGTTAAGGAACACCTCGATTTCAAAATTCTCATCCTTGTTTTCAAATCCCTCCATGGCCTCGCCCCTCCCTAACTCAGTAATCTCCTTCAGCCCCACAACCCCCCGAGATAGCTATCCTCCTCTAATTCTGCCCTCTTGAGCATCCCTGATTATAATTGTTCAACCATTGGTGGCCGTGCCTTCTGTTGCCTAGGTCCTAAGCTCTGGAATTCCTTGCCTAAACCTCTCCGCCTCTCTACCTCTCTTTCCTCCTTGAAGACGCTCCTTAAAACCTACTTCTTTGACCAAGCTTTTGGTCATCTGCCCTAATTTCTCGTTATGTGGCTCGGTGTCAAATTTTTTGTCTTATAACACTCCTGTGAAGCGCCTTAGGACATTTTACTACATTAAAGGCGCTATATAAATACAAGTAGTTGTTGTTGATATAAATGCAAATTATTGAAACATTTTTCCCAGCATTTTGGAGGTTTTTTTCTTATACCCATCATAATATATTTATGTACATATATCACTTAATGTAATTATAACTATGCAATTAAATGAGTCAGTGTTTTTTTTTCTAGTGAGTAGCTAAGCCATACAGACCAAGAAGGCTAGATAACCCACCAATCCACAGTCAGCCTGCAGCCACCAGACGAACCACAGCCATCTACCACTAGCAGCCAGGCAGCCCGTCATTAGACGCCATCGGTCCATAACCCGCCGTCAACTTTAGAAATCACCCACCAGCACCCAGCCAAACCACAGCCATCTCTCGCCAGCATTCAGTCACCAGATGCCAGCCAGCCACCAGAAGCCAGGCAGCAAACAAAGCAGCAGCCAGCCATCAGATACCTTCCTTCCATAACCAGGGTCCAGCTGCTAGAAGTTAGCAACCAGCCAAACCACAATTAGTTAGCCGTCAACCACAGTAGCCAATCTGAAAACACCAACAGCCAATCCACTGCCATCTAGCCGCAAGTGTTCAGCAGCCAGCCACCAGTCCATAGCCAGCCTTCAGGATAGAGCTGAAGACCTAAACATGTCCCTTCTCTAGGGACTGCACTTTGATGTGGGAAGCCTTGCATGCTCCTATGTCCCTGAACTATGCTGGTGGGAGTATAACTCCGAGTTGGGCCACCCAAGCCAGATATGTCAAAAGTTAGGGGCCAGACTAAAGGTAATCCACCAGTCCTCCTGGTAGGGGATTGAGAGTCAGTCTAATAACTATTTGCGCAAAAATGCTTTTTTTCATGGCAACAACCCAGAGACAAGATGCGTCTGTTTCAGAATTGTAACAGAGAGAAAGATTGGGAGCTAGAGGCCTGGATGATACTATAGACTATTCTTCTTTGTTAAGCTGTAAGACCCAGATGTGGCCTGCTGTTAAATACTCACTTTTCAGCAAGCATCCAATGTTGCATAATTGTGAACATGTTCCCAATAATCAGCTGTTAACAAGACCTTAATAAGATTGTTTATTTCAATCTTTTCTCTAAGGTTTCTTAATCCATTTTTGGAGCCATACAAATTGTCAGAGAAGTGTTAACCACTGATAAACAATACATTAGCACTTCCCAGAATCCAACGCTTTACACATTTTCCTTTTCGATACATTTATTGAACTGAGGAATTTTGGCCCCTAAGGGGGAGAAATTGGGTACCTTTGCGCCTCCCCTCATCGCCTCCAGCGGGCAATAACGGGGCGCTAACCACTTACCGCTCAGGCGCGGCGAGAATATCACCTCCTGCTAAATTCGGCGGAAGGTTTCCGGTGGCGGTATGGGGCTGCGCCCCGATCCCTTCGCCCGGAGATCGTGATGTCATCGCCGTGATCATCGCCCCGGTTGTGCCCCAGACCCGAACTTCGGTTTTGCCCCCTTCAGCATCGGCGGGCGACAACACCGACAGCTGCAGGAGGCATTCATCGGGAGGCCGGGCGCTTCGGGGGCAATACTTAAAGGCGAGGCGGCCGAGGTAGGGAAAAAAATAATCAAATGCTCGTTTTCTGTTTTTTTTTCTATTTTTTTTCCTTTTTTTCCCCAGCACTCGATCAGCCCGGCACTCTGCTGCAGTGCATCGGGCTGATCGGGCCGGATTGCGGCTGCCGTTGGGGACCAGGTAAGTTGTTTTCCCTTGCAGAGCCTGCAGCAATGGCCCTTCCCTTTAAGGGAGGGAAGGAGCCTTCCAGTACGGCAGTGCTGCACGGCCCATTGTGCAGCATTGCTCACCTACCACCCCGCCTGCTGCCTGTTGCACTCCAGGAATGAAGTGGAGCGCTAAATCAAGCGCTCCACTTCCTTTTTAAAAGTTGAGAAACATTAGCGCCTGTAATTTTTTCATCTTGTAGAAATTAGCGCCCCAAATGGGGCTATAATGAATTTCTCCCCCTAAATGTTTTTTCTCAATCTTACATTATGTAAATCTATTACAGCTGTATCTAGAATTATTGTTATCAATGCCATAATCATTACTGTTGTATCCTTTTATTGTATGTTAGCAATTCAAAAATACAAGGGGATAAATTTTCAAATCAGATTTGTTGAAAGGAATAAACTGTTTTCACCAAGTATTGCATTTAAAGTGACCACACTCTTGAGCATTGATGAGCTGGTAGACTGCTAACATTTACATCTCATTGTGATATTGTTACTGTGTTTCAGGTCATTCATATAACTGGACGATTACGGTTGAGAGTTTCTCTTTCTCATGGACGTGTGCTGCCTACTCAAATCATCGGTCTAGTAGTTGTGGCTCATGCTTTGCCTCCTCCAACTATTAATGAAGTCAGGATTGACTGCCAAATGTTTGTCACCAGAGTAAATATGGACCTCAATATTGTTTACTGTGAAAACCGGTAAGTAGTCTTTCATTTATCTGTATTTTATGTTTCTGTAATTTTTTTAATGAGGATATGTAGCTTCCTTTTTCTTATTTCTTTTCCTTGATGGTCCAGCCCAAGCCACACATTTCCAGAGTGCAGGCAGACCACAGTCAATTCCACTCCTGGCTGGCCACCTGATGTTTTCCCCTCTATCCTGCAGGAAATTGCCTGACCCCACTTGGTGCCTCCCCCACACAACTGGGCTCAAATAGGGAAAGCAGCAGATTGGGGGATCAAACCAATTCTTTCGTGCTCATTTCACTGGTTTAACACATTGCATCACCACAGTTCTCTTTCCATTGCCTATGTTTGCAATTATAAGTATTTTTTGCAATTACAAGTCAGTGTCTAATTCATAAATAAGATATAGTTGTAAATAGACCATTTTACTAGACTGTATTTTCAAGTTATTTTAATTTATTCCTTAAGGAACCATTCTTATGATGTTTAATGTTGATTCATTTATGCTTCTGTATCCTGTAGGATTAGCGACTACATGGATCTAACTCCTGTAGATATTGTGGGTAAAAGATGCTATTACTTCATTCATGCTGAGGATGTAGAAGGGATCAGGCACAGCCACTTGGATTGTGAGTATATGGCGAACTACAGGAGTACACTGCAAAATAAGCTTCATAGAAGAATGTCACTACAGGGAGAATTGCTTTCAGTGCAAAGTATTCCCCGCAGATTGTTTGTAAGAACATAAGAAATAGGAGCAGGAGCAGGCCATTCGGCCCCTCGAGCCTGCTCCGCCATTTAATGAGATCATGGCTGATCCGATTTTGGCCTCAACTCCACTTTCCTGCCTGTTCCCCATAACCCTTGACTCCCCTGTTGCTCAAAAATCTGTCTATCTCAGCCTTGAATATATTCAATGTCTCAGCTTCCACAGCTCTCCGGGGTAAAGAATTCCAAAGATTCACGACCCTCTGAGAGAAGAAATTCCTCCTCATCTCCGTCTTAAATGGACGACCCCTTATTCTGAGACTGTGCCCCCTCGTTCTAGATTCCCCCACGAGGGGAAACATCCTCTCAGCATCTACACTGTCCAACCCCCTCAGAATCTTATATGTTTCAATAAGATCACCTCTCATTTTTCTAAACTCCAATGAGTATAGGCCCAACCTGCTCAACCTTTCCTCATAAGACAACCCTTCCATCCCAGGAATCAACCTAGTGAACCTTCTCTGAACTGCCTCCAATACAAGTATATCCCTCCTTAAATAAGGGGACCAAAATTGTACGCAGTCCTCTAGGTGTGGTCTCACCAGCGCCCTGTACAGTTGTAGCATGACTTCCCTACTTCTATACTCTATCCCCCTTGAAATAAAGGCCAACATTCCATTTGCCTTCCTAATTACTTGCTGCACCTGCATGTTAACTTGTTGTGTTTCATGTATGAGGACACCCAAATCCCTCTGTATTGCCGCATTCTGTAGTCTTTCTCCATTTAAATAATATTTTTCTTTTCTATTCTTCCTACCAAAGTGGATAACTTCACATTTTCCTACATTGTACTCCATCTGCCAAATCCTTGCCCACTCAGTTAACCTATCTATATCCCTTTGCAGACTCTTTGGGCTGGATTTTTATTGACCCGTGGAGGCGGGTTTGGAGGCATGTGGGGGGTTCAAATTGCGAAAACTGGCAGGTGGGCACAAGTCCGCCTCCATCCCACCTCCACGCAATTTTCATTAAATCGTGTCTGCTGGTCCCGACTCCGTCCCGCCTTTAAGAGGCGGGACAGGTTGTTAAGGCCCTTAACAAGCACTAAATTGGCTCTATAATGCCATTTTGAAAGGCCTTTGTGATTTTAACCCTTGTTATACGTGAAGCACGCCTGTTCTGAACCACGATTGTGAAACCTGGCGGGAGCACATTTGGATATGGATAGTGCTGGCTGGCTATGGGGATGCATATATGGATGGATGGAGAGGAGACATACCTAGGAGTGGTGGTGTAAAAATATCTGGGCGCAGACTTAGGACTGCTGCTGCTCATTTTGCAGGTCCTCTCACAGCAAAGGCCAGGCAGTGTTTGAAGACCTTCAATGTAGCAGCAATGATGACATCATCAGAGGCGACTTTCAGACTGAAAACACTAATTGGGTCATGGGTTCCCACATGCTGGAACTCAATTGCCCAATTAGGTGAAAATTGCATCAATCTCCCACATCCAGTTGCAATCGGGTGGATGACACGACCCCAACCCGCCCCAGTATCAAAATCCAGCCCTTTATGTCCTCCTCACAATTTGCTTTCCCACCTATCTTTGTATCATCAGCAAATTTGGCAACAGTACACTCGGTCCCTTCATCCAATTCATTAATATAGATTGAAAATAGTTGAGACCCCAGCACTGATCCCTGTGGCACCCCGCTAGTTACAGATTGCCATCCTGAAAATGACCCATTTAACCCAACACTCTGTTTTCTGTTAGTTAGCCAGTCCTCTATCCATGCTAATATATTACCCCCAACACCATGAGCTCTTATCTTATGCAGTAACCTTTTATGTGGCACCTTGTCAAATGCCTTTTGGAAATACAAGTACACTACCTGGTTCCCCTTTATCCACCCTGCTTGTTACCTCTTCAAAGAACTCTAATAAATTTGTCAAACACGATTTCCCTTTCATAAAACCATGCTGACTCTGTTTGATTGTATTTTGATTTTCTAAATGCCCTGCTACTACTTCCTTAATAATGGATTCGACCATTTTGCCAATGACAGATGTTAGGCTAACTGGCCTATAGTTTCCTGCTTACAGTCTCCCTCCTTTTTTGAATAAGGGCATTACATTTGCGGTTTTCCAATCCGCTGGGACTTTTCCAGAGTCAAGGGAATTTTGGAAGATTACAACCAATGAATCCACTATCTCTGTAGCCACTTCTTTGAAGACCCTAGGAAGCAGGCCATATGGTCATGGGGACTTGTCAGCCTTTCAACTCATAAGTTTGCCTAGTACTTTTCTCTAGTGATAGTCATTGTTTTAAGTTCGTCCCTCCCTTTTGCCCCTTGATTTTCTACTATTACTGGGATGTTTTTAGTGTCCTCTACTATGAAGACAGATACAAAGGGGGAAAAATTCAGTATCGCCCCATTTGGGGCGCAATTATCGGCCGGGCGCAAAGATTAGCGCCTGCCGCTAATTATCGCCTCCGACTGCAAACTTGGCTTTTATCGCCCCTGGAGGTGATTGGAGCGCTAAATCAGGCGCTTCACACCTGTCTTAAGGTGCAAAGGCCGAGGAGCGAGGCGCTACCTCAGAGCGCTGGCGAAGCTCATGTGATGTCAGTCAGCAATGGAACAGAGACACAATGGAACAGAGACACAATGGCGCCGGCCAGTTCTTAAAGGGGAGGGTTGATCTTGCTCTCCATCCACATCCTGCTCATTGCAGCCTTGAATCTCGGCCTGGAGAGACCTGTACATCAAATCTGCTGGAGAGAACCAGGGAAAGAGCTCAGAGTGCAGCCCCCACAGTCTCTTCTAAATAGATGCAAGGAAGGGCAAATCAAAATGAACCTGCAAAGTGCTGCTCAGTACCCAAAACTCCTTCACACAGCGTTGAATCTCTCCAGAAGTCTCTCTGTCTCTCAGAATGTGTGGTGCAAAAATGTCACCAACAAAAAAAGGCAGGAAGTGTTCGCCTTTAAATAGCGCTCCCCCAGTCCCTTCCTGACTGCAAAACGCTCCCCTCAACCTGTCGTTGCTAGCGGCAGGTGGTAAGGCAGGGGGCGCCACTCAAATTCCGCTCCGGGGCGTTGCGCACTCGACTGACGTCACGATCTGCTGGAGCAGGAGATCGTGGCGCTAGTGTTTAGCGCCGCCACAAAATGTCTAGTTAATTTCGCGAGCGGCGCAAACATCGCCGCGCAAGGGCGCTAGTTGCTTTGCACTCCATTAGCGCCCTCTTAAGGCACTAACAGGAGGCGCAACCAACTGAATTTTTCCCCCAAAATATTTGTTCAATGCCTCTGCCATTTCCTTGTTTCCCATTATTATTTCCCCAGTCTCATCCTCTAAGGGACCAATGTTTACCTTAGCTACTTTCTTCCTTTTTATATACTTGTAGAAGCTCTTACTGTCAGTTTTTATATTTCTTGCTAGTTTACTCTCATAAGCTATTTTCTCCCTCTTTATTTTTTTTTAGTCATCCTTTGTTGGTTTCTAAAATTTTCCCAATCTTCTGGCCTACCACTAATCTTTGCAACATTGTATGCCTTTTCTTTCAATTTGATACCATCCTTAACTTCCTTGGTTAGCCATGGTTGGTTCATTTAAGGAAAGATCCATAAATATATCTGCTCTCTGAGATATCCCTATTTATACAGGTCCACAAACTGTCCCGTGGAAACTCACCAAGTTGGGTCTGCCAGACAGAAACAAGCCTCTTTCTACTAAATTAAAGCCAGCAGCATTTCGGGATCAGGCTTTAACAATAGCAGTGCAAAAATATTTAAGTTTTGGTGTGCATTTGAGGTTGATACCAGATTCCAGCACTTTGTGTGCAGAATGGTGAGTCGGAGTTTACGCCCAAGACTCAATACACTGTGAGTTCCTGATCTTATTCATACCATTGTGGAGAGGTGCTGAGCAAAGGCTAGAAACTTGCACACGGGAAGCAAGGAGAATGAACTGGATGGAAATGGCACTGTCAGCGCCTAAAAGCAGGTCACCAGTCTACCATCTTGGCTAATGAGAGGGCCAAGGCGCTGGGGGCCCTAAAATAAGGGGAAGAAAAGAAAATGAAAAAAACCTGTTAAATACCTGAACAAAATTATTTACAAATGGGTCTGAAATTTGCACAGAAATATTTGAATGGATCCAGATGATGGAAGTGCTTCAGCAATAATTAAAAATGATATCATTGACGGTGAAGAAAGATGAAACTTCGGAATGGCAGCACAATGGCACAGTCAATTGGTGCATTAATGTTTTCTGCTATACAGTGTTAGGCTTTGAGTTCTTTCCCCAATTACACACCTGGTATGTCCTCAGTGGACAGAAATGCCGGAAGGGAAGAACATTTACATGAAGGGGAAAGTGAACTCCCTTCTTCCTCACACTCATGAACATTCTACTAGTTGACTCAAAAATGGCTTTGGCAGTGACCCAGGAACAGGCTGCCCACATCTTATCTCAGTGCCAGAATGGTGGATGGCACTGGGAAAGCTATTTACAAAAACAGGCAAGGAGGATGTGCAACTCGGTTCTTCTGTCTGATTAAAGAAATGTAAGACATGGTTTAGTAATCAGTTAAAAGGCTACAGAAATGTCATGCACAAGAATTGTTAACTTGTTAACAAATGACCATGGAAAATATTAACAAGCTCAGCAAGTAAACACCATGCTACCATTTACAGACCCTATTAACCCTTTTGACTTTTTCTTTCACTGGTAAACTGTTTTGCTCAGTAATTCTTAAGATTGCTTAAGTTTGCAGCTATAAATTAATGCTATGTGCAGGTACAGTGTCATATGCATACACAAACCTTTTAATCATCATTTCCATTCATGTCCGTCACATTGCAGGGAAATTAATTCTCAAGGGATGCAAGCACAAATTTAGACAAATACAACACAGCCTCTGAACAGCTGCTGTTTACTAACATGGGATGACATTGGCCAATACAATTAGAGATCAGTATTACAATATGTCATCATTTAGAGACACCTAATGCATGTATGTTGATTCACAAAATTTAATAGAAGTGTTTCTTCACAGCTCAGATTTGTTTGTGCTGACATCTAGGATTCATTTATGGTGTAACGCACTTGTGATCTTCCTCTAGAAGATGTTGATAACATCTCTCACCATTTTCCACCAGGCAGAAGTTAGAAAGTTGGGCTGAAATCTAGATTTTTCACCATGTATATTTTCCATGTATAATCTTTAAATTTGCCAGTTAACAGAGCAGGCTAGAGTTTCCACAATCATGGAATTGGGGCGCATCTTCAACGAGACAGGACTTTCATCCACCACAAAGATGCACCCCTCACCCTGGCTGACTGTCCTGCTTTGGGGTCATGTACATCATTTATGTGGGGAGTAAGCCTGCAAGGGGGGGAGGAGATTGGCTGCAGTTTGGTCTCGAGACAAAATACAGTTTGTGTGGTCAGTGGCCTCCACGGTGCCGGCTGAATATTTAAAAAAAATCATTCCAGAGCACTTCCAGAGCACTGCTCTGGTGCACAGGCTTTCCAGGCATGACATTTAAATACCTACCCTCTGTTCCATAGCAATGCTGGATGCCAGGGAGGGACAAGGTTCCTGGAATCCAGCACTGTTATGGCAAAAATGATGGAAAATATATCTGATAATGCCTTTTTGTGATTTGAATATTATTACAGTGTACATGCTCGTGCCTCATCACTTCTGGCAGAAAACCAGCACAATATTAAAATGGGTGGAGGTGCAGCAGAGGGTGTGCCTAACCCTTGTTCTGCCCCAATCCCATTAAAAAATCAACAGTGAGACTGGGTAATTCCAGGCAACAGGTCCAATCAAAGTAGGAGATAGCTGGCTATTCCACCAGAACTGTAGTCTTCCACCATGCGTGGAATTGCAAAGACTATTTTCCCCCTCAGTACCCCCCCACTGGATGCCTGCAGGGACGGATTAACACATGGGCCTCGGGGCCAGACCTGCTCCTCTGGGCCCCATTGAGGAAAGAATTTATAACTTACGCTAACGAGCTTCACTGGCTTCCCGAGAGTTTCACCTGTATGTCATGGGACCCCAATTTGCATTTATTACTGAGGGTCCCACTGGAGTCATCTACCACAAAACCAGCGGCATTAAAATTGCAGCTCAGTGGGAATGGAGTGGGAAATGGCCTGCTCCATTTAACTCTGTCAAGTGGTAGCACTCTCACCTCTGAGTCAGAAGGTCGTATGTTCAAGCCCCACTCCAGAGACATAGGCCTCGATATTAACCCTCCCATGACGGGTGGACGGGGCGGGTATAGGTGAAAAAGGTGGAACGCGACCCCTAACCCGCTGCACACGTGCACACTGCCATTTTTACAGCGGCAAATATCATAGCGTCCGAGAGGCAGGACGCTTAATTAACATATTTAAATCAGACTGCCACAGTGATATTAGGAGCTCGAATTGAAATTTATTACTGCTACATGGATTTCCCAGGGGTCAGGAAACTTGGCAGTGAAAGGAAGGCGGGAGCTGGTGGTTCCCCAAGCTAAGTGCTTCTTTTAGCACTCCTGTGAGCAGGAGTGCTCCCCCAGACTCCTCAAGGAAGCATTCGGCCTCCCCCAGCACCAATCGTAAGCCTCGCCACCCCCCCCAGCCTCGTTTGCCAATCTCACCCCAGGCCCGGTTGTGGGCTTCTCCCCCCCTGCCAATTGCCGGAGACAGTCCCCAAGGGTCCCGACTGCGGCCTCCTGTCGTTGGTGTTCCCTCCTGCCCACTGACCAACCTGTCAATCTGGCCGGCTGCCAGGTGAGTGACAAACCTACAAAATGTTAGTGAGGTCCTGCAGTTAAGATCGGCAGAATCTCCCCGTCCCCGGCCTTGCCGTGTTCTTCGGCCGTTTTGGCCCTCAACCACCCCCTCCCCGCCTCTGCGTAAATATCAGAGCCATAATCTCAGCTGACACTCCAGTGTAGTGCTGAAGGAAAGCTGCACTGTCAAAGGTGCCGTCTTTCAGGTGAGTCGTTAAACCAAGGCCTCGTCTTCCCTCTCAGGTGGACGTAAAAGATCCCGAAGAAAAGCAGGGGAGTTCTCCCGGTGTCCTGGACAACATTTATCCCTCAACCAACATTACTAAAACAGTTAAACTGGTCATTTAACTTACCGATGTTTGTGGGAGCTTGCTGTGCGCAAATTGGATGCCGCATTTCCCCACATTACAACAGTGACTGAACACAAAAGCATAATTCAATGGTTGCACTTTGGGATGTTCTGAGGTCGTGAAAGGTGGTATATAAATGCAAGTCTTTCTTTAACCAATCCCCGCTCCGTTCTCTCCCATTCGGGAGCATCCCTTAAATTTTTTTTGAAAGCTAAAAAAAAAATCTAAATTTTAATTCTTGCCTTTTTTTTTCTGTTTGGTGCCTGCCTCTGCTGCTCCTCACCACCACTGTGGCTGTCGGGCTGCTACTACCTCTGCAGGCATCAGGCCTCTTCCTTTGCTGCCGTCACCCCTCCCCCACCCTGAACCAAGTGCCTGTCTTTGGTCTCCCCTCCTGATTCCGGTAACAGAGAGAGGAAATAATGGTGATCATGGACTAAAGGTGCACAGCAGGGAATGGATGAACTACAAATACATTGTAAATGCTTCTAGTGCTTTATTCCATCCCCCACTCCCCCCACCGACCACCTGGCACTTGCCTCCCAGTATGAGAGAAGAGATGCACAGCAGTTGATGATACGGAGACAAGACAGAGAGAAGCAGCAACACAAATATGACAGAGACCGGTAAAATAAATGCTCCTCTGAATAACTGAGCACTCTTTTTAAATATATAAAAGTTGTGTCAGTGCTATTATGTCACTGCGCTAGGTAGAAAGAACATAATTTCTAAATGGTTGTGAGAGCTTATGCTTATGACAACTAATGTATACACTGGAGACTCAATCATCGGCCATAATGGAAATTGACAGATGCTCTGAATGTGCTGCCTGTTCCCACTTGTTGAATTTGGTATTTTCCACCGCAACTCACCTCCATTGTACTGCTCCTGTCAGCTATAGAGGTGAGCACTAAAGACTACCAGTGCTCACCTCCAGTGATCTGAACAGCCTCTGCTGAGATTCCATACAGTGCCTGCCTTATAAACATGCCCCTGCTAGCTCCAGCTGGTGTTACATTCAACACACACCCTGTATTGATTTTAAAGTCAGCAGCTTCACTGAGATCAGCGTAATGGAGGCTGCCAGCAGGATCGCTGAAGATGAGCAGGTGCTGTCTTTAGCACTCACTTCTATAGCTGGGGGGCTGTGGTTTGCGTCAAGGGAGCATTTTTGGCCAACTGTCCTGGGCTCATGGTGGGTTGGATGGCTGGAGTTCCAGCCAGACGGCAGGGGAGCTTGGAGCCAGATGACCAACTGATAAATCAGCTGTTCCAGCATCATCTTATCTTGCTGACAGAAGCAGGACAACCAAAGATCGTGAAAAAAAAATGCTGGCAGCCGCTACTCACACTGATCTCCCATTATCCACTAAAAGCCTCCCAAATAATCAAGAATGCAGATAGTGGGAGTGCAGATAATTGAGAGTCCACTATATGTATTTTTGAAATGCTATCATCCAAACCATATGATATATTCATATGCAACTGAAGGCAAAACCCACAAGGTAGAAAGAAGGACTTGCATTTATATAGCGCCTTTCACGACCCAAAGCGTTTCACAGCCAATAAAGTACTTTTGCAGACAGCCACTCGGGTACCATAGTGGCTGTGGTTCGACCCGAGAACTTCAAAGCGGAAGGATCATTGTGGAAACATAATGATTTCAGTAGTGCTTAATTGATCTATGCAGTAAATGGAAGACGTACATTACAAATCAAAGGTCCACCTAACCAGATATTTTGACAAGTATATTAAAAGTTGATATCATACTATCTACTGTGAATTCATCTTTGTGTGAATCTACATACACTTACGTGTGTGAGCGTGTGCATTTGCACAGACAATTTTTTGGTACCCTGTAATCTTGCTGCACACTTCTTCTGGTCTTCGCTGCACCCTTGTTCAGGACCATCAGCAAAGTTATTCACTAATGAGAATGTTTCCAGTCACTTTTTTCCTTCCGATAATCTCCTAAAATTGAACACAATGACCCGTCCAGCAGACTCGCTGAGAACTCAATAAGGAAAAGCAACTTTGAATGCCAGTCAAAGCCAAGATTTGAATTTGCAACCTTCAGTGGTGGGAGGTTAATGCTACTGCTAAAGTTATACGAATGCTATGTGCAAATGGGATGTGATATCCAGCTGATGGTAACCTGGCCCAGTGTTAACAGCAGCTGTGCTACAGCTTTTGACTTTGCTGTTGAATTAAATGCAGCCATATGTCAGGGTTTCCTCCCCCCAGTTTACCAGTCATGTGATTTAATAAGGCTGTGTTTTCAGGTAAGTTGCAGGGCAGTTTAATGTGTAACAGATGTTATGAAAAGAATGATGAAAAGGAACCCGCTTGTTAAGTTTTGACAATAAATAGCATTCACAATAGTCACTGACTTTTAATTTAAAATCTGTGAATTAGGTTATCAAGGTGGTATATCATTGGTTCATCAGTGTATGTAAGATGAGAGTAAACCAAAGGATCCATTTTATAATTTCAGTGCCCAAAATCGCAATCTAAATTTAGCTGTGGCGGAATTTTGTTATAGAAAGATTACCCATTAGGAAGTGTAACCAAGAATGGTAAAGGTAAGCCTGAGTGCGCTCTCAGATCAGTTTACTGAGACTGTGTGCAGGTTCATTTTTTTCTAAGACATTTATCATTTTACAAGAAGCATTGTCATATGATTTTTAATTTTGGCTGTAGCTGTGTTTATTGTTTATGCAAATTCTGCCTCTTTAGTAGCTGATATATTACTTTTATTGACCAGCAAACTAGAGGATTAACCCAATTTTTTTCTTGAAAATCATTATCAAAGATGAATATGCTCTTTTCAGTTTCCTTGCACAAAATTTCTACAGTAGTTGTACATTTGACACTTATTAGTTGCAATTAAACAGACAGATTGAACACACTGGTAAATGAAATATGTTGCTCTGAAACATTCCATCTTGTTCTAATTTATAGTTGCAAATGATTAATGGAAATATGTATCAGTTGACAAAACCATTTCACAGCTAAGATGATCAGATTTATTACTGTAATTAGAATTTCTTCATTTTAGCTGAAGTATGGCAGTTGTACATTCCACAGACCTTCTGGAGTGGTTAGTCTAGTGAGAAAAATGCACCCCCTCGTGGTCTAGTTTTGTAATAAGAACGTTATTATGTTACTGAAAATCTGCTGTGGATGCTTCAGAATTGATTGTGGCATTCTTCTATAAATTTTATATTAATTGCTGTTTGAATATATTTAGCCAAATGGCAACATTAGCAATTGCAATTATTTCTTGCACGCAATAATACATATAATGCCAATACTTGTAACAATGCACAAGTGCTAATATTCAAAGGTGTTCCCTTACAACTTTTGTTAAACATACTACAGATCGCAGAGCAAAAAGAAGTGATTAAATATTTATCAACTCTATTCTTACCACATTTAGTCAGATAACTAGAAATAGTAACCTTTCTTTGTGGCTAAGTTTTTCAATGTTATGTGTAAGATTGTTAACCAGTGAATAATACTTAACGGGGCAGTGCGGCAGTGCGCCAACATGCTGTGAAATGGTAGGATGCAGACCCGCATCCCTGATTCCTCACATGTTAAGTTCCTGACCTCAAAAGTGTTGTCAGGAATAACCTGCCCTTCTGCGGATGAAGGCAGAGAGAGAAAGCCAAGGACAAGTCACTCCAGTCTGCTCTTGTGCTCATCATAGTGACCTGCTTAAGTGTGGCAGATGCATGAGAGCAGGTTGTTTACTCACCATGAAAGAGTGACATGAAAGGGTGTATGGGGTATGCTTTGTGCAACACAGCTAACTATAATTGTCCCTTCTACAATACTTCTCTTGCTAATAGAAATTGATCTCTTTTCTTTAGTATTGAATAAGGGCCAGTGTATAACAAAGTACTATCGCTGGCTGCAGAAAAATGGAGGCTATATTTGGATCCAGTCCAGTGCCACTATTGCGTTCAATGCAAAAAATGCCAACGAAAAAAATGTCATCTGGGTCAATTATGTTCTAAGGTAAGATATTCGCTCCTGTCCAAATATAGATTTTCTTTTTCTAAATGCAGTTGTGCCAAGAAATGTGTTTTGATGCTCAGTATTTAAAAGTTCCATGGAGAAAGTGCCTCCGGCTTTCTGCTCTAATTTGGTGTTTAAAAAGTTTAGGGCCACGAAATTCGGCTCCTTTGCACCTCCGGGGGGCGCTAACGGGGCGCAAAGGGCATATCGCCCAGGCGGGGGTGCGCCTCCCAAAAAATTTGGCAGGGCGCTACTGAGGCACTAGCCGATAGCGCCGTGCCCCCACCAGTAGCACCCCGGGCCGCTGCGCCGCCGGCGATGACGTCTTCGCCGTGCGTTGCGACCCCTTACCGCCCCTGCGGCAGAAATTGAGCTGTGCCCCGCGAGGCTGCCGTGGACGGTGTCAGTGCCAGCCTCGTGGGTCACGAGCTGGGCCAACCTCCGCTCGCAGGACTCTAATTAAAGGGAGGTTCAGCGGTGACCCGCGCCGTCATTTAATTTTTTTCTGTGGTGGCCCTTGGCATGGTCCGTGGTCGCCATTGCGCAGCCCAGCACCTGCGTCTCGGTGCCGGGCTGCAGCCACAGCACCACACCGCCTGGCTGGGCTAGTGTGGACCATCAGAAGCCCTGCAGAGCTCCTTTAACAGAAGGGGAGGGGCGCTGAACCGCGTTAGCGCTATGCGGAGCGGCCGCGTAGCTCTCCGGTGCTACCGTGCTTTGCGCCCCCAACACCGCCCCGAGAGGAAGTGGAGCACCCAAGATAGCGCTTCGCTCCCTCGCCGGGGCGGTAAGCCGAATTTAGCGGCCGGGACGGTACTTCCACACCGGGCGCTAAATCTCCATCGATAATTCAGTTACCGCCCCCAAACGGGGTGTAACCGAATTTCGCCCCCTAGATATCTTATGCACACAAATTGAAGTATTTCCCTTAATTTTTTGTTACTAATGTTCACATTTTTCATATGTACCACTCACACACTAGTAAGTCACTTGTGCCTTTTAAAAATTCATTTACATCAACCCTCCCCCAATTTTCACAATTGGACTAAAAGTTACACAGTGGCTATATTTACAAAAAGTTAATACAGTGGCGGTAACTTAACATAACCTTCCCAGTGGGAAACGGATGGGATTGGATCGACCGTCAGTTTTACACTCCACCTGATTTTACTATATGGAAAGTTAAATTGGGCTGGGGGCAAAACGGGCAGCAGATCCAGTCATTTTCCTGTAGGGGGTGTTAAATTAAAATTACCCCTGTCTGTTGATCATTAAATTTAGTCACTAGTTTGAAGGATTGATGTTCAGCCTCATTAATGTCTATGTTTTGTCAAATATTATTGTGCTATCCAAAAGATTTATCAGCATCTTTCAGCAGTTCTTTGGATATTGTTGCCACTCAAATATTTAGATAAAATAGTCAGAAAACTATTTGGCAAATGTCTCCCATAAACAAAATGTGTTGATGAATTTGCCGATTACGGTAGTTTTATTTGTTGACATTGTATAAAAGCAAGTCATTCTTCCTCGTGTCAGATTTTTATTGACTAGTTTGTGGACAAGTGTTTCTGAATTTGTTCGCAAATACCGCAGTAGTTGAAAAATAGGTCACCTCTCCTAACTCTCCTGCCATGGTTCGGTGTTTGCTCCTTCATTCCTTTTATCTATTTAATTTTTTTGTCTGTAAATCACTTTTGGATTATTTTTATGTTAAAGACGTTGTTCCTGTTATCAAACCACACTTTCCCATTCTGTTGACTAATCCAGTGAACAGATAATTAAATTACCAAAGCCAATCAACAATGATTTCTCACTACTTAAGAGCTTCATACAATTTCTTTTCATGCTGGCCAATTCACAGCACTTGGCTCCTCAAACAACTCTGAAAGTGAACAGCAGTTGTTTGCCAACTATCTTGTGGCTTCTGGGAAACATTTTGCGCCAACTTCCCTTGTTACAAATGTTTACCAAAGGTGTGGAATTTATCGAGTTGAGATAGTCTGCTACGATTCTGCAAAGTATGGTGTAAACAACAGTGACTCACAACACATGATTGTGTGACACAAGACTTTGTGGGATCCCATTAATTTACTGAAACCTCTCAATTACTGATAGCTCTGTCCTAAAACAGTAGCAACATGTAAAAAACTGCAAGAGCAGAGGCAACTTCTGGACTTTTATATATCCTACAAAATCTGTAATAACGCAGGATAATTACTGTTTCACAAAGCATTTGGCAGTGTTTTACTACCACCAAATGAATCCCACAATACTGTTATGGTAAACATACAACATAGTCATGACATAGGCAAATTAAGAAAATAAAGAACTTCCACACAAGTGCATTGCACTACGTGCTGATAGTCTCTTGTCTCAGATTCTATTCTAGAAAAGGTGAGTGAATCTGATATCTTAAAATGTATCATTTATGTTTTAAACTTCAATTATGATAAACATGTAGCATGCAGCACCCTATGATCAAATTTGTGGTGACATCTTCTCTTACTATTTATTGTTTCTGCCCTCTCATGAGAAAAGAAATTATGAATCTGCCCTGTTGCTCTTGCAGTGAAGAGCTGGATGCCCAACAGTTTTAGCCAGGTTTTACCCAGGTCAGTAAGTACAGCTCTCTGTGACAGTGAAATGATCTGATTAGGCAGACCTGCTAGGCGTCACAAAAATGTGCCTCTTGTTAGCCAATCACAGAGCAGTACTGATGGCAACAAGAAGTGCACAACTCGAATCAGTTCCCTCCCAAGCTGAAGGAGGAAGTTAAACCATAATTGGGTACATCGCACAACCGAAGAGGAAAATATAAACAATATAAAGCTAGAAATAAACTCAAAGAAAGACCCTCAAAAAGTATGGTATGTTATAAATATAATTTTAATACCATCTCCATGGTGCATGTATAACGTAAAAAAATTCCTGTTTTCATTTTATATTTGGCTTTTGTGAATTAGGCCTCTTAATTTCTTTTCATTATATTTCATTATCCTTTATTAGTTTGCAAATCATACAAATATAAATTGTGGAGGGGACTGAGCTGCTGAAATTGATATGACCTGTTAAATTACTTCAGTTAAAATTAAAATGTGGTGACTTAGTATGTAGTAATTTACTGTACTGCCATACTGGATCCAAGAGTGGTGAGTTGGGACACATGACTGCCAAGCAATAAGTTCTTGATTATGACCAGATGATTAAGAGATGCCAAGTGGAAATCAGATACTTCCCAGAAAGAGAAGAGGAAAATCAGTGGATGATTTTATTTAGATCTGCTTTTACTTAGCTCTAAGTGATTGCTTATTGAGTAACATAGGCAGACACCTGGGAGCCTTTCACTGTCCACACTGTTGACTAGGGTATGGGCCATGACACAGGGATGGGGGAGTATTTATAGTACATTAAAAATGATAAAAGCAGTAAGATGTTCTGATCAGTAAATTCTCCATGAAGCAAAGAAAAACAAAGAGTGAAGTGGCAGCTCCATACCTAAACCACACAAGCATTGGATCTTACCTTAACAAGCAGGTCCAAGTATACATCTAGTTCCCTTCCTTAATTGGGACATTCAAGGTCAAACCTCGGTCTCATCCCTTAATCAGGAGATCTGAGTCTTCTCTCTTAACTAAGCAATCTAAGCCTGAATCCCAGTCAGGTTTGTTGGTCTTGCTTAACTTTTCTATTGACAACTGGGAAATCTATCCAGGGAAGGTGCCTTGTCCAACCAAAGTGCACCTTTAATAGTATCCAGATAGAGTTATTTGAGCTAAGACCTGCCAATCAAGAATAGCACCAATACAGGAGGTCAACTACGAATTGGGGGAGAGGCAAAAAAAAAGTTTTTTTTCCCAGTTGTGAAGGCTCCCATACTTGCTCAGTGGGCAGATGCACAATGAGATGTAGCCCTAAACCCTACAAACCAGGGAGTTAGCTAACCTCAGCGAGGGCAAAGGTGGGGAAACTAACTCAGTGTTCCTGTGCAACGGAGGGGAGTAATCAGTCAGTCTTTTCACTTCTAATTGCTATCCAGTGCCTCCTGCTGAAAGGTGCATAATTAGACATAAGGTTAGACAGGATCTGATGCCGCACACTGTTGAATACCCTACTGATATCGCTCTCTAGGCTCATACTTGAGGAATGACCCTTATGCTGAGGCTCTGGAGGACTGACAGCCTTAGATAAGGTGACTGCATAAATACAAAAGCAAAATACTGCAGATGCTGGAAATCTGAAATAAAAACAGAAAATGCTGGAAATACTCAGCAGGTCAGGCAGAATCTGTGGAGAGAGAAACAGAGTTAACGTTTCAGGTCGATGACCCTTCGTCAGAACTGGAAAAAGTTGGAGATGGAACAGGTTTTTAAGCAAGTTTAGGAGCAGGGAAAGGGGGAGGGGAGGAAAGAACAAAAGGGAAGGTCTGTGATAGGATGGAAGGCAGGAGAGATCAAGAGACAAAAGGGATGATGGTGCAGTCAAAAGGAACTGGTAATGGGACAAGTTAAGAAACAAAAGATGACTCTAGATAAAGTGTAAATGGCAGAATGATCGATAGCTGCCATGTGAGAGAGAGAGAGTAAAACAAGATAGGGGCAGAGGTTATGGTCTGAAATTGTTGAACTCAATGTTGAGTCCAGAAGGCTGTAAAGTGCCTAATCGAAAGATGAGGTGCTGTTCCTCGAGTTTACGTTGAGCTTTATTAGAACAGTGTAAGAGGCTGAGGACTGAGAGGTCAGAGTGGGAGTGGAGCGGAGAATTAAAGTGACAGGCGACCTGGAAGCTTGGGGTCACCCTTACGGACTGAACGGAGGTGCTCCGCAAAGCGGTCACCCAATCTGCATTTGGTCTCCCCAATGCAGAGGAGACCGCATCGTGAGCAGTGAATACAGTATACTAAATTACAAGAAGCACAAATAAATCGCTGTTGCACCTGGAAGGAGTGTTTGGGGCCCTGGACAGTGGGAAGGGGGGAGGTATAAGGGCATGTGTTGCATCTCCTGCGCTTGCACGTGAAGGTGCCAGGCGAAGGGGAAGGGTGTTGGGGTGATAGAGGAGTGGACCAGGGTGTCGCGGAGGGAGCGGTCCCTTCGGAATGCTGAAAGGGGAGGTGACAGGAAGTTGTGTTTGGTGGTGGGATCACGCTGGAGGTGGTGGAAATGGCGGAGGATGATCCGTTGAATGTGGAGGGTGGTGGGGTGAAAGGTGAGGACAAGGGGAACCCTATCGTGGTAACGGGAGGGAGGGGAAGGGGGAGTGAGAGCAGAAGTGCGGGAAATAGAACGGACATGGTCAAGGGCCGTGTCAACCACAGTAGAGGGGAATCCTCGGTTGAGGATAAAGGAAGACATGTCGGAAGCCCTGGTATGGAAGGTGGCATCGTCAGAGCAGATGCGGCGGAGACAGAGAAACTGGGAGAATGGAATAGAGTCCTTACAGGAAGCGAGGTGGGAGGAAGTGTAGTCCAGGTAGCTGTGGGAGTCAGTGGGTTTATAGTGAATGCTTATCAATAGCCTACCCCCAGAGATGGAGACAGAGAAGTCGAGGAAGGGAAGGGAAGAGGTGGACCATGTGAAGGTGAGGGAAGGGTGGAAATTGGAAGCAAAGTGAATGAAATTTTCTAGTTCAGGGCGAGAGCAGGAAAGGGCACCGATACAGTCATCAGTGTACCAGAAAAAGAGGTGAGGGAGGGGACCTGAGAAGGACTGGAACAAAGAATGTTCCACATATCCCACAAAAGGGCAGGCATAGCTAGGACCCATGCGGGTTCCCATAGCAACACCTTTAATTTGGAGGAAGTGAGTGGAGTCAAAGGAGAAGTTATTCAATGTGAGAACAAGTTCAGCCAGGCGAAGGAGGGTGGTGGTGGATGGGGACTGGTTGGGCCTCTGTTCAAGGAAGAAGCGGAGCGCCCTCAGGCCATCCTGGTGGGGGGGGGCGGGGATGGAGGTGTAGAGGGATTGGACGTCCAAAGTGAAAAGGAGACGGTTGGGGCCAGGAAACTGTTAAAGTGGCGGAGGGCGTCGGAAGAGTCGTGGAATATAGGTCGGAAGAGACTGGACAAGGGGAGAAAAAATAGAGTCGAGATAGGAAGAGATAAGTTCCGTGGGGCAAGAACACGCTGAAACGATGGGTCTACCAGGGCAGTCCTGTTTGTGGATCTTGGGAAGGATGTAGAAGCGGGCTGTGCGGGGTTGGGGATCTATGAGGTTGGCGGCCGTGGAGGGAAGATCTCCAGAAGAGATGAGGTCAGTGACAGTCTTGGAAACAGTGGCTTGATGTTCGGTAGTGGGGTCATGGTCCAGGGGGAGGTAGGAGGTGGTGTCGGAGAGTTGGCGTTCAGCCTCCGCTAGGTAGAGGTCAGTTCACCAAACAACAACAGCACCATCCTTGTCAGCAGGTTTAATGACTGCATAAATGGCTGCTTTCAGAAGAGGAGAAAAATTAGCCAAAAGATTGTTGAATACTCGGTGAGTGTTCTTCATAACATATTAATGGAATTAGACCCTAACATGCAACCTGAAGATGTAATTGCAAAGAGTTCAGGCGTAGCACTCTTCTAAACAGCTGCCATTTGTTGCTGTGAGCTTCATGTTCCCCCTCATTAAAATGGACAAACTACTGCAGATATTATAAAACTAGTAGGAGTGATACAGCAAATAATTTTAAATTGAAGATATTTAGGATTTGAGTAATTTAGAAAGAGAGAAAAAAGAACTTGCATTTATATATCGTCTTTCATAACCTCGAGACCTCCCAATGCATTTCAGAGCCAATGGGCTGGATTTTACCTTTCGATGCGGCTTGGGGGCAGGACAGCTGCCTTCCGGGTTCCGATCCCGCCCCCAACGACGTCCGATGCACAGACGCTATTTTGCGTCAATTGGCCTTGTTAAGCCCGCTCTGCGGGCTTGCCGGCCAATTAAGAGAAAGCCGGTGTTAGATGACGTCAGTTGATGACGCGTCATCTGCCCGTTTTTTTTAAAGGGGCCAAGCACAATTTTTTTCTGACAGGTGATTTTTCAGTTTTTGACAGCATTGAGGTGCTGCAAACACTGACAATCACTGTACAAAGGTGAGCCCTTTCACCCAGGCTCTCCAGTGACTCCCTCCTTAGGCTCGAACAGATGGCAGCTGCAGGAGAGGTTACAGAAGCGATCTGTCACTGGTGAGAGAGGTTCTCCCAATGAGGTGGGACTACACAAACACTTCAAAACTTGTTACCTACAGAAAAGTCTAAATACATTAAAAATGATTTTCCCAACATTTTCTTACCTCTGAAACTCACCAGTGTACCATTGGATCCTTCACACCACTTCTGCAGCTGTCATCAATGAAGAAACATTACAGCAGACCCACAGCACGCCACACTTACCCTGGCGTGGTGTCCAGACGTCGGGAAGCCCACAGTAGACCTGTCAAAATTGGAAAAAGCCTCTTAACTGCCTGTTAACAACCTGTTAACAAGCAGTTAAGTGCCTATAATCCTCTTCCCGCCGCTAGGTGTCGGGTCCATGCGCAAATCGGGGACCCGACACCTGGGAAGATTGTTTGGAGGAGGCTTGACAGCGGGTTCGGGACCCGCTGTCAATCTTTGCAATTTTGCCACCGGTCCCGCCCCCTGAGCGCCGGCAAAATTCCCCCCAATGAATTACTTTTGAAATGTAGTCGCTATTGTAATTTATTAATAACAATTTGGGGAATACATCACAACTAGATTTTAACCTTGAGGTGACCATGAGCTGCAAGAGAGAAACCCTTCTGGATTACAGTGTTTAAAATGGCTTTGGTGTAAATTGTGAGAGGATAGTAAAGGGAGCACAGAAAGAAATTGTCTTGGGTAAAATTCAAAATGGGTTCCAGCAGGAGGGAAAACACATAAATCTGCAGCGATGGATTGATTTTGTTCTGACATTCAGCATTCCCACATGGATAAGAAAACTGATTTTTTTTTGGCTTATTTGAAAACTATTATAATGGAATTTCCATATATTACTTCTGAAACCGAGTATGTTAACTGAGTGCAAACTTACTTTGGAGCATCATTACTTCAAGTGGTGTGTGCAGCTTTAAATGAGCAGAATCTGAATACCTAGGTGACACTCTCACTATTGTTTAAATGGTGTTTGTAAAGATATACTTTACTCATCTTGTTTTATGGAAGAAAAGAGCCATGTGTTATTTCCATCACGATGATATCACACACAAGTGAAGAGATATGCATTTTGATGTGATGGACATTGCTGCATTATGTCTTCCTAAAAAACTTTAAAAAGATCTGTCAAACACTTAATTTGTTCCTTTTAAATGTTCTAAATTTTATTATCACTATGAGAGTCAGTAGTAAGACTATCGCAAAAAAATATTTTGACTGATGGCATTTCTTATGGTGCGTTGGCGGATACGCTATTTAATAATCTGATAACCCCAACAACAACCAGCCTTTCCGCTTCTGAAAGAGTGAGAAATGCCACTTATCCACAACAGGGTTTCCCCTCACCCTCTACTGGCCCAGTAGGATCTCTCTTCCTCAACAGAGTCTTTCTCTTCATACCTTTAACAGGTTCTCTCTCCACTATTCGTAGCAAAGTATCTGGCCAACATTCTTCTCACCCTCTCTCTCTTTAGCCCCTTCCCGAATATGATCTCTTTCTCTTCCTCTCCCCGCACCCGAATCCGTCATGGCTTTCCCTCCCTCATCCACTCACCCTCAAAAGGGTTGGTGAGGAACTGGTGGCCGTATCTTGTGGAATTTCTTTTGCTAGAATATGATTGCGGAGAATTCTTTTTGCTAGAATGCGGAACAGTACTGAAATTGGGAAGGAAGGTTTTGCATAATATGATTGGTGAATATTGAACATATTATGAAAGCAGAAAAAAATATATAATTAGAAAAAAGGTAAATGCAGAGATTAAACAGAAGCAAATTGACCAGTGTCCCAATATAAACAACAGACTAGATAACCTGATGGTCATGATGTGGACTAAAGACTAGGCAGATTTTCCTGTTCCTGCACCTGGATTGCCTGGGCACAGCAAAAACAGGAAAATTGAAGGGGAGGAGTGCATGCCCATACAGGAGCCACCTAGCTTCCATACATTTAAATTAATGGGCAGATAATCAGGTGGGCTTTGTTCAGGGTGTGCGCACCTCCCAGACAGATTTTTCTGTATTTGCCGTGCACAGGCAATCCAATAGCCCCAGGTACAGGAATAAGAAAATCTGCCCCATATGTCCATGACAGGCATAAGAAATGTTATTATGCAAAGTGGAGTTTAGTGCTATTGGGTGAATAAGTAAATTCAGTGTACTTTTATTAAAGTGCCACGGAGGATTGACTAGCTGTACTTAAAGATTTTTCTTTACTCATTCTTGAGATGTGGGTGTCGCTAGCAAGGCCGACACTTATTGCCCATCCCTAGTTGCCCTCGAGAAGGTGGTGGTGGGCCTTCTTTTTGAACTTCTGCAGTCGTGTTGTGAAGGTACTCCCACAATGCTGTTCGCTAGGGAGTTCCAGGAATTTGACCCAGTGACGATGAAGGAACAGCAATATATGTCCAAGTCAGGATGGTGTGTGACTTGGAGGGGAACTTGCCCATGTCCTTCTAGGTGGTGGGGGTCATGGGTTTGGGAGGTACTGAGAAAGAAACCGTGATGATTTGCCACAGTGCATCCTGCAGATAGTGCACACTGCAGCCACAATGTGCAGTGATGGAGGGGATGGATGTTTAGGCTAGTGGATGAGGTGCCGATCAACCGGGCTGCCTTGTCCTGGATGGTGTCGAGCTTCTTGAGTATTGTTGCAACTGCACCCATCCTTGCAACTGGAGAGTATTCCATCACACTCCTGACTTGTGCCTAGGGGGTTTTTGGGGAGTCAAGAGGTGATCCACTTGCTGCAGAATACCCAGCCTCTGTTGGGGAACTCGGTGATGGTTATGCCATTGAATGTCAAGGGGAGGTGGTTAGGCTCTCTCTTTTTGGAGATGGTCTTTACCTGGCACTTGTGTGGTGCAAATGTTACTTGCCACTTATCAGTACAAGCCTGGATATTGTTCAGCTCTTGCTGCATATGGGCATGGATTATTTCATTATTTGAAGAATTGCGAATGGAGCCGAACATTGTAGTCATCAGTGAATAGCCGCACTTCTGACCTTACGATGGAGGGAAGGTAATTGATGAAGCAGCTGAAGATGTTTGGGCCTAGGGCACTGCTCTGAGCGATGTCCTGGGCTGAGTTGATTGGTCTCCAACAACCACATCCATCTTCCTTTGTGCCAGGTATGACTCCAGCCACTGGAGAGTTTTCCGCTGATCCCCATTGACTTCAGTTTTACTTAGGCTCCTTGGTGTCACACTCGGTCAAATGCTGCTTTGATGTCAAGGCAGTCAGAGTTGTAATCGTTCCCACCATGGCCCGCTCTTTTCTAAGTTCTTAACTGTAAAAGTTTTAACAAATTAAACATTTTTAAAGAAAATTGAAAAAAGGTCTTATAGGCTTTTTTGCATCATAAATATGGAAGTAATGCTTACCGAGGATATGGTGACACAAGTTCCAGTTGGTGCAGGGTGGCCAAGCTTCAACCACAGTCAATCCCTGCTACTGTCAGTTGTCTGTTTGTCAGCCGAAAGTCACAATAGAGCTTTACATTTCACTGTTCTTCAGGTAAAATAATGAAGATAAATCATTTCCTGAAAAAAATACCTCCAAAGGCAAGTCATTTGTGCTTTATTGTGTGAGCTATAACTGTTTGATGGAGGTTTTGATTTTGAAATTGCTTATGACAGATGTGACAAGAAAATTGTGATGAAGTGAATACATGAATGAAAATGTTCTTTTAAAAATCTGACAACAGGTGGAAATTGATAGTAAAAAAGTGACAATAAGCCGCATAAAAGTAGCTCCAATGAAAATATTCATCAGTTCAGAGAAGAATCTCCTGAAGTGTTTTAATGTCTTAAAGTATGATTTTTAGTTATTTCTCTTTAATATGAAAGAATGACAAACATTCAGATTCTGAATGGATATTTGACGATGTTTACGTGCAGAGTCTAACATAAGTGTTATTTTTCTAGTGACTTTGAGTATAAGGACATCCCGATGGATATTGCACAGCTTCCTAATCTTCCCGAGAAAACTTCTGAATCATCCGAAACTTCTGATTCCGAATCTGATTCGAAAGAAAACTCAGGTATTGCTGGTAAATATTAAATCCAGCACTAGCAGTATCTGTCTAATCCCAAAGTCCAAAAGCTTCCATGGATCCATATTATTGTGTATTCTTCCTATAGTTTATTAGCGCTTCCATTATTTATGGTTGCCAAACATTTCAAAACAAGTTAATGACTGCAATAATACAAAACATGCAAATTCAAGTCAAAAGGTATTGCTATCTCTGTTTACCAGAAGCATACATTTGAGTATCCTACTATGTACGGCATCCTCTGGAATGTATCATAATGTTGACAGGAATAGATTAAGAATTAATAGGTTGGTGTTGCATGTATGACAGATCATTTGTACTTGTAAAGACTCCAGCTACCTACAGGTATCTGTCACTATTAGTTTTGTTGTTTGCACACCAGTTTGATTATTTTTAAACAAGCAAAGTTCACTCTTGCAATTTCTGAAGCTTGCCCCATACCATATGTAATTGTACAGTGCGATGGCCAGCATGCTGACTGAAGGACTCCACAATACACATTATTGGGCCACACAGTACTGAAAGAAGCCCTAAGGTAGATAACACAGTGTTACAGACACTTCATTTGGCATGGCTGAGTATTAGTATTGCAGCAGCAACCAATACTTATGCCCCCTTTTCACTACAAGGGCACTGGTAGAGGGAACCCTACAGTATAATTAGCCAGATGCTCTTGCCATTGGTGGCACCAAAACCCTGTCCAGTAGGGTTTGCTGAAAACCGAGCAGTTACAATTTAAACCTTATGCAGTTTAAGAACTTCATGGATCCATATTATTGTTCCCTGAAGCAATGATAAACAGCTACCATCAGTGGCACTTGCCATCAGATCCATCATTTTGTGTGTGGCCACAAGTGGGCTCATCTCTCAGCCTGCTTCTGCAGCCCAGTGATACTCAGTTAGCATTGATGACACATACAGATCTTCCCCCTGACATTGAGGAATGCCCGAGCCAGATTATCAAATTCACTAATGCAATTTTGAACTAACTGCACGTGCGCAAGAACTGTGTATGCAGTTGCTTTAGAGTTATCCTTACGACATCCAAGCAACTGTGCATCCACAATTCTTGCCTGTGTACTGCTATTGCCAAATTCATCCTGCAATAGAAATAGGCCAGACTAGCAGCAAGGGATTGGGTGCAATTACTGAAGCACTACCATTGAAAGCAGTTCAGTAATATAAGAGGGCTGCATTGTCGACAGTATCGAATTCACAAGACAGTCACCCAGACATTCTTCGGGTGGACCACCTATTACAACCAATATTAAGTGGCTCCGGCAGGAAATTAACCAAGGAGCTGTTGTGCCGACTTCTCACCAATCACTGCCACTTCCAAGATTTTCCACTGGAATTGATGGCAAATGTTGAATATGCCCTGAAATGGGTGGCCATGTTCAAAGTAGCTGCTAATGGTGAGGTGAGGTTATATGCCACATTTTCTCTCATTACCACGACAGTGAGGCTGGATGCCAGTAATGCTTGCATGTTACTGGCATCCCAGATTGCTAAGGGTTGGCGGAAGACACTTTAAATTATAAATCCTTTCTCAAGGAGTGGAATTGATCATGGGGCCTGCAGCCGCCATTTTCCACACGCACACCTTCAAGCTCCTCAGCACAGCAGATGTACCATTGGGAGCCTGATGTTAAGAAGCATGTAAGAGGCCAGTTCCTTCCCTGAGTATTGCTGATTTGAAGTTCTCTCTGACTGTACCAAGATTGATATGTATCCTCATAACTTTTCAGAGCACCACAATACCATGGCTAGTGGAAACCTTACTGTTCAGTTACATCGGGCTGGATTTTCAATGACCCGTGGAGTCGGGTTTGGAGGCGTGTGGGGGGTTAAAGTTGCAGATTCGGAGGTCCTGACCCCATCCCGACTCCATTCCGCCTCCACGCAATTTTGACAAAATCGGTCGCGGGGTTCCCGACTCCGTCCCGCCTCCAAGAGGCGGGAGAGGCCATTAAAGCCCTTAACAAGCCCTAAATTGGCTCTGTAATGCCATTTTGAAACGTTTTAGCTAGTTTAACCCTTTTCCCACGTGAAGTACACCTGATGTGAAACACACCAGTGAAACCTGGCGGGAGCACAAGTGGATAGCTGACTATCAGCTGCAGGTCGACTATTACAACGGAGATGTGATGAAGGTAGTAGTAGTATTGTGATGAAGGTAGTAGTAGTATTAGGTCTGAAAGTCGCCTCTAATGCTGCTGCATTGAATGTTTTCAGAGACTGCCTGGGAGGACTCTCTCTCTCTCTCTCTCTCTCTCTCTCTCAGATGCTGCTCATTTTGCATCCAGGTCCACTCACAGCAAAGGCCAGGCAATCTCTGTAACGATGGTCCCTGCAATGATAACATCATCAGAGGCGACTTTCAGACTGAAAAAACTAATTGGTTCATGGGTTCCCACATGCTGGAACTCAATTGCCCAATTAAGTGAAAATTGCATCATTCATCCACATTAATCTGGAGTCGGGGGGCAACACGAAATGCGGGTAACCCGACCCCAACCCGACCCCAAGACAAAATCCAGCCCATAGAGTTTACATCAGAGAAACAGACCATTTGGCCCAACAGGCCTGTTCTGGTGTTTATACACCTCATTTCTCCCTTATGTACCTATCTAATTTCCCCTTAAATGCATCAATGTTATTATTTGCACTCCATGTGGTAGTGAGTTCCACATTCTCCCCACTCTGTGAGTAAACAAGTTTCTCCTGAATTCCTTATTGGATTTATTAGTGACTATCTTATGTTTATGGCCTATTCCTATTTATCAGCCTATTTCAGCTGATTTCTAGAAAAAAAAGCTAAATTAGGGAGCAGGATATAGAAATATCACTATGTGTGGTTTTATATCCATCTTCGGAAGTGATATTGCCGTTGGAAGCTTTGGACCATCAGTCTGTTTTCCCAGTTGTAGGGGAATGTGTGCAGCTAAGAAACTATGGATAAAAGGAAAAGAATGAGCCACTGAAGAAAATCAAGTAGATTTCTTTCACCAAGGAAAATGTTATTTAAAATATAGTTTTTAATGGAAAACAGCAATGCCTGCTGCAGAGGTACATGTAAATTTAATGCTTTGTGTTGTGGGTGAATATTTTCCAGTAAGTCTCCCAGCTGCAAGGATTGATTGATATTGATGAGTATAAAAAATACAGAAGTACAGTATTTTGTATTTGTTATTCTGTGTCATGCTGAGTTGGGCAGCATTTTGGATAACAGAAGAATAGGCCCTCCTCCACCCCAAGACAACTATAGAGCCGATTTTAATTACCAGCGGAGAATGGGCGGGTGACGGGCAACACTGCAGCCACCGCCCGCCCGTTCTTGCCAGCCGGAGTCCCGAGGCATTTAGCAGCCCAGGCCTCACTTCCATTCTGCCGGTGAGCTGTGGGAGCCAAACATAAGCCCCGCCGAATCTTGCCGGTTCTAAGCTGGCAGGAAATCGGCCGCCTCTCACACTGAGCAACCTGACAGTTGGAGCCTGAGGATGGGGGAGGTGGGGTGCGGGTGGAGCCGTTCCCGGGGAGTGTGCCTCAGACAGGCCAACACCAGCCCAGATTTTTTTTGTGGGCCTATAAGGAACACTCCTACCCCTGTTGGTCACAACAAAAAAAAATGATATAGGCCCAGAATTTGCTGAAAAAATAATGGCATCTGAACGACATGCACCGTTATTAATGCTCGAATCGGCCGGCAATTTGTGCTGGGGAGGAGATATTCGCCCTTTTTCTCAGTCCTTCCTGTGTTTATTTCTCAGTCCTTTATTCTCATTGATTAAGGAGATACACTGTCCTATTGTTCACCAAAGTCGCAGATGCCCTGTTGTCCTTGCCGCACCATTATCAGCTCGCACTTCCAGCAAATTTATCGGCAAAAAATATTTAAACCTAAACATGCAAGAACAAGTCTAACTAACAGGGCACGCTCCAGCAAAACCTGCGCCATTGAAATTATTTATTAAAACATTTCCTGACCCGTTTTCTGAGCGGCCTCCAGCAGTCCCTTTAAGGGTGGCAGATTAGGCTACTCACCCCCCCGGTACAAATGCTTTGATTAATTTAACGAGGCTGCCGTCTGGGCACCCTGGTCTGTCCTTGTAAAGACCCTGGGCAAAATGGCGGCGGGTGGAAACAGGGCGGTGAGTGCAGCACTCCAATTTTAGCGCCACGACCGCTCCATTCCCCTCCCCCCCACCCCGGTAGACCGAATTCAAAGGGGTCCTTATCATCCATTTGAAGTGTACTATGCAACTGCAGTTGATCTCAATTCAGCAGCCCAGATGTCCTGGTACCACTGGAACTCTCTCTGATTTATTGATCCCATCCTGGATAAAACATTTACGACAACTTTGTGTCCTCTGTCTAATTCATTCATCCAATGTTGCCTGTTTCTAAGTAAGTTTCGACTCTGCAGATTAGGCTCACAAACTGAATCTGAACACAAGTCATAAATCCAGCCTGCAGTTTGTGTAAAGTCACTTTTCTTCTGATTTTGCTTAAAAATTATTTTTAAGAATGAGCAAAGGGAACTTGTTCCTGTCCTTTAAAAGCTTCTGCTCCCCTTTTGCATTTCAAAATCAAATGCCTTGGATTAGCAAACTGGAAATCTGGTAATCTTACATTATATACCTTTACTTTGGTAACTACATTTATTTTTCCAGAAGTATAGCTTTTAAATTTCATCTGTACTTTCAACAAAAAATATGAACTGGTATAAAACTCCGTCATTTTATAAGGAGTTGCACTATGTTTACTTGAAGCCAGTAATCTCTGTACTATTTTCCAGACTGATTTGCTCATCTATTCTTTTCAGCAGGAGAGTGTGAATGATGTCTGTTATAATCAATTGTGTTTCCCGGAGGGACTGATGTTTTTTTTTTACCCCATCTCCTCCAGAGGACAATGAGAATTCCAAGTCAGATGAGAAGGGAAACCAGTCTGAAAACAGTGATGATCCCGAGTCGGACAGGAAGAAGCAGTCTGGGAGCCACTCAGACCATGAAATGAATTGCAATGATGACGACAATAGCTCCAGCAACCAGGACAGCAGGGACAGTGATGATAGCTTTGAAAATTCAGACTTTGAGAGTCAGAAAGCAGCCGAGGACAGCTTTGGCACCTTTGGTTCTATGCAGATCAAAGTAGAACGATATGCAGGCAGCGAATCGGAGATGCGCTTGCCAAACCGCGAATCAGTGACCTCAGACAGTGCCAAGGATTCGGACAGCGCAGGGGAAGTGAACATCCAGTCTTCCAGCAAACACCAGAAGAGGAAGAAGAGGAGAAAAAAACAAAAAGGAGGCAGTGTTACACGTAGGAGGCTGTCGAGTGCTTCGAGCCCGAGTGGACTTGACTCAAACATAGTAGACCAGCCACAACTGGTGTCTTCACCAAACAGTGCCTCAGTGCTTAAAATTAAAACAGAAATAACAGAACCTATAAATTTTGATAATGATAGCAGTATTTGGAATTACCCTCCTAATAGAGAGATCTCAAGGAACGAATCTCCCTATAGTATGACCAAGCCCCCGAGCTCTGAGCACTTCCCCTCTACACAGGCCAACACTAGTTTACATGTCACCATTCCAGACTCTGTTCTCACCCCACCGGGGACGGAAAATACTGCCAGTCGTAAAACACAGTTCAGCACCTCATCCAACACTACCTTAGCTCCTGTCACAGACCCTCTATCTCCTCCTCTCTCAGCCTCCCCACGAGACAAGCAGCTAAGCAGCACCAGTACCACTAGTTCTGTGCTATACACCAGTGACCTAGAAACACTGCAGAGGTTACAGGCTGGTAACGTGGTGCTTCCCCTAGTTCATAGGGTGACGGGAACCCTAGCTGCCACCAGCACTACTCCTCAGAGGGTCTATACCACTGGCACCATTCGGTATGCCCCAGCTGAGGTGACGTTTGCCATGCAGGGCAACTTGCTGCCTAACGCTCATGCTGTTAACTTTGTGGATGTTAACAGCTCCAGTTTTGGGTTAGAGCCCAAGACACCAATGGAAATGCTTTATCACCACGTACATCGAATTAATATGTCAGGGCCATTCGGGAGCACTGTGAGTGGGGCCAGTCTGGCCCAAATGCCTGCAGGAAATGTGTTCACAACAGCAGAGGGACTCTTTTCCACACTTCCGTTTCCTGTGTACAGTAATGGCATTCACACTACACAAACGCTGGAACGTAAAGAGGATTAAACTATGACCATATACTGTGTTCAGTATTATACTCTGAGGCATAGACAATGTTTTCAGCTGAATTCTAGTGCTAGCACTTTGAACTTGAGCAGGTCAGCTCACGCCATCAATACAACAGTTCTCATGTCTCTCTTGAACTATGACTAATCATTCTGTAATGTAAAGAGTTATTTTTTTGCCTTCAGAAAGTTGAATTACCGGTTAATTGTAAATGTTCCTTCCAAGGTGTGTTTTCCTTTGCATCTTTGTGAAGATGCCTTTAATGTGTACATGCCTCTGCCATAAGATGCAAATGCAATGGTGAAGAGATTGTAAAATGAGAGAATCACAGATTTTAATCTATAATGATCTTGATATGATCAAGGTTGAAGGAGGTAAGTATAGGAAGATGACCCTGTTTGACTAAGTCAGACTTTAAAGGGGTTCTTTTTTTTTCCTTTTTAAAAATAGGGCATAGTATTTTGGAATTTTATGCAGAGTTTAATTCTTTTTTATGATTCAGATTTTTCTTACTTGCACATAAAGCAATTTGGGTTCTTACATAATTTGATTCTGGCCTGTGACTAGAATGTTAAACTCTTGAAAACTGTAGGAAGATGGAATCCATGTGTAGTTAATGAACCATAAGTAGACATTACTTCTGCTACCATGGTGCTACCGTTATTAATCTTTGTTGTCTTCATAAAATATGCAGCATATGGGCTGGAATTTGTGGGAGAGTGCTGTTTTGTACTAGACAAATGGTTTTAGTTGCTAGCTTGTGGCTGCAGTCTCCTCATTTTCTTATGACCAGGATCTGTGTTAGCATTTTCTGCAGCCATGCAAACTTTACCTCCAGACTAAAAAAAACAAAGCCTCACGCCGTTTTTATAGTCGTTCTGCCTTGTTTCAAAGTGCTTTAAGGAAACTCAATAAGATTGAGTTGAGGCGAGATACTTGCATTTATTTTCAGCTATATTTTTTCTCAGTATAACTGAGGCTAATCTGCAACTTAAAATAATGTTGTTTTAGAGTTTTAAGAAGAATATTTAACATGTTATGTTTCTTTATTCTTTTATTTTGTTTACTGAAATAGAGGAAATTCTAATTGTACTCTAGTTGTTAGTACTGAAACAGAAATTCAAGATTGGGTTTATAAGCTTGGAATAGGTACACAAATCAAAACTGCACATGAATTAATAGACTCACAATTCTATTTTTCTGTCATCATTTTGCCAAAAAAACACATTCTAGTGTTTAACACTATTTGTGATTGTCAGTATAAATGCTTCTTTCACTCCATCTTTGGCAGCTGTTCATTAAGGCATCTAATAATGAGAGTGAGATCAGTAACGTGTACAATGTGTAAGTGTCCTTGACTGTCAGTCCCATTGCAAAATTTAATGTGTGTTACTATATGCAGTATATACTAAGCTAATGTGGCAATATTGTCCTTTGTCTTCACTGTGCTTTATCTCTAGTCTGCAATGGTCAGTTTCATTACCGCAATCCTCGTGAACCAGTGATTCTTGGGAGGTGATGTTTTTTGTGTGATGGCCTTCCTCTGTTGTGTCACCTTATGCTGCTTCCACTGTCTGTATACCTTTTGTTTCTGCTGTTGCTTTGCTGTGTATTCTTCAGACCTCTCTCAGAGATAAAAGACTCTTAACTAGCTCATGGTTAATGGAACCATTTTCACAGAGGAATTCTGGGTATGACTTATCTTCCATCTTGCCAAACAATGCACTAAATAGCCGGGCTCAGATGTATGTGACAGATTGCCGCCATGGAGCCTCAGCTATAAACATTCCCAGAGTCCCTTGTGCTCTAACTGCAAACAATAGCTAAAACAGCAAAAGGAGCTGTTTTTTTAAATGTTTCTGTGTTGGTGTCAGATGGTTTCTGGTGATTTGAACTAACAATAATCACAGCTGCTGTCAAATCACATAGTGTTTCAAATTACAGTATGAAAAATTCATCACCTGTGAAGGCTGTGTCTGTGTTTTTAACTATTTCTTGTACAAGTATATAAAATATTTTATGAGGAATTGGTGCCAAGTAGCTGAACAACGGGGTAAGGGGTTCTGTTAGTATCAATGTTAACAGTGTTACAAACTCTACAATACAAAACAATTAAAAGTAAATTTAAAGAGACAACTATGGTACATTTATTTTTGTGGTTCAAACTTCAAGCTAACTGAAGCTAACCTTCTGAGTGCCTGGTTTATTTAAAAGAACATTTCATTGATCACAGATAATGCTGCAAACCAGAAATGTACATACTTCATTTACAACAGGATTCTTTTATACTTTTGTAGATTATTTCATCAATTCAAAGAAACATGTCATACATGGTTATGTAACTTGATTTTATCATCCTGCAAATGCCATATTCATAATAAACTTCTCTTGGATTTGTTACTATCTGGCATCATTCTTTTACACATACATCCAAACTATTAATACATTAAAGCTAGTAATTTAAGCTTTAAACATCTCATGCACATAATATCAATATTGTCATAATCAGTAACCTATATTTTATGGATGTTTTATTTACCAGTCATTATATAGTTCTGAAGATATGAAAAAGACCGTAAACCACAGCCTTAAAGAGATTTCTTTCTGCTAGTGGTTCCTCAAGTAAGGAAGTTATAAAATATGTTTGTCAACACATGCATAACACAAGAGTGAAATTAAGTTATGTTAAACAGCTTCCCAAAATCTATTCATTCCAATGAAAGTGCACAGTCAATATTTACTGATGCATTAGTATTGATCTAAATATCTATGTTAATCAGAATGATATATGATCTTGTTCAAAAAGCTAATGGCAGTTGGGAATTACGGGCAGTTTGTGTGCTGTCAATTTATCCATTGAGGACTAGGTTGGAACGCCCCATTCTCTTATAATTTCACTTAGAACCTGGAGTGTTCTGTGCATTAATTCTAAACTTCATATTATAAACTGTACTGCTCATTACAACTGTCAATTTTGTATTTTTTCTTTGAACAGTTTTAACATATTTAGATATAGTAGGAGATTCCAAATGAACAAATGCCACAGTGGCCATTAAAATGTTCTCTTTATTCATTTGTATCTATTGAATAAGGGCTATGGAAGATATTGGGAATTATTTGACATTTAAGCAAGTGTTCCTTGTTAAAGAATTATAACGAAGATGGTGGTCATTAACTCATGCTAAATATTAATCTGTTTCACTTAGCCCTTTGCGGACTAGGACACTTTGAGATTTAAGGGAAATCAAGATAGTTCCCCTTTGTGTATTTTTCTAAAGCAATAATCTCCTTCACATCAGAATACTGCTACATACCTGTCGAACTGCACACTAGTGGCTCAGGAAAACCCATTGGTGTGAAGAACACACATTTGTTTGACAAACAAGGGCTACTATGGTAAGTAATCTCTCTTTTTGCAAAGACATAATGCCTACTGTAACACAACACATTGAGATTAAAGTTCAGAACACATGGGATATGCTTGTATGCATAGTACACTTTGAAAAAAGGGAGAGTTCTAATCTTGTATTTTTGTATACGCTGGTGTAAAAAAATGCTACAGCAGTCCCAAAAGAGCAGCTAGTCTGGATTTACAAAGTGACAGATGAAAAGCATTATTTCCTCTTCTCGATAGTACCTGCAGCATGTACTGTCTGCAGTATTTTGGTAATGTTACAGAAAAGACGTTTTCTAGTTTACTTTTCACATTTTTTCCTTCAAAGAATACAAATATTAAACTTTGAGATCTGAACTAAAGTGGTTTACCCAGTAGGACGGTCTTTACAAGAAATAAATATAATTTGAAGCTGCTTCACAGTCATGGTGACTTATACCCATTTTTCAAATGAGCATTAAAGACCCATAACTCGGCAGTACCTGCAGTGCTTGCAAGTCCTGATGATGATGTGTATGAGGAAAGGAACTGCCATCACTGACTTGTATCAGGGAGATGTATGGTTAATACTGTGGGTGTGTGGCACTTGGCAGAACCTAGATGGCTTTTTAAAGAGGGAGTCTCACTACCAGTGTCATTTTCAAAAATCAACATCAACAAGAATTCTGACTAATGTTTAAAAATATCTTTTGCTTTATCATGTCCATTTTTTTTGAAGATCGTTGCAGCACTCAGGATTGATGACTGTATCTACTGATATTAATTCAGCTCCTTGATACTGTTAGGCACAATCACTCCTCCCAGGCATTTCTCCTCATGGTGTCATTATTCCTCATTTCAAGAAAAATAATTAAACTAGACAAAAATAGACAAGAACAAAAAAGAAAAGATTGTTGAATTTATTCATAAATATTTGTAAGGCAGGGGGTTTCACAATGGGTTAGTCCATTATTCATCTAGATTTAAATCCAGCCTGGACTGATGAGATGAAAATCTCCTCTCTGTCAGCTGCAAGGGCCCTGTGTAAAAATGTGCTTCAGCAGTCTGAGCCCCGTTTCTTGTGGGTATGAGTGCATAACAAAACTACCAATAATTCTGGACAAATTCTAAAAGAATTAGCCATCTCACTCAAAGAGGCCATGCTGATGGCTGCTGTGGGGAATGTGAGGTTTTGTACCGGTACTGTTCTGAAGTTGGGGTTAAAGTGCATCAAGGCAAGATAGAGGGAATTTTACTCTACATTATTCACCAGCTGGCCAGGGTGTGCTTATGCTGCCATTTACGTGGCATTCTCTGGCACTAGCCCTCACTGACCCCGATGAGCACAAATATTCACTAAAAACAAAATGAGTTCTTTGTGATTGATTTTTGAAAAAGAACCTGATGGTAAGACTCCTCTTTAAATGAATTCTGGGGAACCGTGCTGTTGCTGGGCCATTGAATGTTATTTCACATGTGTGTGTTCTTTATGATTTTGGTACATGTGAAAGGTTCTTGTGAAGAATGAAGTTATACATCTTACCTATTGAATTAAACTTAGCCCTTGCAATATACTGCAGCTTTAACTGAGTTATTAAGGCACTAGCAACATGAAATTTAATCAATTTAGATAGGTACTATTCATTTCTATTCCTGGGACCTCTGTTGATAAATCATCTCTGCAACACTCATTTCAAAGCACAATGTAACTAACTAGTTATTCATTTAATTAGTAATAAATAGAGTAAATTCTTAGTAAAGGAAAAATTAATGTTTCATGACAGATTCTTATGCAAAATGTAGCATAATACTTTTAATGATGTGTTAAATACCAACATTGTTTATTTGTGCAGATTCTGTTGTTACTATTAGCAAAATGAAGTGGGCAGCACAAGCCTGTACCTGGGAAATGTTCCAGTTGTTATAAATCCTTCTGCAGAAACATAAAAACTGTAACAGGGAAAAATACTCTTCACTATCTCATAGTCTGTTTATGCATTTACAATATATGTAGGTCCTCTTTGAATTACGTTTGATAATATGATTATTATCTGCTGACATTTGCACACACACAACCAAGAAGCTTAGAGCTCAAAAGATACGGGGGCTGAAAAAAAACACAGGAAAACACTTCCCTAATAAGATAACAATTATCTTGTTGGATAGTGTTGTATAGGTTAATATACCCATCATTATATGTGTCAAGAATCATTAGGTATACTGTTGGAGTACCTGATAATTTTTGTCATTTTAGATTTGGAAGGATTCATGGATTTCACATAGAAGGAAAATACTACATTTTGGCTTAGGTGGGATGAGGTTCTATTTTCTTTTCATAATCTTTTAAAATTTAACCTTGAAATCCCCCATTGATGAAATTTATTGAGTTAATTATATTCTGAGCTTGTGTACACTCACATGTAACTTAACCAGGTCAAATTAATTCTGATTAAGTGAATCTAGGTGCAACTTGCCTACAATTCTTTTATTCTGTGCATTCTCCTCAGCTGAAATAAATTCAAGATAAAGAGATTTTTCTTTAAGCCATGAGAAGAATGGCCTATTCCTTAACAGATTTACATAAAATGGTTACACTGCATCTCTCTAGTCTGGTGGATGATATGTTTATAAATTATTGATCATCTTGTAATTAACCTTCTGTGGAATTGAATGAACTGAATTCAGTCAAAGTGAGCCATCTCTTGAACAGCTTAATAGAATAGATAAAGCTGGGGTTTTGTTTAAGTAATTTTATTGATGTCATGTCTGGTCTCCAAATCTATATGTAAGACCACTAGAACTACATTCAGATTGATTTATAAGCATTCTGGTTTAGATAACACACACATTATTGCTTTGAATATTACTTTAATCATGAGCCTATATATGTAAACCAACATATATTATGTACATCAAAAGAGAGGAAAGTTTTCAATTCCGAAGTTCTTAGTCTGCAGCTTTGGCTGGTTGGAATGATGCAAGGCAGTCGATATCGAGTAGAATGCTCCTTCTTGTTTTTCATAACTCTTCCTCAAGGTCAATCTTTGCCTCTAGGCATTAAATCTACAAAGACATGAAGTGGAACCTCTGTGCTTACAATTAGCCAGATCATCTGAAAAGTGGATAATGAGAGAATCATAGCCCCTAAGATGTTTAACATACAAATACAGTACACACACAAAATCCTAAATTGGGGAAATGGAAATGAGTCTGTCGAGATCTCATTTCCTTTTTAAAGCTTGTAGCACCAAAGTATTGTATGGCAACTATGATCTGTAAATGTATCAATTGTAATTTAAAACACGATAAATCAAAAACAAAACCTATGGAAATTCAAGCTATTTGTTCATCCACTCAGGATTTGCAGGCTGCATTTCTGACAGACAAATATAAGAAAATGATAAAAAGCAGCTTAGCACCTTAGTGATGTATTGAAATTTGAAGTACAAAACTGTTTATCTTTTGTTGAATATTGCTTTAACTATAAACTGAATATGGAATTTCTATGAATCTGGAACTTTCTAAATTATCTTTATCACTTAAAATTGATTTTATTTTTGCTTTTCAATGATCTATGCTGTCTAATGAGGGACATGTTGAAGGTGTTATAGCAGAAAGTGCATCATTCTGTGTGTAATAGTTTCAAAAATTATTGCGGACGCACACAAGTACTTTTAAATATGTACATATATCAGTTGAAAAGTCTAGCTTATATGTTTCAAATGCCTCAAGGCTTTGCATTCATATTTTATTAGGTTTAAGTTTGGTGCAGTAAGCTAAGCAGTTGGATTCCCCATGTTTAATTAGTAGTGACATTTAGGAATGAGTCCTGAAAATTGTACTTTCTAACAACACTAAGGGGCTGATTTTAATTTGGCCAAATTGGCATTAACGAGGCGGTAATGGAACCAAAATGGGGTCAGTACTGTCACCATTTTAGAAGGGGCTGAAGCGCCCGCCTTTTCGGGCGGTAGGTCCTTTTACTATGACGTACAAAGTACCCCGACTGCCCTTTTAGGACAGAACTGTTGGAGTGTTTGCTGTGCATACTCTAACCAAGTTTACTGGCAGTACTGTCAAAGAGGACCAAAAAAGGTAAGATTTTAAATTATTTTTGTGGGGCCAGGAGGAGCAGGAGTGCGTCACAAATATAATCTGGTGGCACTGCCTCCGTGGATCATGTGTTGGGGAGCAGTCAGCACTCAAGGTAGGGGCACTTTCTTTCCTTACATAACTGTGGGACTTGGAGATCGATACTCCACAAAAAAGGATGTACACTTCACAGGAGGAGTAGACATGCACTTGCACAATGATCATGTGTGTCAAGGGAGTAGGACATGGCTGAGGGAAGCAATGTAATATTAGAGGCTGGATATTATTTAAACTCTGTAACAGTGCTCCTCCTGGCCCCACAAAAACAATGTTAACTTGTTGATAACGCAGGATTGCCACTGGGGGGGAAATGGCCAATAATTAGCTGGGCATCAGCTCAGCTTAGTGGTAGCATTCTCGCCTCTGAGTCAGAAGGTTGTCGGTTCAAGTCCCACTCCAGAGACTTGAGCACAAAATCTAGGCTGACACTCCAGTGCAGTACTGAGGGAGTGCTGCACTGTCGGAGGTGCTGTCTTACGGATGAGATGTTAAACCGAGGCCCCATCCGCCCTCTGGTGGATGGCACTATTTGAAGAACAGCAGGGGAGTTCACCCGGGTGTCCGGGCCAATATTTATCCCTCAAACAACAACATCTAAAAAAAAATGATCTGGTCATTATCACATTGCTGTTTGTGGGACCTTGCTATGTGCAAATTGGCTGCTGCGGTTCCTACATTACAACAATGACTGCACTTCAAAAGTACCTCATTGACTCTAAAGCGCTTTGGGATGCCCTGAGGTCGTGAAAGGCGCTCTATAAATGCAAGTTCCTTTTTTCTTTCTCAGTCTAGCTTCCCTAGTGATGCATGCAAGTTCACGGCTTTGAGCAAACCTTTCATAGTTGCCATTATGGCAACCAAAAGCTTTTCCACTATAATGGAAAGTCTGCTCCATACAGTAATTCATCCAATGGTTTGGGTCAGAAGTGAGCAAACTTGCCTAACCAAAGCAAGCGAGCCCTGGGTTCATAACTGAGCTACTGAACCGTGCTGGCTGTGTTCAGGAAAACCAGGTCTACATGCAGCCTAACCAGCAGCCCTTAAGAGGACTGCTGCAAACCGTCGCCAAAAAGTGAAGTTTTAAAAACATACTTAACTCAATGTGTAGCCATGCAGGAGTGCTCCTTCTGCCAAGGCTTTAAAAAAAAGTGTAAATGGAAATAGATATGTTATTTTTGTAAAAGAGATAGAAAGAAATAACAGGAGTGTTGAGAATCTGAAATAATGGAAAATGCTGGAAATGCACAAATGGTCAACTAGTGTTAGAAACTAGGGGTGCCTAAAAATATATATGGTTATGCGAATGAAACTGTAACGCAAATAATACTGTGTTTAAATGATTGTATTAATGCTCAAGACAAGTAAGGGATTAATGTATAAGTTGTGTTTTACTGGAACTGTGCAAGTTTCATTTTCCTGGAAAACTTGCATTAGAATCTGAGACAGTCTTTTTAATTAGTTAGATTAGAGCATGCATAACATCCACATAGGGGCCCATAGCATGACCTTGCCTCAAGATTTGCTGTCTGTTGTTTGTAAGTTTAGGATTTTGACTCTGTTGTTGTGTCTTTAATTAGGCCAATGAAGGCCCAACCTATGTTTCTTCCATTATTACTAATAACCATATTATAATGCTAAGGTAGAATTGGAGTTTGTTTAACAGAACTGCTTGCGAAGATAATTAAAAGTTAATTAGTATAAAGGACATAGAATAGAAGGAATTTATGGGAGTTAAGGTACCATCTCAGGATGGAATAGTCTGTTAGATTAAGGGGAGATAGTTTGGATGGCGGCTGGTTGAGTAAGACAGCTCTGGCTTGGGCCTCTGATTTAATGGCCCAAAGCTGTGCCTGGTACACGCGCTGGCTGCACCAGGTGGGACAAGACAGGATGAGATAAGAGACTATTACTTTGGAAGGAAAGGGCTGGATAGGATAAGGGAAGGCAGTCCTCAACATGCTGTAAAGCCATGATTGGCCAAGTACAGAAAGCATGTGTAATGGTTGTGAAGACCCATTGAGGGAGGGTCTTCATCGGTAAGTTTAGACAAAGAACTCGACATGCCATTGGGCACCTTGTTTTAAGGGGAACCTCTATAGGTTAAATGGTCTTGTCCATTATTCTATCTCAGGCCCACCCCTAAAAAGAGAATAAAAAGAAAAGCTAAAGAACTCTTAGCTCAGACTGTGGAGCGAGGTGCTCCCAAGAGTGAGTTGGTGGTCTAACATTCTTCTGAGAGTGGACCCATGCGGACCCGAGTCTAACACTCTTGGATAGTTCAGAGAAAGAGAGAGAGAGACACGTGAGACAAGAAGGAGAACGAATAAGAAGAGTTGTTCGTGCACGCCAGCCATCTGTCCAATCGGGTCCAGTACCAGCTACTTGTCATGGTCATATGTTTTTGCGGTATAACTAGTGTGTTATATTCCGTCCTAAACTCCGATTAAACTCAATATACCCACCGTATTGGTTTGCACTCGATCCTGTTTACCAGAGATACGCGAAACTCTACACTAGCTTGTGAAAGAAAAAGGCAAGTTAATATTTCAGATGGGGCTCTCCATCAGAACAATTTTAAGCAGATTTTCTCTTGTAATCAGAATACAAAATAATTAGAAACAAGATGGCATTATCTGTGAATCCTTCTAAACTACTCCACAAAATGGTTATTGATAGGATCCACCACTGACAAAATGGCAGCTCAAAGTGGTTATTCAACAGATTCTATCTCACAAAATATCCATCATCATGGTCTTTAAAAGGAAACATTGATGCATATATGAATTACAGTCTGGTGCATTTCTGTAACCTGGCACAAGTCCAAAAAATTAAACTTAACGAGTTATACATGAAGTATATGTAAATGACTGCAAGCATGTCAAAAATGTCAGTCGGTTCCAGTTATTCTTATGGTTTGCTAAAAATATGTCATTGCAAATGTCAAAGCTGGATTAGAATGGTTTTAATAACAATGATTAGTGAAACTTCTCCTTAATAAATTGGAAGGTGCATAAGTCATGTTCAGTCTGGTAAACCATGACCAAGGGTAACTGAACTCTACAGAAGATTTTCATTTACTCTATAATGTTGGTTGCACTATAATGATTGATATGTATATCTGCAACATTATCTTTACTGCTGTGAATCAATCTAGCTCCCGTATTATATGTGGCAGCAACTGTTTCCAAAGTATTCACTGAGTCTGTTAATATCTCATTAACAAATTTACTCACGATCTACACTACTAAAAACAAACAAAAGGAATAGAAAGCAATTATGATTAATTCTGTTGGCTTTTACACTGTTCTATAATGAAAAAAGGTTTATATTTTCTACCTATGCAGCAATGACAATTTATTCAAAGTTCATGTTTAGTGCTGTTATTTAATATTAATTTCATGCTGCAAAAAAGGAATTGTTTAAAGTGCCAAACTTAAGCAGACTTTACATCAAGGGTGCAGTGATGCATCGTGATCTCTGGATGACAGAAAGTTTTAATCTTATTTAAATCTCTGTTTATAATTGGCTGAATTCATCCATTAAGATTGTGATATCACTGGAACAGGAGCATGCTGGGAACAAGAACATCACAAATACAAAATGGAGGTTTATATTACTTTGCTGCATGGATAGCAAAAAAAAACTTTTTTCATTGTAGACTGGAGTAAAAGCCAACAGTAAAAATTAACTGTATTGATAAAATATAAAAGGCATGAAACAGCAATCCAAATAATTTTCACATATGAACTACAACTATTGTTGAGTTGAGACTCGGTGCCTGGCCCAATTGTTAATAAATAATAATGACTGAATGTTAGCCACTTCTCACTTTGTCCACCCCAGTCCAACACCGGCATCTCCGCATCATTATTAACCATAATCAAGTTATAAAAAACACAGCTTTGCTTGTACACTATGATAATCCTTCAATCAAGTTAATTAAGAAAAAATGGAGACTATATTTACTACTCATTTGTTGCTTAACAGAAAACCTCACTTAATATTTGAAAATTCACAATAACTAACACCTATTTAATAAGCAAAATATAGCAGAAAAACACGAACTTTGCTTGCATTAGGCTTGCCTTCAGTAATATTCTTTTATCATACATTTTTTATATTGCTCTGCTAGACAGCAATCCAACTGTGTATGGTCAGACTCACACGTTCCCACACTCAACCTGTGTAGAAATTCCACTTTGTTTCAAAAACACACCAGTAGGTAAGGGTGAGGATGTTTTTTCTCACTTATTAGTTATGCAGGCACAGTGTATGAATTTCATCCCACAACCCTGTTCCTGTTAAAGTCTGTCACAGTTTGTGGGATTTTGCACTAGATATGCTCTCAGGTTCAGTATCAGCAGCCACTCCTGTAAGTGGACTTTGCATACCCTATAGTAAATGATAGTATGACCTGGGGATTGTAACTCAATATACTGACTACTGAAATAACACAAGTGCAGCCACGTGAATTCGACTTTCTTTGCAGAAGGCAGACTGAAAAGTACTCTATCGAGGAACATTGCAGCTTTAGACTAGTTTATTTATAGAAAATCCTTGAATGAGCAGTAGACATGTTTCCAAAGCGAGTACAAGCAATTTCCCTACACTCCTCAGTTATGTAAAATAATACAAACTCAGTGTATTTCCATTTCCTTTACGGTCAACTACAAAGTTGCTGCTTAGAGCAAAAACAGGATTGAAACTGATTCAATCGCCCCTACTCTCCCAGAACAGCTGTAGATTCCTTCCCACTGAGTATGCTCTTCATCTCCCAGATGCCCATTTATCTCATTCCCCATGCCAGTTCTTCCTCTGTGGTCCAAATGTCTGTACTCCTCTCAAACTCGCACCGGATGGGATCTCAGCTGCTGCCAGACACCATGCCGGGCCTCTGCGGTGCTCCCGCTGCAAAGTACAGGTGTATGGACCTCGGGTGAGAACACTGGGAAATCACCACACTCACACACTCACTCTTGAGGCTCAGGCATCACACACTACTTGGTGGTCATAGTGTTTCCCTTTAAACCAACCAAAGTGTATAGCGGGCAAATCACATTGGCACCAACGTAGCCGCTATAAGTGGTGGAGACTGTACTGCTTAACACTTCAAATCCCCATTGTGAACCCAAATGAAATTTCAGGCTACAGGCTTAATGATGAGAAAAAATTCTGAACCTGGTATTACAGAAATGTATGTTACAAAAGTCCAGGTCAGGCACCCCAGGCAAAATCCAACCTGCCACAAGAATATGGAATCTGGGAACTCCGCATAGACTAGTTTAAACCTGTTCTGTGGTTTTGCTGATCTGACTACACTGGAACAGTCAGTTATATAAGGAGCAACAGTAATGTGAAAGGTTTAACAACAATACATAAAATCAACCATTATATGGTTATATAGATGCTCAATTCTACTTCCTGACTTGACTCCGACATACAACCCCAGACAGCGTTTGCTGCCAGCACCACGATTGTATCAATTCAGGACCTGAAAAATTACAGTGAAACAAGGGCTGCGATTTTGTCAATGGAGGCGGGTTGGGAGCGGGTCAGGTGGTTTCCGGCTTCCAGTCCCGCCCCCAACTGCATCCGGCCCACGGACGTGATTTTACGTTGATTGACCTTGTTAAGCCCGCCCTGCGGGTTTTCCGGCCAATTAAGAGGAAGCCGATCAGATGATGTCATTTGATGACATGTCATCTGCCAGTTTTCTTAAAGGGACCACGCACAATTTTTTTTGACAGCTCATTTCTCAGTGTTTGACAGCATTGAGGTGCTGCAAACACTGGCAATCACTGTACAAAGGTGAGCTCTTGCACCCAGACTCTCCAATGACTCCCTCCATAGGCTGGAACAGATGGCAGCTGCAGGTGAGGTGACAGGAGCAATCTGTCACTGGTGAGAGAGGTTCTCCCAATGAGGTGGCACTAGACATCGTTTTCAAAACTTGTTACCTAAAGAAATGTGCAAATGCATTAAAAATGATTTTCCCAACATTTTCTTACCTCTGAGACTCACCATTGGATCCTTCATACCACTTCTGCAGCTGTCATCAATGCTGTAACATTACAGCAGACTCACAACACGCCACACTTACCTGACATGGTGTCCGGACGTCGGGAAGCCCGAGGCAGAAGCGGAAAAATTAAAAAATAGCCTGTCAACTACCTGTTAACAGGCAGGTAATTGGCTTTAATCCTCTTCCCGCCGCTAGGTGTCAGGTCCATGTGCAAATCGGGGACCTGACACTTGGGAAAATTGTTTGGAGGCGGGTTGACGGCAGGATTGGACCCCGCCGTCAATCAAAACGATTTTAACCTTTGACCCGCCTCCAAACCCGCCCTCTCAGTGCCGATAAAATCGCGGCCAAGGGGTTAACCTACAGCAATTTTGCTAGTATCTTTACCACAGCACAGTAACAAAACCTACAGACATTGGCATTTACCTAAACAATACTGAGATCCTTTTACCTTGTTGATTCCCTATTTCACTAAGTCTACACCATACTGGGTACAATTATAGTCCATACAACTCATGGACTTGGCCCTGCAGTAAGAAAAAATGATGGGCACGGCATCAGAAAGGCAGATAACTGGTTTTATTATTTACTTTTCATCCATCCTTGAATTGGTGCATCAGATTAACCAAAAGTTCATCAGAGTTAATGAGGGATCATAAATATGGTGGGTGCTGGAATTTTGAAGAACCCAATCTTGTCTTACGGGCATATGTTGCAGTCTTTCCACTAGAATGGGAGGCAGGCTGGATACATGTGGGCTAATTACCTGGAAATATGATTACATGAGGAACAACTGTGTGTTATTCCTTGCCCCTTTTTAAAAAATTGCCAGTCTCTGTGTTCTGCTAAGATGAACTCCTTAATAACGTGAACAGATTCAGACAGTCTCAGCAAAGACCTTGAGTGTCTGACAACCTACACAGTGTGAGACAGAGGAGAGTCAGAGCTGAGAGTTATAGTCCATGTGTCAAGACAGAGCAACTCAATCATGACGAAACTAAACATTGTTCAAACCAGAAAGGATGTAAGTCTAAACAAAACAACTAATTACATATTAATAAGCCTTTTGTTCACTCAGGCAAGTTTGACATTTACCTTAGGTCTAGCACTGCTGCTAGGCATCAGACTGATACTTTTAATTATGGTATGCACTGATATCATAATAGCAACACCGCATCATGATACTTATATCAAGGGACCACTGCAAGGGACAGTCACTAATATTCAGTCAAGATTTTCTTGGTGTTGTTTTCCCAGTTCATTCTCAAGGTCAGACTCTGCCTCCAGGCATTCGCTGTAAAAAGAGGTGAACACCCCCCTGTACTTTCAGTAATAGAGTATTTAGATATTCTGAAAAGGCAGATAACAAGAAAATCATGCTCTTTGATGCACACACATAAAATAAATTCTGAAATCAAAGTTAAGCAGATTCAATAATGAAAATAATGCATAATTTTAGCAATGCCGCTGCCAACTTTTTAAAAAAGGTATATATTAAATAACGATGAATTTTTAACAGCTGAACCTGGAGAGGTTTTCTTTATGATGCACTGATTTCATAAGGCTCCCTTGTGCAATGCACTGCTCAGTTCACAGGGCTTCATGTGTAATGCAATGCTTAGTGACCATTTGTGGCTTAGCTCTGCAGTGCAGTAATACAGGAGCACTCATACTGAAATAATGAAAGGACACTTGAGAGCTCTTCAACATGTCAGCAGGAGTCAGAGGTTAAAAAGTCAAAGTGTATGTTGGTGGTAAAGCACAAGTTATAGGTTTTTTATTGTTATTTTTAGGATGATCTTCTCCAGGCAATTTTTTTTTAATTCATATTTTGATCCAGAAAAAAGTAGTTGAACACATCCAGAATATAAAGTTAAAATGTAAACATTTAGCATACCTACTAGTCTCCACGCTTAGTTGGAGAATCTAGATTTTGAATCTATTCATTTAATATCCAGGTCATGTAACCAAGGGGCAGATATTTAGACTGGTGGGTGAGAAGACACTTTAGACAGTTTGGCTGGTAACAGCAACCATTTACCATTGAGCTGTTACCCTGAGTATTTCAATCCACTGTATAGTGGCAGTGTAGAAAGCAAATCATTGGAGAAAATGAAGCCTTTGTCCCCTACACTCACTGCTGGGATAAGGGTGCCAGATTTAGTAGTGTAGACACGGGAAGCTGGCTCATAGACACCAGCCTACCAGAATCCGAACTAATCAATTGACAAAGTAAAATTGGCATGAAAGAAGCTGGCACACGGCCTGCCAAAGGTTTAATGATGGCAGGAAAATCACCAAGGAGAACATTGGGGTAGATCTTGACTTTGTGCGATAGTGTAAAATGGGTAATAGTGAGTCAGCAGCCCGCTTTACATCTCCAACTCACTATCACCCATTTTACACTGTCACAAAAAGTCAAGATCTACCCCATTGTGTCCAACCATCGAGCCAGAACATCAACGAGGAGCTTTGTTTGAGGATGTTTTGAAGCTTACTGCAGCTGGTGTGAAGCCCACGCATTCTGAGACAATCCTCACACTCACTATCTAAAAGCTGAGCTGACATCAGTTCTCATGCAATTACACTACACATTTTGTGTTACTGTCCAGCTGAATGATGCACAATGTAGCGTACAGCTGGTCCATTAAATGATCTAAACATCTTTGTACTGCACTTAACTGAAAAGTGGATGAGTCAAGGGCCACCCTTGTATGTACTACTGATGCAGCTTTCCAAAATGGTTCAGTTGTGTACAAATAGGGGAGGATTTTAACTATCATCCCACTGACCAGCGAAGCACGCCGGCCAGCCACCCAACAGGAGGTCCATATTGTGGGTTGGGTCTCAGTACCATGCTGCCAGTGACTGCATGCACCAAACAGGCATCCCGCTGCAGCGCACCAGCTCTGAGCCGGTGCAATATCGGGCGGACCGGAACCTGACCTAACCCGACCTGGCCAGCAGCAAAAGAGATCTGGGGGCAGTGGCCCACATTATTCTTGTGGAGCCGAGAGGAACATCATAGGACCCTGCCCTGGATATTAAAAGGGCCTACCAGCTGAAACAGATTGGCACTCTGGTTGCCCAGCGGTAGATCCCTTTCAGGATGGCATCGTCTGGATCGGGAGCAGGAACGAGACAGTGGAGGAGAAATTCGGTTGGTTAGCGCCTCCCGTTAGCGCCTGGCAGGGGCCCTAAGAGGTTAGCGACCGGGCGCGGCAAATGTAGCAACGCCCGTGAACTTCAGTGCCGGTTTAGCGCTGGCACTAAATCTTACCGCCTGGGCCTCTAGTGCCTCGCAGATCATGACGTCATAAAGTGCGCAGTGTCTCGTTATCGCCCCGGATGTGAAATTGCCTCCCGCCCCCTGCTGTATCACCGGGCGTGAACAACGGCAGGAAGAGGAGGCGTTGTCACCTCGGCTGGCCGCTTGGGGAGCGCTAATTAAAGGAAATGGTTTTCAGGTAGGCCAACCTTTATTATTTGCACCAGTCTGGTGCCTGCTCAAATTTTTTGATGTTTCATTGCTGCGAGATGTCCAAGCCCTCCACTTTGTGAGAGTGTTTGGGGCTGTAATGGCAGTCACGCAGGTCACCTGGCAACGCAGAACTGACGACAAGTCGGTTGTGCAGCATCACTGGCCCTTCCCTTTAAGCGAGGGAAGCAGCCTCTGATGCCATTAGCAATGCGCTCCAAATTGTTCAGCGCTCTGCCACTACCGCCCCGCTCTCGGACTGTAGCACCCTAAGAGACGTGGTTAGCGCTTGATTTAGCGCTCCACTTCCCTCTTGGAGCTATCGGGGTGCTACTGAATTTCTAGCCCAGTAAGTTTATCCCAATGATATTTGGAACACTACTGCCTCATTTCTGTCCAGTGGTGTCAATCCCCACTATGGAATGTGTTCAATGTTTTTCAACGTGTTAATACTAAAACATGGTCTTGCCTCTCTGCACAGCTATTTCAATTGTAGATTAATGAGGATCTGCTTATGCAGTCTCAACGCTTCTGTCAGACTGCTGTTGTTTGGAGTATGTACTAAGCAGAGTTAGTAACTCCATGGCTTTTATATTAGAAAAGTATATAGTGGTGTGGTGTTAATAATGCTCTCATGCTGGAACAATCTGCCTGATCTAAAGGGAGTTTTAGCTTTAAATGAACTGCAGAGAGACAGCAAACAATTAATCTATTTATGAATTAGGTTAAAATCAGCTCCACAGCCTTCTCATTCAAAACTAGTAAAGAAGAATTAATCTAAATAAAGATATCTTGCTTTGCTCTTGAGAATATTAACTATGCCAGCAAATGGACTGCATGTTAAAACAGTACTGGAAAATCTTAGTTGGGAAAGGGTCAAATGCGGCTGTCTCCTTTGTCTAATACGACAACAAATTTCAAATCAGAACCTTGTTAGCTTCAACTGATAGGTGCAGTTATTCAACATGCCCAATAGATTGCTCAGAACCACCTGCTAATTATTCTTTCTGTGTAATATGTACAGCTTTTCATTGCTCTGCCCACAGGTCCCAGTTTTCCTTTTTTCATTGAGGCATTAATGATATCTACACTTAGACAAATAGGGCTTGCACTGAGGGCAAGTGAAAAGCTCGTTTTCCTTCTGCACAATTCCTGCACTCCCATTAGCACAGCTACTAGTAAATTAATGTCGACTTGGAAAGGTTAGTTGTAATCAAGGAGGATCATCATTGTGTGCCTCACAAAGCTCATTTCTACATTTTAATGGTTATGAGAGCAGAGCAAAACTATGTACACCTCAACCTACCTACTGCTAACATTTAAGAGCTGAAAACTGTGTTATGCTTTACCAGTAATATTCTGAAATGTAAACCTGAATGGACGGAGCCCAAATTATTTTTCCAAGCACCTTATGTACCTGTCTCTATAGTAATGGTTATTTTAAAGACAATTATTACAAGAATGTTCTGGAAGGACCACAACAGGAGGGATGTGACTGGTATTGGTGGGCTGGAGCTGTCCCGTGATCTGCTTCTCCCCTCCATGCCCTACCCACAAAAAGCCAGTCTGCTGAACGTTTCTGCTCTCTCTTGGCATATTGCAGTATTTTTCATTTTGTTATTTCCCCTCTCATTTTGGCCCCTGTTGTTTCCTGAGTGGGAGGACTCATGCGACCTGCTTGCAAACAACAACCAATATCATAGACATAGCTCCACTCATCTAGAAGAACATTTAAAAGCACTTTACAAGGAGGAGAATGGACACCAAGCAGACACTATTCTGCAATGAACCATAAATGGTCGAAGCAAATAACTTAAGGGTCTTGATTGTTCTATCCCCTGGTGATCCCTGAGACAAGATCAGGCATGCAGCATATGGGTAAATCACGGACTTGGATTTGTGTACTCTGAAGCACAATTCCATTCATGCTCTCTGGAATCTCAAGTGCTTTATGTTGTGTTTAGTGCAGAATGGGGTAATTTTAACTCTGGGTGATGGTGTAAAATGGGCGATATGAGATTGGCCACCATTATACAACCTGCCCGATTTACTTTTCCATTACAAGCAGAAGTTCATAAAAGCTGTAAAAAAAAAATATGGGAATTTAGGTTTTATAAATAGGAACATGCAGAACAGAAGCAAAGATTATGTTAAACCCATACAAATCACTGCTTAGGCTACAGATAGAATATTTTGTCCATTTTTTGGTGTCTACTTTAGGCAGGATACCAAGACAATGGAAAGAGTACAGAAGAGATTTACTAAGATAATACCAAGAATGAAAGGATTAAACGGGCTAGAATGGAGAAGATTACTAGAAGATCTGATAGAAATGTTCAAAATTATGAAGAGTTTTGATTCGGTAAATAGGAGAAGATCATTTCTACTCACCTTTAATTTGATAACTAGAGAGTATAAATGTAAAATCATCACCAAAATCAAAGAGTGGTTAGAAGAACTATTTTTACGCAGTGTTGTTAGGACATGGAATTCCCTCCTAAAAACCCGAATCCAGAGTAGCTTTTGAAAGTGAAATGGATAAATATTTGAAGAAACAATTTAAAAGGGTAGGGGGAAAGGACAGGGATTAATCATATAGCCCTTTCAGAGAGTTGCTGGAGGCACTGTGAACTGACTGGCCTCCTTCTTTACTGTAAGATTCTATGGGGTAGAAATTTGCAAGCGTTACACCATTCTTCGGGTGCAAAGCATACCAATTTAGCAATGAGACGACCTGCGGCAAATCTGCGCAGGCGTTAGTCCCACTGCCAAAATCTCTGGGCCCATTTTATAGGCGTCCCAAGCAGATGCCTAAAACAGCCTTTAGGCTCCTTAAATATGTAAATTAGAGGCCGCTTTAACAGGCGTTAGGCCCATATTTTACATATTCAAGGCCTGCTAGGCCGGTTACGCTCAGAATTCTCCAGTTGCATCCACGGTCGCCAACAAAAGGTAAGTGTTAGGTGCATTTAAAAAAAAAAAAATTCTGTGGAGATGGGTGGAGCAATGGGTCTCCCCCGACTCCACATTCCTAGCGATCGGCCACCATGTGAATGTAGCTCAGGGTAATTTCTTTTTCATTTTCAGATCAGATGATTTGAGTCCAGAAACTATGGCTGCGATTTTGCCTACTGAGGCGGGCTAAATGTGGCCAAGGTAGGTGGCAGACTGCGACCCCGCTCCCGGTTCTATCGCGCTCTGTTGAAGTGATTTCCCCCTGATTGGGCTTGTTAAGCCCGCCCTGCGAGGTTCTCGGCCATTTAAAAGGAAGCGGGTCGGATGATGTCATTTGATGACGCGTCATCAGCCGGTTTCTTTAAAGGGACCATGTGCACATTCATTTTGACAGTTGTGCTGTCAGTGTTCTACAACATTGAGGTGCTGCAAACACTGATGAGCACGGCACAAAGGTGCACGGCTGCACCCATATGCTTATGGAGGAAGTCACAGCACGCAGGGGGTTCTCTTCCCTTCCCATGGGCAGACGAGACCTCGCCAGGACACCAACACAGCCTGGTTGCACATTGCACAGGAGGACACAAGCAGGGATGTCGTCAGGAGGACCTGGCTGCAGTGGCGCAAACCTTTCCATTATCTCAGTAGATCATGAAACGTTACTGCAAAGCCACACTCAACCTCATCCTGCTGTGCCACTCATCACATCCCCATCACTCTGCCTTCCCTACCCTATTCCTGCACGTCCTTACTTACACCAACTTACCTTGCACCTCCACCCATCCCTCTCTATCTACATTATCACATCCCCATCTCATTAGCCACCCCACACACTCGTCCTCATCCTTGTCCAATCATACCAACTAACAACACACAAGGGTAGGCACTTGGGTCTTTTAGCCAATGTTCATGTAGAGTTTCTGCTAATGTGTTGTCAAACATTGAAATCTTTATTTTGAACACTTTGCCTCCTTGGACAGATTTGTGTGCACCTTTGAAGTGGCTTAGTGAGTTGCAGTGAATGGTGAGACATAACAGTACCCCCTGTAATGCTGATGAGTGTGAAAGGAATGGCTTGGGCATTGTAGGGATGCTTTATGGTGTTGGTGTGGGGATGGTGCCAACCTGGCACATCATGCGCCAGCCATGGTGTACAACGTCAAGTGAAGTAAATCTGGCCATGGCCTCCCGGGCAGCAATGTGGTCAGGTGCTGATGCCCTGTGTCCTGTCCAGCATCAGGTGATTGCGGAGAAGGTTGGTGTTGTTGTTGGTGCTACTGGTGTGCCTGGTGACGTTAGTGTTGGGGCTGATCGTGGTGGGATTCTGAGGACCAAGGTGAGATTTTTTCAAGGGCACCGATGCTGATGGAATAGATGGCAGCTGAAGTTGAGATGTCAGAAGCGATCTGTCAATGGTGAGAGAGGTTGTTCCAAGGAGGTGACCCTGGATAGAGTTTGCTCCAAACACTTCAAACCTCCATAAAACTGTAAAGTGTGTTCCAAATCCTGAAGGCTCCAGCTTCTAGTATTGGAAAGTGAACAGCTGTGAAATGGTAGCTTTTATACCACTTTTGCAGCTGTCACTTATTCAGAGCAATGGAGAGTCAATGAAAACCCGACCTACTTACCTGACATGATCTCCCCGAGTGCCGTGAAACTCGTCAGAAAGCTGGATAGATGGTAAAATGCTATTTAAGTACCTTTTAACAACCTCTTAACTATTTCAATTGGCTCACCCGCTGCTTAGTGTCGGGTCTGTAAAGCGCAGGCAGACCCGACACTTGGGAAACTGACACGGAGGCGGGTTCACAGCTGGCTCCCGACCTGCTGTCAATCTTTTAGATTTTGACAGCGGACCCACCTCTGAACCCTCCCTCTAAGTGCCGGCAAGATTCCGGCCTATAAGGGTATTCAAATCTCAAAAAATCTGAATTTATAGACTCCACTTTTAATAAATCTCTGTGTTATACTGGCCCGGAATTTGCTGTTCGGTCGCTGTTATTACCCCTTTGAAACTGACCGCAACTTCAGGATTTAGCACATGTGCATCCTAACACAGAAATCCTGAAGTTGCGGTCAGTTATTCACTGCTCCGACACTGGCTGCACTGTGGAACCCACCGCAACCCCTCCCCTTCCCCCCCCCAATAGCTGGCAATCAGTGAAACTGATGAAAACTTGGGCTTTTCCACGCTAATATCACGATTAAATACCCCATTAAAAGTTAGACCTTGTTGGATTAGGTGTAACTGGGGTTTTAACAGCGTATTGACTGCTAAACAAACGTTATGGCCCTGAAAAACTGATTTTAATTCCGTGGAGTGTCAAATTTCTCCATTATAATAAAAATTACAATTTTTAAGAAAATTTAAAAAAAATTATATTTTTTTAAAGTTTGTTCATATTTAGTTCAGGTTTACTTTTTCCTCATGTGAGAGCCCCAATCTTTGTTTTGCTCTCTATAACATGTATAAAAAGTCAGAATAAAAGGAGCTTCTTCACTTCCTGGCTCCCTGTCTGTGAGAATGCTGCATTGTGATTGGCTGCTTAGACAGCTTGTTGACGTCACAGCAGCTATGGAATTCCCCATTAACTTACACTGATCTCAATTTAACGTCAAAAAAGCCAAACTTCTCGCCACAGAGATCGCAAGATCTTTGTGGGCAGCTTTCTTCAGGACCAGCAGCGAGCGCCTTTGCTTTGCCGCTGACAGCAAATTACGGGCCATAAGGCTCTTTACCATGTGGTTACGTATGAACTTTCCAGATAACCAAGAGTTAAGCTAGCACAGTTATGCTAAATCTGAGGATTGTAAATTCAGTGTTTGAAGGCTTTCAAATTGATCTGCAAGTGTTTTTGGATTGTTTCTTATGAAAGTACATTGATGCTTTAATTATTTAGAAAATGATGAGATTACACAAATAGATTTGTTACTTTACCAGGTGGATGACCACTATTGATTTAAATTAAAAAACACACTACATTCATTTATTTTTATTTTACATTGTATGGAAATAAAAATCTTAGGCCCATGAATATCTGACAAACTGAACAGAATAATTGATATGAATTCTGATCTTCCAAACTTGTGAACATTTAGTTAGTATAATTTGACTGGTGATGACCGAGAATGTTTTAAAAACCATGTACGAGAAGAAATTTGATTTACTTGCCACAAAAACAATAATATGAAGACAACACTTTTGATCAACAACTGTCATACATTAGGAAAATAAATGCCTCTCCAGTCGTGACTGCAATAAATTGATGCGTTTTTAAATGAGTGAAACTGGGATGCATCAATATAAGGAGCAGGGAAGTTGCTGAAGATCACTTTAAATGCCAGGGCTGACATGCTTGGGTTATTTAAAGGGATCCTATCTTCATTCATTGGAAAGCTGGAACAGCCAAAGACCCACCCTTCACCTCGTCTCATGACTTCCTTTTTATTCGGGGAATTAGTGGCAGTTCCAAATGTAGTGAATCTCGTGATCGCAACATCCTCCGTAATCACGTGTGTCTCTTACTGAGGAAATATTTTCCCTTTTCGTGTATCATTTTCTGATCTTTTCTGCCAGCTGTGTTGCCATATGGGAACTTGCAGCATTTCCTCCTCACTCAAATATTTCAACATGACTCTTGCGGCACTCTGATGATTAGATGTCTGTACTTGCTGGCTGTAAATTAGGATGCAGTGAATCAGAATATTCAGCATTAATTAATCACTGGTAAATTACACTGCAAGAAAACTGTCTAAAGCACCTTTAGGCCCAACACTATATCTATGCCAGTGTGTCACATCTTTGCTTAAATGTACTATAGTCAAGTGAATCTGAATCCAGAGAATTAAGGTTATTAATGAAGAAACAAAATATATTGTAAATCTCAACTGACTTACAATGAATTTTCCACGGGAAATTCCTCGGGACTTCTCCCGTCCACTGTCATAACTTTGGTGGAAGTTTGGCGGGAACCCTGTTTCCGTGTATTAATGGGGTTTCCGCTAACTTGCGTCAAAATTTTAGCGCTGGATCGAGAGAAACACCGAGGAAATTCCCTGTTTATAATTTCATTTTAGCAACAAAATGTTAGAATAAAGTTATTTGTCAAATAGGATTTATTTCTTAAAAGATTAACCTTTCTCTTGGTCATCTAAATGATATATTTTGCTATCATGGCAGGGTTGTACCCTTACATCAGTAAGGAATGCCTTATTAATGGTGGGATATGCAAGGCGAGATCTGTGCAGTACACCCAGGAGTAGATTCTGACTTTGGGTAGATTGGCCCGAGCTATTTTGAGGACCGGGCCTCGTTTCTCTCATCCCGGCGAGCTGTTGGTGTTGTTCAGTCGCTCACATGCAGCTCGCCAGTGGGGAGAGGATGGGAATTCTGGTACCTCCACTGTGGAGTCAAGTCAATGATGGAAATTTCTCCCCGTGGGGAGGGGGGAAGGCAATCGTCGGGGCCACGGACAATGGGCTGGAAGATTTTATTGTGGCCAGTAGGAGCATTCACAAAAATCTCAACAAAAAAAAAACCCAGAAACGTGCCTGGTTTGGGGGCATCCCGTAGCGATTCCTTTAAGGGCCGCTGGTTAGGCCACTCAACGCCTGGTACCAATAGATGGAGCGTGCACGGTGCACTCCACCCATTGGTACCTCAAAATTGCATTGAGGCATGGCCATATTAACACCAAATATGGGCCCCCGTGAACACAGCTCACCGTAAGCTTAAACAGCGCTGCCCGCCGGTTGCGTTAATTGCAGTGCACAGCCGGCAGTGACTGGAGTTTGAGGGATGGGGTTTAGTTCTCTGACTGTGGTTGCGCCTGCACTGTGCGGCTCGCACGTGATCCCAGCAGCAGGAAGATGTGGTCGACCAAACCCGTGATGAACTTCTGGAAGCTTCTACAGCTCTTCGCAAGGTTGGATATTTAATCTTCAGGCTTTTTATCACACGTTTGTATTTTAATGGATGGTGGGGGGTACCAGGGGAGAGGTTGTGTGTGTCTCAGATGTTCCTGCTGCCCAAGACCCCAAGAATTCTTAATCCATTTCTGCATTGGAGTCCGACCGCCAATTTGCATAGTAAAAGTTGACTCCCACCTGAAACAGACAAGCTCCTGCCCTGCCCTGCTGAAGTACAAGTAAATGCAACACCCGCCCTTTCACCTCCTCCCTTCACACCGTCCAAGGCCCCAAACACTCCTTCCAGGTGAAGCAGCGATTTACCTGTACTTCTTTCAATTTGGTATACTGTATTCGCAGTGCGGTCTCCTCTACATTGGGGAGACCAAACGTAGATTGGGTGACCGCTTTGCTGAACACCTCTGTTCAGTCCACAAGTGCGACCCTGAGCTTCCGGTCGCTTATCATTTCAATTTTCTGTCCCACTCCCGCTCTCACGTTTTTGGTCTCCGCCTCCTACGCTGTTGTAATGAAGCTCGAGGAACAGCACCCCATCTTTCAATTAGGCATTTTATAACCTTCCGGACTCTCAATTGTTTTCAATAACTTCAGATCATAACCACTGCTCCCATTTTTCAAACTGCAGGTGCTGTTGCCATTTACAGCTCCTCTTGGAATAAACGGGTCTTTTTCTGAGTGGCAGGCAGTGACTAGTGGGGTTCCGCAGGGATCGGTGCTAGGACCCCAGCTATTCACTATATATATATATATATATATATATATATATATATATATATAATGTAGACGAGGGAACTAGATTTAATATCTCCAAGTTTGCAGATGACACAAAGCTGGGTGGGTGTGTGTGTTGTGAGGAGGATGCCGAGAAACTCCAGTATGATTTGGACAGGTTGGGTGATTGGGCAGAAGCATGGCAGATGCAGTATAATGTGGATAAATGCGAGGTTATCCACTTTGGTGGCAAAAACAGAAAGGCAGATTATTATCTGAACGGCAATAGATTGGGAGAAGGGGAAGTGCAACGAGACCTGGGTGTCCTTGTGCACCAGTCGCTGAAGGTAAGCATGCAGGTACAGCAGGCGGTTAAGAAGGCAAATGGTATGTTGGCCTTCATAGCGAGAGGGTTTGAGTACAGGAGCAAGGATGTCTTGCTGCAGCTGTACAGGGCCTTGGTGAGACCACACCTTGAGTATTGTGTGCAGTTTTGGTCACCTTATGAGGAAGGATGTTCTTGCCATGGAGGGAGTGCAGCGAAGATTCACCAAACTGATACCTGGGATGGCAGGAATGACGTATGAGGAGAGATTGGGTCGATTGGGCTTATACTCGCTGGAGTTTAGAAGAATGAGAGGAGATCTCATTGAAACTTATAAAATTCTAACAGGGCTAGACAGACTGGATGCAGGAAGGATGTTCCCGATGGTGGGTGAGTCCAGGACAAGAGGTCACAGTCTAAAGATAAGGGGTAAGCCATTTAGGACAGAGATGAGGAGGAATTTCTTCACCCAGAGAGTGGTGAACCTGTGGAATTCTCTACCACAGAAGGCAGTTGAGGCCAAGTCAGTAAATATATTCAAGAAGGAGTTAGATATATTTCTTAAGGCTAAAGGTATCAAGGGCTATGGGGGAAAAAGCAGGGACAGGGTACTGAGTTTGGATGATCAGCCATGATCTCATCGAATGGCGGAGCAGGCTCGAGGGGCCGAATGGCCTACTCCTGCTCCTATCTTCTATGTTTCTCTGGACCCATCTTTTGTTTCTTACTTGTCCCACTGCCATCCCATTTTTGCCTTGCAACATCATCCCTTTTGTCATTTAATCTCTCCTGCCATCCATCCTATCACAGATCTTCCATTTAGTTCTTTCCTCTCCTCCCACCTTTTCCCTGCTTCTGTACTTGCTTGTTAAATCTCCTACTTCTTCCAGTTCTGACGGAAGGTCACTGACCTGAAATGTTAACTCTGTTTCTCTCTCCACGAATACTGCCTGACCTGCTGAGTATTTCCAGCATTTTCTGTTTTTCTTTCAGATTTCCAGCATCCGCAGTATTTTGCTTCTGTCCTGCTCCTGCTGGGTGGAGGTCATTAAAACCAGCCCCCAGGCTCTTGAATAGTGGTTCTGATGGATACAGCCATTCATTTCCAGTAGGTTATACCATTCTCAAATATGAAAATGCTGGGTATTGATTGTTTCTTTCAGCATTGTGCTAGGATTTTGTTGCAGTTTCATACTAGTGACCTAATTGTGAAACCAGTCTACTTATTGGCGTGAGCTGATCGCTCTCAGGCTGGTAGATTTATACTGATAACCATGCGATGCTGGGTGAAAGGCACCACACACGTGTTGCTCGGGTTTCCTCTTAAGTCCGAAGGTGCCACTGCATGTCAGCACATCACGCGATGCCTGCACAAGTGTAGTGGTGCTCTGACTTTCAAGGGTAATTACAGCACCACTCACTACAGGACTGTACAACCCTGCTGCTGGCTTCTTACTTTCTTTTACTCCCTTGACTCTGGCTTCTATTAGTTTCTATCTGCCTTTCAATTTTCTTTCTTTCTTACTTTCTCTCTGACTCACTCTGTTTTTTCATTCTGTCTGTTCTCTCTGTCTTTCATTCTTTGGCTCAGTTTTTCTTTTGTTCTCCACTGCTTTTTCTTCCCAGTCTTTTTCTTTCATTTTCTCTCTATGCCTCTATTTATTTTACTGTAGGTGTTATTTTCTGACACTGTTATTTTAAAAAGTAAAGACAAAAGCTATAACACAAGTGTGTACAAGTACTCAGACTGCCTATCACTAGAAGTGTTAAAGACCCAATGCAGCGAGATGGTCACTACTGTTGAGGTTTCCTCCGTGCAAAAGATCACAAACAGAACACACCCTGAAAAATCACACTACTAAAACTAGCGACATTTGTATTATTTTGTACACAATTAATTTAATCATTTTAAAATTGAAATGATTTCTGACTTTTTATAACGACAAATCAGAACTAATAAAATAACACACCGAGAACAGTGCTGTTCTAATGGTCATTTATTTCACATTCATGAAATAGCAATCTTTTACACTTGTAAAATAAACCCAGAAATATCACTATCAGTCCAATATCTTCATGTATTTCTGCATTTGTAAGTCTTTTAATCTCTCTCTCTCACACACACACGCCAATCTACGTGCCGATTCCCTTTTAAACCACTTGGTGGAGACACTGTAACACTAAATTGTGTTTTGATTTAAGACTATAAGCATTGGTTTATAAATTGACAGAGTTCAACATGATTGAGTATGTACAAAGGTTAAACCTTGAATTTGTAGAATCATAGAAATTTACAGCACAGAAGGAGGCCATTCGGCCCATCGTGTCTGCGCCGGTCGAAAAAGAGCTATCCAGCCTAATCCCACTTTGCAGCTCTTGGTCCGTAGCCTTGCAGGTTTCTACACTTCAAGTGCATATCCAAGTACTTTTTAAATGCGATGAGGGTTTCTGCCTCTACCACCCTTTCAGGCAGTGAGTTCCAGACCCCCACCACCCTCTGGGTGAAAACATTTCTCCTCAACTCCCCACTAATCCTTCTACCAATTACTTTAAATCTAAGATCCCTGGTTATTGACCTCTCTGCTAAGGGAGTAGGTTCTTCCTATGCACTCTATCTAGGCCCCTCATAATTTTATACACCTCAATTAAATCTCCCCTCAGCCTCCTCTGTTCCAAAGAAAACAACCCCAGCCTATCCAATCTTTCCTCATAGCTAAAATTCTCCAGTCCTGGCAACATCTTCGTAAATCTCCTCTGCACCCTCTCTAGTGCAACCACATCTTTCCTCATAGCTAAAATTCTCCAGTCCTGGCAACATCTTCGTAAATCTCCTCTGCACCCTCTCTAGTGCAACCACATCTTTCCTGTAATGTGGTGACCAGAACTGTACGCAGTACTCTAGCTGTGGCCTAACTAGTGTTTTATACAGTTCTAGCATAACCTTTCTGTTATATTCTATGCCTCGACTAATAAAGGAAAGTATTCCGTATGCCGCCTTAACCACCCTATCTACCTGTCCTGCTACCTTCATGAATCTGTGGACATGCACTCCAAGGTCCCTCTGTTCCTGTACACTTCTCCGTATCCTACCATTTATTGTGTATTCCTTTGCCTTGTTAGCCCTTCCCAAATGCATTACCTCACACTTCTCCGGATTGAATATCATTTGCCAATTTTCTGCCCACCTGATATCTTCCTCACCATCAACCACATGGCCAATTTTTGTATCATCTGCAAACTTTTTAACCATGCCCCCTACATTGAAGTCTAAATCATTGACATATACCACAAAAAGCAGGAGATCTGGAACTGAGCCCTGTGGAACCCCACTGGAAACCGCTTTCCAGTTACAAAAGCACCCGTCCACCATTACCCTTTGCATCCTACCACTGAGCCAATTCTGGATCCAACTTGCCACTTTCCCTTGGATCCCATGGGCTTTTACTTTTTTGACCAACCTGCCATGTGGGACCTTGTCAAAGGCCTTGCTAAAATCCATATAGACTACATCAAATGCACTACCCTCAGCGACTCTCCTCGTTACCTCCTCAAAAAATTCAATCAAGTTAGTCAGACCCGACCTCCCCTTAACAAATCCGTGCTGACTGTCCTTGATTAATCTGTGATTTTCTAGATGATATATACTGTCCCTCAGAATTTTTTCCAATAATTTTCCCACTACCGAGATTAAGCTGACTGCCCTGTATTTACCCGATCTATCCCTTTCTCCCTTTTTAAACAATGATACAATGTTAGCAGTCCTCCGGCACCATACCTGTTGCCAGAGAGGATTGGAAAATGTGCGGGTTAGGTTGATTTGGCTATGATAAATTGACCCTTAGTGTTAGGGGGGTATTAAATATGTGGGGTTATGGGGATAGGATGGGATATGTTAGGGGGAATTAAATACGTGGGGTTACGGGGGTAGGGTGGGATATGTGTACTGTGGGGATTAAAGCAGGGACAGGGTACTGGATTTGGATGATCAGCCATGATCGTATTGAATGGTGGAGCAGGCTCGACGGGCCGAATGGCCTACTCCTGCTCCTAGATTCTATGTTTCTATGAAAATGATGGTCAGATCCTCCGCTATTTCTTCCCTTGCCCCTCTCAACAGCCTGGGATACATTTCATCCGGGCCTAGCGATTTATCTACTTTCAAAGATGCTAAACCTCTTAATACTTCCTCCCTCTCTATTATCCCATCTAATATTTCACATTCCTCCTCATCTATAATGTCTGCATCATCCCTCTCTTCTGTGAAGACACACAAAGTATTCATTAAGAACCATACCCACGTCTTCCCCATCCACACATAGGTTACCTTTTTGGTCTCTAATAGGCCCTACTCTTTCTTTAGTTATTCTCTTGCTCTTTATATATTTATAAAATATCTTTGGGTTTTCCTTGATTTTACTTGCCAATATTTTTTCATGCCCTCTCTTTGCTTTCCTAATTTCCTTTTTTAATTTCACCCCTGCACTTTCTATACTCCTCTATGCTTTCTGTAGTATTGAGCTCTTGGTATCTGACAAAAGCTTCCCTTTTTTGTCTTATCCCACCCTGTATGCACCTTGACATCCAGGGGGCTCTAGATTTGGGAGTCCCACCCTTTTTCTTTGTGGGAACATATTTGCTCTGAACTCTCACCATCTCCTCCTTAAATGCCTCCCACTACTCTGACACTGATTTACCTTCAAGTAGCTGTTTCCAGTCCACTTTTGTTAAATCACATCTCAGCTTAGTAAAATTGGCCTTTCCCCAATCGAGGACTTTTACACCTGGTCTATCTTTGTCCTTTTTCATAACTATACTAAATCTAATTGAATTAGGATTACTACTACCAAAATGCTCTCTCACTGATACCCCTTCCACCTACCCTGCTTCATTCCCTAAAACTAAGTCCAGAACTGCCCCCTCTCTTGTTGGGCTTGTTACGTACCCGCTAAAAAAGTTCCCCTGAATGCATTTTAAGAATTCTGCGCCCTCTATACCTTTTACACTAATTCTATCCCCGTTAATATTAGGGTAGTTGAAAGTATATCCTCCTTTCATAGTGCACTAATGTGTTAGAAAGGAGACTGATGAGAAGAAAAGGGAAAGTGCAATAATGGGCTGTTTGTAAGATATTTAACACCATGGGCTGGAGTTTCCCGCAGGCTGCGGCCAGAAACTGAGCATTCCAGGGCAGCCCGCCAGCTCCAGGCCAGGTACAGGGAGGTTGTTGGGGGGTGGAGAAGGTGGGGAGGGAGGCTCAGCGGCAGTGGCCCAGGCTGGGTTTGTGGAGCCTGGCAGAGCACACCTGCTCCTCTCGGCCTCGACGGAAATGCAGCTGACACCATATTGGTTCGGGCGCTCGAAAGGCATCCCTGGCAGCCAATTGAAACGAACACAGGCATCATTAAATTTGTTAACAAGGGTCCTGCGTCTGAATCAGAACTGTTTTGTGAAATTAGTATCGGCGCGTGCCTGAAATATCACTTCCTAAACCTGCTTAAAATCGTGGTGGGAGGTAGCCTTCACAAGCAGTATTTAATGGGATCCATTAAGGTAAGTTTCTGGTTAGTCATTTTTAGGCTTCGCGGGTGTTTTTGGGCCAAGTTTTTAGCTGTTTTGGCAAGTGTTTCTCTGTGAGATACTTTTGCAGAGTGAGTTTCTGCAAGAACTGATTAAGATTGCTTGTTCTCAATTGCTGAACATGGGAATGCTGCGGGGCTTACCATTGAGGCTCCTAAATCAGGAGGAGGAGGTGAGGAAGGCAACAAAAACCTACACAGGCTACAAAGAGGATGGAGGTGGCAAGGGCGCAGGAGGCATCATGCGGGTATTTGGAAACAGAACCTCGTACTTGAACCTCACCAGAGGAGCAGTGTGTAAGGTGGCTGCGTTTCAACAGGAGACAGCCACTTGCCTATGCCATTTGTTGCACCGGGAATTGGAGCCCAACACCAGGGCATGCACTGCACTGCCGTGGCTTTCAACTTTTATGCTTCTGGACCCTTCTAAACTGCTTTTGGTAATATTAGCAACAACAGCTGTGCACACAGTGATCTGGCAGGTGGCTGATGCACTGTTTGCGAGTGTCAACAGCTCATTACCTTCCCCATGGAGGCTGACGAGCAAGAAGAGCACTGGGATTTGCCCGCATTGTTGGATTCCCGCAGTTGCAGAGAATCATAGATGTAGCCCTGCGAGCTCCCCATTAGGAACCAGCACTGTTTCTCATTGGGAAAGACTTCCATTTGCTCAGTGTTCAGCCTCTCCCTCAAATCTGCCATCAGCACCCCTCTCCTCAAAAAAACCAACCCTTGACCCCTCCGTCCTTCCAACCTCCCTTTCCTCAAGTCCTTGAACGTGTTGTCGCCTCCCAAATCTGTGCCCATCTTTCCCGCAATTCCATGTTTGAATCCCTCCAATCAGGTTTCCGCCCCTGCCACAGTACTGAAACGGCTCGCATCAAAGTCACAAATGACATCCTTTGTGACTGTGACAAAAGTAAACTATCCCTCCTCGTTCTTCTTGACTTGTCTGCAGCCTTTGACACGGTTGACCACTCCACCCTTCTCCAATGCCTCTCCACCGTCGTCCAGCTGGGTGGGACTGCATTCGCCTGGTTCCATTCTTAACTATCTAATCGTAGCCAGAGAATCACCTGCAATGGCTTCTCTTCCCGCTCCTGCATCGTTACCTCTGGTGTCCCCCAAGGATCTATCCTTGGCCCCCTCCTATTTCTCATCTACATGTTGCTCCTTGGCAACATCATCCGAAAACACAGCGTCAGTTTCCACACGTATGCTGACGACACCCAGCTCTACCTCACTATCTCCTCTCGACCCATCCACGGTCTCTAAATTGTCAGACTGCTTGTCTGACGTACAGTTCTGGATGAGCAAAAATTTTCTCCAATTAAATATTGGGAAGACCGAAGTCATTGTTGTCTTATAATACTCCTGTGCAGCGCCTTGCAACGTTTTACTACGTTAAAGGTGCTATATAAATACTACTTGTTAGTAACCTGCAGCGACTCATGTAGGTCTGTGCTGGGTTTCCTGGCTGTAGTCATGACACTTTCATACAGTCCCTGTCCTCAATAACCCCCTCTGTTCCACCCAGACCATCGGGTGGCAGGCTGACAAGTATTATCCCCTCACCAACTGCCTCATGACTCCTCTCAGGAACCCGGGCAGACGCTGAGTGCCGATGTAATGAGCTATGCAGCAACAAGGGTTCTGATTGAGCAAACCATTGTCATCCTGAAACAACGGATCCGCTGTCTGGACAGCTCAGGAGGAGCTCTTCAGTACAGCCCAGAGCAATTGTCAAGATTCATAATCGTTTGTAGCTTGCTCCCCAGCTGCAGTTACACTATAACTGCAATTGCAAAGTGAAACGCCTTCCTCCAAGGAGTCTCGCTCCACTTCCTTCTGGTGCCAGGTCAGATGCATTATACAAAACAGCAACGTGGGTGCAAAGTCCAGCTGGTTTGCACCGACACTGCAATTGCAGAGTATTTTTGATCTGCTGCATATACTGTATTAACTTCTTGGTTGAGAGGCACGTGGTGTATAGGTTGCATTAATGGGCTGGAGTGCAAGCCAAATATGAAACAACTATATTCAAAACAGTATGTCAGTCAGAAAAAAATATAGCTCTCTAGATAATAACCAAGGTCACATTTTGTCTTTCTTGCATAGTTTGGTGTCAAAATATTTTTAAATTATAGTGTAACAATTTCATATGCAATTAACTTAGTTTGAGTTTTTAACTTTTTCTGTTGTTTTTCATTTCCATTACTTCAGCAAGCCATCAATATCCCTCCATGATTGGTTAGCAGGACGTGCTATTTTATGATAGGTCAGGTTTTTTTAAATTCTCAAGATGAAATTACATCCTAGTGCTTCACTCTTAGGATTGGCTGAGAAATAAAGACAAATGGAAGTAAATAAGATGGATGAAATAGGGTAATTGTATACAATATATTCATAAAACATGGAATAAACATCAGGGAGAGTGGCTTATAGAAAATAAACCAGCGACGGCCCCAGCCACGTGACCCATGAACATTGACAGTAATAGTGAGTTATATTGGTCACAAGTGATTGATTCCTTGTAAACCACCTGCCCTCCAATATATTGTATTTCTACAACATAGATGATCAGCTTAAAAAAAAAATGCTGTTTTGTTGATTTACTGTCATTGATTTACTGAAAGGCTGTGCCATGATACAAATGGCAGCATTGTGTGAAAAAAAAAAATTGGTATGTTTTTATTTCAGCTCTATATTTGTTTTAAAGCAGCAAACATTATTAAATAAACAGGACATGTGCCAAGGTAGCTCTGATTTTTTTCATAAATAGCTCCTCTCTCAACAGCTTCCTTTTACAACAGTTTCAGTGGTAGCATAAACCTACAAAATACTGTATGATTCATGGAGCTAGAATGTTTTAGCTCATTAACTAGGTGTAAATTGAAAAATATATTTTTCTGTCAATGTTCACCATTGGATGTAATTAAAACATACTATGGTTGCTTCCATTCCATGCTTGAAGGAGCATTTTAATTTTCTCCTCTTTATATTGAGTTCTGGAACCAATATCTCAGCCAAGTTCCATAACTCAATGCTGCAATCTGTTCCTGTTTGGACTGGGATTCTTCACTCATTTCTCTATGGGCATTATCAGGTGGATCAAAAATGTGCGGGTTAGGTTGATTTGGCTATGATAAATTGACCCTTAGTGTTAGGGGGGGATTAAATACGTGGGGTTACGGGGGTAGGGTGGGATATGTGTACTGTGGGGATTAAAGCAGGGACAGGGTACTGGATTTGGATGATCAGCCATGATCGTATTGAATGGTGGAGCAGGCTCGACGGGCCGAATGGCCTACTCCTGCTCCTAGATTCTATGTTTCTATGATCACAGCACCCTTCAAACTTGTAATAGTTGTCATTCTAAATAAATTCATAAATCATTTAAATCTTTTTTTTAAAATCAATAATTAGGTATTAATGAACCTCCCATGGTTTTAAACAGGGTGGTGTGCAAGCTTAACATCTCACTGATGCTCAGCATACATCTTGGGAAATTCTGTTGGCAGAAACAGTTGATAGGCTGAGAACAGCAGCAGATTTTGATTGCAGAACCAGAAACAACATCTCTTCAACCAATCTAATTAGTTAAAGAAAGTCTGCAGCACTACATCATAGAAGAACATTCACACCAATTAAAACTTAGTATAGGTAGCTCAAAACAGATGCATGAATTAATGAGGACTGCAAAATGCAGATTTTACTTATGAGGAAGACTGCTATATCTTGCCTTAGAATCATAGGATAGTACAGCACAGAAGGTGGCCATTCGGCCCATCGAGTCTGCGCCGGCTCGCTCTCGAAGAGCAATCCAGTTAGTCCCACTTCCACGCTCTTTCCCCGTATCTGTCATTTTTTCTCCTTCAAAAGCTACTATTAAATCTGTTTCCACCACCCTATCAGGCAGTGCATTCCAAATCCTAACCACTCATTGTGTAAAAAGTTTTTCCCCATGTCGCCTCTGGCTCTTTTGCAAATCACCTTAAATCTGTGCCCTCTGGTTTTCGACCCTTCAGCCATTGGAAACAGTTTCTCTTTATTTACTCTATCAAAACCCTTCATAAGAACATAAGGAGTAGGCCATACAGCCCTTCGAGCCTGCTCTGCCATTCAATAAGATCATGGCTGATCTTCGACCTCAACTCCACATATCCCTAGAGTCCAAAAATCTATCTCTGCCTTGAATATACTCACCCACTCAGCATCCACAGCCCTTTGGGGTAGAGAATTCCAAAGATTTACAACCCTGAGTGAAGAAATTTCTCATCTCAGTCTTAAATGAACGACCCCTTATCCTGAGACTATGCCCCCTAATTCTAGACTCGCCAGCCAGAGGAAACAACCTCTCAGCGTCTACCTTGTCAATCCCCCTCAGAATCTTTTATGTTGCAATGAGATCACCTCATTCTTCTAAACTCGAGAGTATAGGCTCAATCTCTCATAAGACAACCCTCTCATCCCAGGAATTAATCTAATGAACCTTCATTGCACTGCCTCTAAGGCAAGTATGTCCTTCCTCAGATAAGGAGACCAAAACTGTGCACAGTACTCCAGATGTGGTCTCACCAAAGCCCTATACAATTGTAGTAAGGCTTCCTTACTCTTTACGCCAACATGCTATTTACCTTCCTAATTGCTTGCTGTAACTGCATGCTAACTTTGTGTATCCTGTACGAGGGCACCTAAATCTCTCTGAACACCAACATTTAATAGTTTCTCACCATTTTAAAAAATATTGTTTTTCTATTCTTCCTACCAAAGAGAATAACCTCACATTTAATGGCCTCCTTCTGTGCTGTAACCATTCTATTCCATGATTCCTCACCTTATACTCAATCTACCACCTTATTGCCCACTCACTTAACCTGTGTATATGCCTTTGCAGGATCTTTGTCCTCCTCACAGCTTACTGTTCCACCTAGCTTTATATCGTCAGAAAACTTGAATGCATTGCACTCAGTCCCTTCCTTAAGTCATTGCACTCAGTCCCTTCCTTAAGTCATTAATATAGATTGTAAATAGCTGAGGCCCCAGCACTGACCCTTGCAGCATCCCACTAATTACAGCCTGCCAACCAGAAAATGACCTGTTTATCCCTACTTTTTTTTTGGTCCATTAATCAATCCTCTATCCATGCTAATATATTACCCCCAACCCCATGAGCCCTCATCTTGCGTAGCAACCTTTTATGTGGCACCTTATCGGATACCTTTTGGAAATCCAAATATAATACATCCACTGATTCCCCTTTATCTACCCTGCTAGTTAAATTCTCAAAAAAAAATCTAACTTTTTAAACACAATTTCCCTTTCATGAAACCATTTTGACTCCGCCTTGGCACAGGGTACAGTAGCATAGTGGTCATGTTACAAGTAATCCAGAGGCCTGGACTAATGATCCAGAAACATGAGTTCAAATCCCACCATGGCAGCTGGGCAATTTAAATTCAGTTAATTAAATAAATCTGGAATAAAAAGCTAGTATCAGTAATGGTGACCATGAAACTACTGGATTGTCATCATAAACCCAGCTGGTTCACTAATGTCCTTTAGGGAAGGAATCCTGCCATCCTTACCTTATGTGACTCCAGACCCACAGCAATATGGTTGACTCTTAACTGCCCTCTGAAATGGCAGCTCACCACCACCTTCTCAAGGGCAACTTGGGATGGGCAATCAATGCTGGCCTTGCCAGCGACACCCACATGAAGAAATAAAAAATCTTATGATTTTCTAAGTGCACTGTTACCAATTCCTTAATAATGGATTCCAGCATTTTCCCCGACAACTGATGTCCGACTAATTGGCCTGTAGTCCCAGTTTCTCTCTTCCATCCTTGAATAGTGAGGTTACATTTGTGACCATTCTAGAATCTAGGGAATTTTGTAAGATCACAACCAATGCATCCACTATCTCTGCAGTCATCTCTTATAGAACCCTAGGATGTAGGCCATCAGGTCCATGGGATTTGTCGGCTTTTAGTCCCGTTAGTTTTTCAAGTACTTTTTCTCTACTTTACTTTAAGTTCCTCCCTCATTAGCCCCTTGGTTCCCCACTATTTTTGGTATGCTTTTTGTGTCTTCTACTGTGAAGACAGATACAAGATATTTGTTTAAAGTCTCTGCCATTTCCTTATTCCCCATTATAATTTTACCTGCCACAGCCTTTAAGGGACCAAAGCTTACTTTTGCTACTCTCTTCCTTTTTATCTACTTGTAGAAGCTCTGTTTTTATATTTCTTGCTAGTTTACGCTCATATTCTATTTTCTCCCTTATCAATTTTCTGGTCATCCTTTGCTGGTTTCTAAAGTTCTCCCTATCCTCAGGCTTACTACTATTCTTCACTATTATAAGCCTCTTCTTTTAATCTAATACAATCCTTAACTTCTTTAGATAGCCACGGATGGATTACTTTTCCCATGGAGTTTTTATTTCTCAATGGAATGTATATTAGTTGAGAATTTTGGATTATTTATTTAAATGTTTGCCACTGCTTATCTACCGTCATACCTTTTAATCTAATTTCCTAATCTACCTTAGCCAACTTGCCCCTCATACCTATTTAATTGGCTTTATTTAAGTTTAAGACTCTCATTTCGGATTTAAGTATTTCACTCTCAAACTCAACATGAAATTCATCATATTTTGATCATTCTTCTGCAGAGGATCCTTTACTATGAGATTACTAATTAACCCTGTCTCATTACACAATACAAGATCTAAAATAGCCTGTTCCCTGGTTGGTTCCATGCATATTGTTCTAGGAAACTGTCCCAAATGCATTCCATGAACTTGTCCTCCAGACTAGCGCTGCCAATTTGATTTGCCCAGTCCATATGAAGATTAAAGTTCCCCACGATTATTGTATTACCTTTATTACAAGCTCCAATTATTAATAATCTGTCCAATGGTATAGCTACTTTTTGGGGGCCTATAAACTACTCCCACCAGAGTTTTCTGCCCCTTGTTATTTCTTATCTCCACCCATACTGATTCTTCCAAGCCAAGATCCTTCCTCTGTCCTTATGTCATCCTTTATTATCAGGGCTACCCCCCCACTCCTTTTCCATTCTGCCTGTCTTTTCAAAATGTTATGATTTTAAATAGCTCTTATCAAATCTCCTCTTAGCCTTCACTGCTCTAAGGAGAACTCTCCAGTCTATCCACGCAACTGTAATTCCTCATCTCCTGGAACCATTCAAGTAAATCTCTTCTGTACCCTCTCCAAAGCCTTCACGTCCTTTAAGTGTGGTGCCCAGAATTGGACAATACTTCTTCACTTGTTTCTTCCACACGTATAATAAATCATGTACTGAGCAGTTCCCCATCAAGTATCCGCTCTGTAAATTCACACATGTGCTAACAGCAGCTCAAGGGAATTCTGTACAAACTTCACATGCCATTGGTCTCCTATAACCACTTATCTATAGTGCAGCAGCAGTACAGCGTGTAGAATCAAAGCCCTATTAAATTTCCTGTTAACAAAAATAACTTTTGCTTTTTTTTTAAAAAAAAAGTTTTCCAACGTGTCTACACCACTCTGAAAACACAGCAACAAGTTTTATTAGCAATAAACTGTCCAGACTAGCCGCTTTTTACCCAAATCTTTGGTTGGGAACAATTGTACTTTGCATAAAACCTTACTGGAAGAGCTGCTGATCTACTGCAACTGCTTTCAATTTTCATTTCCATATTTGACAATTTTTTCCACTGTGTTCAGTAATGAAGATTATTTCAAAAAAACATATTAATTGAGAGGCCACATTGATTTTTCTTCTCCAAAACCATACAGATACTCTGAAGCATTGTGATAAAAGCAACATTTCTAAAGGATAAATACCCAATACTATAATTAGTACTTGATCACAAAAAATAAAGTACTTACCTTGTGCTTTAAAAATCATGTTTACTATACTTCAGGAGTGGGACTAGCTGAAGTGCTCTTGCAGAGAGCCAGCACAGGCTCGACGAGTCGAATTGTCTCCTTCTGTGCTGTAACCATTCTATGATTACTATTCCAATGGAATGTTTCATAGTCATGTGTATAGAGTGGAAAATTATACTTTAAAAAGCACTGCTGGCTAAATGATCAACCTCCTTTGTTCCTCAATACTGCTATGTCTTGGCTAATAAAATACTTTATTTTTAATCTATAAATGAATACAGCCATTTTGTGGAATAAACAACTTTTTTTTCCAGTGTATTCAAACATAAACACCGGCATGGACCAGTTGAGCTGAATGGCCTGTTTCTGTGCTGTAAATTCTATGTAAACAGGCTAATTTCATTTAACATACATCTGCACAGAGTATTTAATACATTCAGTAACAATGTGTAGATAGATTTAAGTGAGCTCCCAGCCACATGACATCACAGACCAGGAATGAATTGAGAAATTCTTAGTCAACTGTTTAAAAAAAAAATCAATGGTGGCAGACATGTTAATAAACAGATTTTATAAAATGAGTAGAAACAATATTATACGGGAAGATTGTCATTATATGGAGTGACACAGGATGACTGAAAATGAGCCTGACTGTTTAAAGTAATAAAGTGTTACATGAAACCAGAAACTGCAGAAAGGTCAACGACTAAGCCATTTAATAATGTTGCAGTGGGAGAGTAGATGGAGGGAGGAAAAAAAAAACACATGCAATCGTGTTTGTGTAAAACCATATCTTTGTCCTGATTGCAGGGACCATTTTATTATCTGGAGACATAACTCATAAATTTTCAAAGCTACCTTCCAATACAACTTGTTTATTGCCACTACTGGATTGCCAAACTGTTGACCAGCATACAAGGTGGCATCCAGCTGTAAACTCAGTCACTTTGTTGCTCACATATTCAAGTTATTTTAGGAATTCCCACAGAACTATACTTTGCTATTAAAGGCAGCAGCAGAAAGAATTTTACGTATCATATCTTTCTTCTTCGGACAAAGTTAACAAGTTCAATATAGTTATCCACAATGTATTTACAAGAGTAAATTCCATATAATTGGAGGATAAAAGTAAAAGATTTAACTAAGATTAATCACAATGAAGTGCGATGAAGATTATTCATAGAAATGTGTATTTTTTGCACAATGATGTATTTAGCTTCCATATAAATAGAGAAAATTGAAACAAAGCTGCAAGGTATCAGTTTCATTTACATGTTACATAAATGTGGAACAAATATTTTTAATTACAATCAGTAGGTGATGATCAAGCATCTTCAATTGTGAAAGATAGAAAAAAAATGCCATAAATAAGAATCATTCAACTGCTTTTAAATAGAAAAAAGGAAAAAAAGCTATCAATTGTATTAATCAACACCATTTCAATCTGGAAATAATCTGTATAAAGTGCAATATTAGACCTAAGTATTTAAAATGGTCATAATATTTAACACATGTCACTCTTGCTATAAAGTTAGAATAGATCTTATATTCTTAAGTATAATTAGGTTGACACTGAATTCTATTTTGTGCAATATTGGTTTGCAGATTAATTCTGCTAAACATTTTCACTGAAAAGTAGGCTAAACAGCAGTCAGTACCATCTCTATTATAGATAAGAGTGGAAGTCAACACACAATTATCATTCAAAAACACAGCATTAAATGGGATTATTGTGGAGGGACACTTGTCTTTGGAGCTGATGAAAAGGTCATGTGAATTACCACCATTCAAAGGCTTAGCTCATTGGTCAAGTTTTGTCCTGGTTACTGTCATGAGGAAAAGGTTGTAGCTTGTCCAGAAGCTGGAGAACAAAAAAAGTAAATTAAGTGTAAAAAGGATTAATGAAAAATTATACAATAAATGAAAAATTATACAATATACAGGAAACTCTATTAACCGGCACCGACGGGACCGGCGTGGTGCCGGTTAATCAAAAAGTCCGGATAACGGAGAGTTATATCTCCCAACGTACGAGAGCCCCGTACGCACTGACATGCGCCTGCATTCGGAGCTCCGTCTCCCCGGGGACCGCCAGCTGACCATCTGTCATGTCTGCTGCCTACCCGGGCTGCACATTCCCCTCCCAATCTACACGCTCCGATACAAGGCAAACGCCTTGGGGTTATTTTTAAAGGAGAGATGAAGGAAAACCCCGGTTACCTACTCAAGAATTTTGCCGGTTAAGAGAGATTTCCGGTTATTTGGGTGCCGGTTAAAAGAGAGTTTCCTGTATCTCAATTTAAAAAAAAATTAAAGTTTATATTATACCTGCTCGATTGCGGTACCTAGTTCTGGCTTCAGCCCTCTCTTCTGCATCAAAGTACCATACAGTTATGGCATATCTAGAACATAAAAATATTCTGTATGAACCAAATTCATAAATTGAGTCATAGATTTATACAGCACAGAAAGAGGCCCTTCAGCCCATCGTGTCCGCGCTGGCCATCAAGTCCTGTCTATTCTAATCCCATTTTCCAGCACTTGGTCCGTAGCCTTGTATGCTATGGCGTTTCAAGTGCTCATCTAAATGCCTCTTGAATGTTGAGGGTTCCTGCCTCTACCACCCTTTCAGGCAGTGAGTTCCAGATTCCAACCACCCTCTGGGTGAAAAAGTTTTTCCTCAAATCCCCTCTAAACCTCCTGCCCTTTACCTTGAAACTATGTCCCCTGGTTATTGACCCCTCTACTAAGGGGAAAAGTTCCTTTCTATCTACCCTATCTATGCCCCTCATAATTTTGTACCCCTCAATCAGGTTCCCCCCTCAGCCTTCTCTGCTCTGAAAACAACCCCAGTCTGTCTTCATAGCTGAAGCGCTCCAGCCCAGGTAATATCCTGGTGAATCTCCTCTGCACCCTCTCCAATGCAATCACATCCTTCCTATAGTGTGGCGACCAGAACTGCACACAGTATTCCAGCTGAGGCCTAACTAGCGTTTTGTACAGCTCCATCATAACCTCCCTGCTCTTATATTCTATGCCTCAGCTAATGAAGGCAAGTATTCTCTGCAAATACCTTAGGTATTTTTTGAAAAATCCTTTATGCCCTCAATAGTCTAGAAAACTATTTTGAACTCCAAGGGTCCACCTTCCTATGGGTGATGAGTCAACAGGTCTTCACACCAGTAGCTACACAACACCCGCTGGGTTTTCTGTCCTGCTGGTGTATCATTTAAATAAGAGGCAGGTCAGCAATTGCTCACTGCTCCTGGTTTCCTACTGTAGGTTTAGCAGTGGTGTAACAGTCCTTAACACTACTTCAAAAGAGAGTAAACCCTTTAAAGCTACATAATGGCGGCAGCCTCGCCATCAGTGGGGGAGGATTTCAGCTGTGAATTGCATTTTCTTTTCCTGTTTAAAACTCAGTTAAACCAAACATACTGCCCTCAGTTTTCACTTGTATTTAATTATCAATGGACCAATGCTGCCATCAGCCAGCACAAAACAACTGTGATCATTTATTGCTGGCAGCAGAGCTTCCCACCTGTTCTCTGCGAGACAGTTATTTGTTGGGGGAGACTTTATACATCAGGTTTCTTTGGAGTTGGACAAAAAATAGTTGCTTTCTCTGGTTATGGTACAGTACATAATACAGGCAAATATAGGCTGGAGAATTCTGGTGCAAGTTTGAAGGAGCAGGAGTTCCGCCTGCCTTGAAGTTGATTTTTCATTGTCAGGGTCATTTGCATTTTTAGGGGGGAGTGTTGGGTGGGGGGGGGCATAGCTGAGGGGGTCCTTGGCCTCTGCCAAGGTCTGCCTGGAGTTTGACTATTGGTAGCACTCTCCTATCTGAGTTGAAGGTTCAAACCCTACTCCAGGACTCGAGCACATAATCTGGAGGGAGACAGTACTATACTGAGGTAGTGCTGCATTGTCAGATGTGATTTTGTTCAGATGAGACGAGACATTAAGTTGATGCCTTGGCTGCCTTTTACTGGTTTCATGTCAACGCAGAAGATTCCATGGTACTACTCAAGAAAGGACAGGGAGTTCTCGCAGTGTGCTGGACAAATTCCTCCCTCAACCAATGCTGACAAGAACAGATGAAATACTCATTTATTTGTTGTTTGCTTACATAAAAAGTGACTGCAACAACAACTTACATTTATATAGCACCTTTAACGTAATAAAACGTCAAGACACTTCACAGGAGCATTATCAAAAAACAAAAAAGTTAACACTGGGCCACAAAGGGGATGCTTGGGCAGATGACCAAAAGCTTGGTCAAAGAGGTAGGTTTTAAGGAGCATCTTAAAGGAGGAAAGAGGTGTAGAGATTTAGGCTGGGCTTAAATAAATTTGTTGGTTGTGAAGTACTTTGGGATGTGATAAGGTACTATATAAATGCAAAATCATTCAACTGCTGAACATCTGCAACTAAATCTCAGATCTTTGAGCGTCAGCCTAACTTCAGGCAGATATTGTTCTTAATTAGGGTCTTGATGTAGGAGCCCTCTTCGGGTTGAAGTGGCCAATGGGACCACTGGTCTGATTTAGACTAAGTCCAGACAGCAGGATAATAGCATTTGTGAGCAATATTATTTTCATCCTCATAATTCCTTTTGAACCACTGTGGCATTACTGACCAGAAATGGTGGACACACAATTAACCAAGAAAAGGAATCAGCATGAACCTCTCGGCCACAAATTTATTGGCACGAACGTGCAGGCCAGATTTTTAAAATCTAACTGATGGAGAAAATATTTTTTTCCCCATAATTTTTCTTTTAATGGGGTTATCAAAATGTAAAGTTAAAACAAAATTGCATTCAGTGGGCTGTTATCAGTTAAAACGGACCATCAGGAACCTATAGATTTTTAAATTTATTACAGCTCTGCTTCAGAATTGCAAAATAATCTCATTCTCTAACTGACACCAATTGGACAAACTGCACTAAACATTTTGCAGATTAGGAACCTCAGTATGGCTGGTTACAGTTAGCTCTAAAGGGACTCCAACAGGGACATACCTGACAGAATATGCTGGCTGTACTTCATGTGGATTTCTTCGATCAGACCAGAATAACAACAATCTATCAAATATTGGCTCAACGTCAACTACATAGGACTTTCCTTCTGGAAATATTCGAAGAATACCGCCATCCACCTAAAAAATGCAAAAGTTACAATAGATTGGCTAAGAAATATCTGATTTGGAAAGACAATTCCAGCGTATTTCAATAGTAATACATTTTGCTAGAATTTTTTTCATGATTACTACTATTCTAAAGATAAACAATGGACTAAAGTCACTGCATTTAGCTAGTTGGCGTGTGTGTGTGTGAATTTTCTGAGGCCACACTGCTGCTCCTCCTGGCCCCCAAAAATACCTTTTTAACAAAAAAAGTTACCTTTTAGGAGCGGTCTTCAGCCGTCTCAACTCCTGGAGAAAGCGGGACTGGCATGTGACATGCATGCTTCACACATTTCACTTTGAATGTTGCAATCAGGGTCCTATTATAGGCACAGGACCTCAATTTGCATATTTAAACAGCCTCCTGCCTGTTTTGGGCACGAGTGCTGGGTGCCCATTTAAAGACCTGCTTAAGCCGGCAAATGGGTGCACGGGGTCCTCCTCAGAATTTCAACTGCTGATCGTCTGTTTAGCAAGCAACAGATGGGCAGCCAGTAACTGAAAGTCTCCCCCAATGTGCCACTTCATGTAACAAAACTGATCGTGCGAACTGAACAAAATAGGGTACCAAGCAGAAAAGCTAGATTGTCTCATCACATTTTGCCATCCTTCTTCTATTGCCATATGCCATTAATGACCAGGAGGACAGTGAGTGCTCTGTTCCTAAACCTACACCAACACTGCTCTGAAGGCGACCACAATGCGATGTGCAAGAGTAAAGCGTGGATGACTCACTGTCTAATTTGACCCTCTCTCCTGACTTCTGCTGCACATTTCTGTACAGCAGCACAATGGAAACCAGAATCTCGGCACCATACGTTGCAGGAACCCACAGGTTGTAACCAAGATCTCATGAATCCACGGTGTCATGTGTTGGTGCTCCAACATGTGTTACCATTATATATTTTTTTTAAATCGCTTATTGCATGATGGGAATTAAAAGTATATAAAAATACATATTTCCAACTCTTTCAAAACTGTCTTGAAAGTACAGTTGCTGTTACTGCTACTTGTATGACAAAATAAACTGTAAAATCAGTAGAACAATAAACATTTATTTTTAAATATGGAAAAAAAATCACTTTATATGTCAAGTTTTTTTTTTTAAAGTGCTGTCACAAATAATACAAGTACAAAAAAATCCACATAAATATACTGTCAAGAAAGCTGGTCTAAACAATTTCCTGAGGAGGTAAAGAATATTTCATACCTTTGCATCCCAGTTTTTATTCAGGTAATAAATACATGTCACACAACGACCATCGCCAGTTGGGTTGTCAACGTGCCGAACATACCCTGTTCCATTCCCTGGGTAGCAGGCTACCATTGCCTGAAAAGGGAAGGCAAAAAAGTTTACTTGCAAGCAATTTTTCTTCATTTATTAGTTTTAGGTTAGTTGATAATGCATGGTTGAAGCAGATCATGTACTTTGTCATCACCACCAATACCGAATCCAATTTATTACTTATTAACATCACATGCACTTATAGTAACATTTGTTTGGCATTAGTAGCTTTCTCCTATAAGACTTATCAGAACTGAAGCTGTTCAGATTGAAGTATCAGCCACTCTTATTTCTCTAAACTCTAATTTTGCTATTAGGTTATGTTTGTGGTCATTTTTTCAAATACATCTGAAACCAGTATTGATAAATAAACAGTAACCACTCAGATATTGAAGTTTCTATAGGACAAAGTGAATGAACTATAAAGGAGCGGTTTTATGATTTACTTTTTGGTCCTGGTATAGTAAAGATCTTGAAGCAATCTTGTGAGCAGAGTCATAAGATGCTGTGACGAGGAAGAGGAGAGGAAATAGAAAGTGGGTAAGAAAGCATGTGATATATGCAAAAAATTTAATCAATTTTTGTTGAAATTATGTACAAGAAACCCTTCATTTGTTACAGTAATGCAGAACATTTGCAGTGAACAGTGAGTAAAAAGCACCTAGAGAAGGAGTCGTCAATTTGTTGGTGGGTTAAAAAGGAGAGATAATCACCAGTGTGAAAAATAGAGTGGGAGAGTAAGCCATTCTGTCAGTTGCAGGTAAATATTGGGAGTATGGATGGAGTGCAATGCTGGCAGGGGATGTCACGACGTGTCCTAACCAGGCAGTTTCTGGTGTGCTTGCTTCCTGGAGATGCTGCTCGGCATAGCACATGTTCCTTCTCTTTGGAGCCTAAGATAATACTGCAAGAGATCTGCTGTCTTGTGTTCTCAGTTGCGCATAAATAAAACAAAGGGTAATAAAATAACACTCAAAGTAACAATAATAATATAGAACAATAGCAATTACTTTAAATTAATTGCCAAAAAATAGCTCCAGGTTCCTTGTGCAAAAATAAAATGTAAATATATGCCTTTTCTATAATTGTGTCAAGACAGCTTAAGTCTGTCATTGTTTCTGACCTTGGTCAGTAATATAGTAAGGAAAAGTATCTTTACATCCACGATAAAGCCAAAAGTAATTACTATAAGACATGCCCCACTCAAATAACTGCTCTCAGAATGGTCATCCAACAAATTGAAAGGCACTGCCAATCATTTCCTCTACCTCCTAGTAATAAAGTAGCTAGCAGGTAGCCTACATGGCTTGCTGAAACTGGCACCTAGAATACTGCTTGTGACAAGACCTAGAAGCTAAACCATTAAATGTTAAACAACCTCAAATAGTATTTTTTACAGTTTTGCAAAAAGGTAATTTGCAACCTAATACTTTGTTGACTGCAACTGTTAAGTTTCACTTGTCTATGTACATTGGAAAATAGAATTACTTAATGCCTTACTAAAGTCATTGCTAGGAAATGGCATGTCATTGAACATCTGTTTTAGGTCCAAAGGCTCAGGCAGGTCATACCTAATTGTAGTAACCACTGTTGGTTCAATCTGTTCAGTGGATATAAAAACATTGCTTTATTGCAAGAATAAGAACATTTTTAAGGGACTTGGCTGATTTGACTTAAAGGTTTTAGATGAGTATAAAACATTTTGCAGAAGTTTATAAATTTCATATAAACAATTCACTTTGAACAAATGTCAGATAGTGAAACTTTATAACTGAGCTGTGTTAAAAGTATCAGGAAATGCAATCAATTAGAAGAATAGCTTTAATCTTAAAAAAAAATAGAATTGATCAATACACTCACATTGAATCCAGCCAATTTAGGTTTTATTAATGTTTCTTTATAACTAGGCAACGAGAGCAAATCCCACTGGTAGCTCAACTAAGAATACAAACCCCAGCAAAGACTGATTTAGCATACACTATATACAACACACGTTAAAAATTATAGCATTGGACTGTTTTTAATGTTTCACTCAACATAATGGTTTATATGGTTACATTTTGGGTGGCTACCTATAGTTGTCAATAGGAGGAATTTACATCCAAAAATGTATTAAGAAATGCATTTTAGTCAGAAAGCAGTAGGTAGAAAACTACAGAAGTGTATAAATATTATCAAAGCCCAAGGTTATGAAAGATGCATGAAAAATGCTTTGCTCCAAGACATTGCGATTTATTTACTGACTCTACGAGATGGTTTGCTTAGTGCACCAAGGGGTAGCAACAGCATCTTATCTCAAGTTAATATAACAAGTATTGATCACACAGCCTGCATATAATTAAAGTTGTGCACAAAAATTATCAGTAGTTTTTTTTATAGCTCAAGTGTTCCAATCATATCTTCTGTCACTGACAGAGAACAGCTTCTGTTGGCAAGTAAGCTGAATGAAATGAGGTCAGTGTTATGCTCTGCATAGATCTGCAAATATTTCATGCCTTAAGTGTACAGTGAAGTACGTGCTCACAGTCATGAACTGAAAGCCACAGCAGTTGCAAAACTATTGATTTCATTCCAATAATTTATACTTCAGCTTGGCTTTGCAAAGAAAGACAGCACAGCTCAGGGATCAATCCATTACCATAATGTACAGACTTTACTGGCCTTATTTTGAGGTGGCAAATATTCAAAACACAAATAGAACCACTAAGCCACGAGAAGTTCTCTAGGAATAATAGTACCTGCTTGATATGGTCTGACAATACCATCAGATTGCCATATACCACGTAATCCAGAGTTTTGATTAGCTGCTACCCAATATATATCCAGCACCCCATGTCAATATGCTTCATATATTTAAACATCCTATAACCAAAAATATACCTTAAGAAGCAAAATTACTTTACTAACCATTTTCTGAACGGCAGATTTTTAAAATAAGTATTCAACCCTTACAACATTTTTAAAAATAAATCAATGTAATTTTAGTATATGGTGAAGGATGTACTGTCAATATATTTGCACTATGTAATCACTGTAATGTATACACATTATTAGCTATGCAGGGTAACACTATATTCAGATTCCAGTGGTAGTGTAGTGGCAATGTTATTGGACTAGTAATCTGGAGGCCTGGGCTACTAATCAAGTGAGTGCAAATGCAAATCCCACCATGGCAGTTTGAAAATTTGAATTCAGTTTAAAAAATAATCATGAAATTAAAACAAAAGCTGGTATTAGTAAAAGTGACCATGTGGCTGTTGGATTGTTGTAAAAACCCAACTGCTTCACTAATGTCCTTATCCAGTCTGGCCTAAATGTGACTCCAGTCCCACATCAATGTTGATTCTTAACTGCCCTCTGAAGTGGCGTAGCAAGCCACTCATTTGTACTAGGGGTGGGCAATAAATCCTGGCCTTGCCAGTGATGCCTGCATCCCAAGCAATAATAAAAAAAATGAATAAAAGATAGTATGGTATTAAATTCCTACTAAGGAATCTCACCACCTCACAATTTTAATCAAACATAAGACAGAGATCAGTTTTAGCACCAAAACAAGAGGCCTTGGACTGATTTGACGAAGCAGTAAATCCATTCAGATACCAGCTTGCATAGTGCATTATGTTACTAGGAAATTTCTTGATTAAACTTGCAAACTAAAAGTTCATTTTATTATTAAGTGACTGATCTTGCAGCATAATATAGACAAAGCATGCTAATTATATCTACCAGAACACTGGCACTATACCATTTATTTGGTGTTGATTTATTATGTACCATACAGGATTTCTAAAATTGAACATGATCCAAATTTCTGGCATTCATTCCGCACCAGAAGTGCGCCACCTACAATAATAGTAAAGAATCCTCCGTAGGCGCCCAGGGCGTATGCAAATAGGGAGCCTTACACCTGTTTGAGGCCCCCTTTGCAAAATACAATTGGGCATGACCGCTGCCAGCTACTGCTCCTCACCCTGTCATATGCCACCCCCCACCACCATGCCAGGACTTTACTAATGACCTCGGCCACCTGATTTTAGTGAGTCCAAGGCCAATCTATCTAAAGCCCCAATTAAAACAATAAAAATTGTTTTTTGTCACAATTTCAATTTAATAAATGATCTGGAAAAACTAGTTAGCCTGGGAATGCAGAGTTGCAAAAGTGATTTCAGCCTTATGGCTATTTATGCATACACGGCTATGTTTTGCAAATTTAAATGCTCACTGACATTCAACCCAGATCATTACAGCTACAGGAAACTCTATTAACCGGCACCAATATATCCAGAAATCTCTCTTAACCGGCAAAATTCTTGAGTAGGTAACCGGGGTTTTCCTTCATCTCTCGTTTAAAATTAACTTTAAAAAAAACCCCGAGGCGTTTGCCTTGTATCGGAGCGTGTAGATTGGGAGGGGAATGTGCAGCCCGGGTAGGCAGCGGACACGACAGATGGTCAGCTGGCGGTCCCTGGGGAGACGGAGCTCCGAATGCAGGCGCATGTCAATGTGTACGGGGCTCTCGTACGTTGGGAGATATAACTCTCCATTATCCGGACTTTTTGATTAACCGGCACCACGCCGGTCCCGTCGGTGCCGGTTAATAAAGAGTTTCCTGTATTTGGTTATTTCTGCACTTTTGGATTTACAGTCTGTTTTTAGAAGAGGGGGTGGGAGAGGAAGAACACATGCTGTCAATCTCTTAATAAGGTAAACACGTATTTGCCCAATCGCAGTCATATGTGTGACCTATTTCACTCGCCTTCTGACTTCCAGCTAATCAATGGATGTGTGAGCATATTCAGGTATGAAGGGAGAAGTAGAGTGGAAAAAGCAAAGTGATAAAGTTTTAAAATTAAAAAAAAAAAGGAGGATTCCAGACCTGTGCTGAGTCAGCTAGGGTGGTGGCAAGAGTTCTGCCATTGGCCTCAGCATCCGGAGTTAGTGAGGAGCAAATCAGCCAAGGTTTCCACATTTGATAGCTATCCAGAGATCCATGCTGAAAGACGCATGTGTGGACGTCAAGTTAGGATAAAATTGGGATCGGTTGTAACGCCCTCGTGGTTGAATAGCCTATCAACATTTACCGTCAAACCTCACAGATGAATGACTTGAACGAGGTACCGGAGTGTACCTGTGAACCTGCAACTCAGCAAGGAGTCCACGCCTTTAAAATAGGACAGAAAAGGAGAGAAATTTGCAAGAAAAGGACGAGGAAAAATAAAATTGTGGTGGCAATACAATTTGGTTCAGATGTGGATTTTGCGTCCTGAAATTTATCCACCACCACCTCTCTCAAATCATGTGATTTATGAATCTAGATACTGTAAATCAAGAGTGAATTCTATAACCAAACACAACAGCTTCCCACTACAAACATCACTCTACCAGAGAAGCCAAACTTCCTAGAAGTAATAAACATCACCAGCTCAAGAATGAGATATAATCAGTACTGGATCGGGGGCGGGGGAAGCCCGCTCAGCCTAAGAATAGCCTCTGAATTTCTTAGCTACAAATCCTATAAAAGTACAACTGGTAAATTGAACAAAGAATAAAGGCATCTATAAGTATTAATTCAGTGTACTTATGATATGCGATTGCAATATAATTATCAGTTGGTGTAATTTGCATCATATAATTTGCAACGTAATCATGAACTGAAATGTTTGGGAGCAGGATAGCTGCTTCCGGTGAGGTTTGACTCCCAGCCAACTACTTGATGGTTTAATGACAGTGCTACGTGCAGAACGTGGACACACTGATAGTCAAACTCCAGTGAAGTAAGTTATTGTACAAGTAAACACCTCAATCAAAAGCAGAACTTGATCGTGCAGTGCTGCAAATAAATAAAACAGTGCTTATTCTGGGATTGGTTAACAGTAATTTTAAAGCCTCAGCAGTGAAATCAGGAAAAGCAATCAGTCTTTTTTTCCCCTTCCTAAACCATAGTCTACATACTGTGATATGAACACGTGTATTAAATCTAATTTTCAGGAACCTATTAAGTTTTAAAAAGCAAAGAAAAAGTTGGCATTTCTTAAGAATCAGCAACCTCTAAGAGCTGATTAATGTAAATGGAAAATCAGGCACGAGGGGCCTGCAATTTCCCAACCAGTGCGCCGTGAGTGCTCTGCTGTGCCAGAAGTTCCTGATCACTGAACCAACCCTCCAGTTCCACTAACATGCTGAACTACACCAACATTTTTGCAGATACAATGCAGGGTCACTCTGAATGGAGCATGTCTAAACTGGGTATCTAAATACCAGCTCAAAACAGGATGTTTTGAAGGTTGTTTTGTGTGTTTTTGCTGGGCTGCTACAGTTTTGAGAACGACACAAATCTCAAAATGGTGTTTTGTTGCACACATTCTTTAAGGTTATGGTGGTGATCAGAATTTGTCTTCGGATTAAAAGCAGTCATCAATTCCAAATGTGTATCCAAGTTATTCACATATCCAAGGGTATTCTGGCCACAAGAGTTCAGATAAGTGCAGTGTACTGAAATGTATGTTAACAGTCTAATTTAGATGATGTTTCTGTTTATAATGGCATAGCAATTGTACAGTTGGGCATTTAACTGGAATTGACTTTGAAGCTGCTTAAATGAAAGATGGGGAAAAGGTTGGACTATGATTTTTTTTTCCACTGCAGTCTGCTGTGGCAATGATTTTGTGCCTCATGTTCATGAAACCATCCTAATGTATAAAAATGGTGGTTTTATGAGCAAGAGGTGGTGCCACCAAATGCTCAGTCTCATATTCCCAGGAACACATGGCGATTGGTTATACGTCATTGCCCAGAAATCCGTGGCCGTTCCGGCAGACTTTAAGTCTAGCTGCAGTCTACCAGAATGACCACAAACTCAGCTGCGACCTGAATATTCAGGTCCTTAAATTAGTGTTACTTGTGTGGCATTACATGGGAGGAACCTTTTTAAAAAGTCATCAATGTTAAGGTGGTGGTGGTGGGGGGGGGGGGGGGGGGGGGGGGGAGGAAGGAGGGAGGAAGGAAGGAAAGAGAGTTCCCACTCCAGGCTCTCAGTCAGGACCTGGTATACAATTAGAGCAGGCAGGCCTGGTCTCACCAGATGTACCTGGGCAAAAGTGGGGCTCAGCTAGGGGTCCAGCCAAGATCAAGACCCGAAGATAAAGGGGCCAGAGATTTCTTTGAGGGTTATGCTTTTCTGATGCCGGAAGGGATGGGGAGAAAAATCAGCATCGTTGAGGCCAGTTACTGCTGGCATTTCTCAGGTCTTTGGTGGAACAGTGGTGTAGACATGCCACCGAAAGCCCACTCATCCCACCCAACCCTGCAGGGTACAAGCACTAACCCCACATACTTTCCAGGGTCAGCGTGATTTGTATACTTCAAGCAAGGTCCAGGTGTGGGAAATGCTTCTGACTGGCAGCTCACCCAGTGGGGGTAGAAAATAGACATGCTGTTACAGGCTTTAAGCACCATCCTTAATAGACTTTTTGCTGGTGATCACAACAATCCATTACATAGACTGTCTGAAAGATCTACTGCATTACATACACCCTCAGGTTTGCTTATGCAGATGTAGAAGCGTTCCTACAGGAAGTCAGGGACAGGAGGGAGGCACTATTTGGGAAATTCAGGGACAATGGTGAGAGTTGGCCAGCCCTGTAAGTACGATCTCTAACACCCCACGCACTGCCTCACACTGCAAGAAGCTTAATGAACTTATCAGGTCAGGCAAGATACAAAGAGTCAGCCATACCTTCTTGAAATACACTCTACTAAGCATATCTACCACTTACAATGACCTTCTCGCATACTCTTATAAAATGTTTGAATTGCCTACCATCAATGTCCAGGAGGCAGTATGGTACCCTTGACATCTCCAGCCTTCACCTGGAAGTGTTCCTTCACTCAGTTGTACACGTAATTGCCCTAAATTTCACATGGAATCTAACTACTTGGTGCATGTACTAGTCACCCTCTCTCTATTACTGGTTGCATGCAGGCAGCTGGATGTTACTGCTTCTCATGGTATCCTAAAGAAACTCATTTTTTACATTCTTTTTGAAAGGAGAAAACAGCCCTTAACAGATTGGCCGTGGATCCCTAAAGTTGAAGCTTATTATTCCCTAAGAGAAGGGAGCCTTATAGATCCTAGGCAGAATGAGCACCAAGGGTATTGGAGATGGAGAAGTAGAAGGGCATGTGCTAGCTGAGGGTTTGTCAGAACAGCTGCTTCTCCCACTATATCCTTCATTCATTTTCACTGAACCATATCATGAACCCTCATGTCACTCCTATGATTGAAAATGACATACGAGCTCTGTTCCTCTGGAAATCATTCCTCTCTTTTCCTGCTAGAATTTCCACAGCATGAGGAAGACAAAGGCCTCTCAGCGTCTGATGAAGCTAGCACTTGGCATCATGCACCTTTACTCACTCTATTCTATCCTATCCAAATACCAACCCAGAGACATATACCCTAGGAGAGTTAGATTGTGAGGAAGAGTGGAGTGCACTGTGCGAAATACAGAGCATGAGTAAGGAGCAGCATCTGATAGTGGCAGAAGCAGGAAGACATTGCTGGCCAGAGGGCCATATGGATCTACAACTTGCATGCCCTGCATTTAAAAGAGCAATGCAAGCACCAGGGTCCATTTTGGATGGTATGCTGATGTTAGCTTGGATGGAGGATTTCTACAGCATATGCAGCACACTGGAGGACCATTTAAAAGCACTGACGTTTATCATGGAGTGTATGGCAGCTCCAGGAATATCTGTAACAGAGATCATCATAATAGAGGCCCCATGGGCAGTTTTTGCTTCCTGAATAGATGTTAAGACTGCTGGCATAGAGGTTTTGGGTGCCAGATTAGAAAGGACTGTGTCTATTTTGGGCACATTTGGCAACTGCAAACAAGCAGCGTACACAGTTTCCCTAATCATTTGGACCATTGGGTCTGCTTTCCCACAGAACAGTGGCCATGTAGAGCCAGTGCTCACCACTAGTGACATGACTGATATGGTGCGGTCTCTTGGAATAGCAGCACAGTCTGCTCCGACACCTGGACATGTGGCAGAAAGGAAGCTGGGCCAGGATGCCAATGCAGCAACACAAGAAGTGCATTTATTAACAAAAACTAAAAATGCTGGAAACAAACAGAATGTAAGTCAATATCTGTGGGGAATTCTGCAGGACGTAAAAATGCAAGATAAGCAAGTATTTTAATAGGATCAGGAAAAGAGGTGGAGTGGGGAGAGGAAAACAAACAAGTTAATATTCCAAGCAGAGAAAGGAAATTAATTGGTGATCTTTTAGAGATATATAAATTATAGTAAACAGTATGGATAAGATAAAGCCAGAAAATTATTTGAAATTAAATGGCAAGCTTAGGACAAGACAACACAGGTTTACACTAGTAAAAAGCAAATTGAGGACAGATATTAGCAAATTCTTCATACAAAGTGTGATCAACACATGGAATGGACTTCCAAACAAGAAATGCAGATTTTTCACCAATTTTGGAGCAGTAATTGAGTGTCGAGGAGTGAAAGTTTTGCCTTGGCTGAACTCTACCCATTTTATGCGCTGATGTAGTTTCCAGTAGAAGGGGAAGGGATCAGTGGTGGTCGAAGCATGCACCTCATACAGCCGGGCACTTCATTTAAACCCATACTATTGGTGGCCGTGCCTTCTGTTGCCTAGGCCCTAAGCTCTGGCATTCCCTCCCTAAACCTCTCCACCTCTCTTTCCCCCTTTAAGACGCTCCTTAAAACCTACCTCTTTGACCAAGCTTTTGGTCACCTGCCCTAATTTCTCCTTATGTGGCTCGGTGTCAATTTTTTTGTCTTATAATACTCCTGTGCAGCACCTTGGAATGTAAATGATGCCCATGTGAAACTGACATCCAGAATTGCTAGTGCCAGTAAATATCTTGGTAGTCATGGAAAGAACACAGTAGCATAAAACTATATAGTTTTGGTCCATTTTTTAACCTTTTTTCATTTTAGAATTTTTTTTCCCCCAGCAACATTACTTGCACCAACAGATTTCCCAATTGGAATCCTCCTATCTGACATGTTTGGAAGAAGATGACCACCTACGGAAAGATGCCAAGCAGCATGAGAAATGCTCTGTGCCAAATCATTGGTACCTGCACACGTGCAGACTGGAGTGAACATCTCTCACTTGGCAGACGATTAATGCAGATGGAGGCTCCTCTTCCCAAAGGAAGCTGGGACAGCAAACTTGATGGTACCACAAAGGTATATGAATGCCTGACTAAACAACATTGGATGCTTCCTTAGGCGCACACAATCACAGCAGGTCATGCTTTTAGTGGCACTAGATGAAAGGCGGCAAGCCAAGGTAAGTAAAAGCCAGTGAAGCCTGACTGGCCACACCAAGCAAGACACCATCAATCAATTCTGCAGGCACTGGCATACCTGCCAGACAATGATCATGTGGAACTGTTTTCTCAGGGTTGGGATCAGCAAAGGAGGTAAATGCAGAGCTTTACCATCTGCTGCAAAGACACCTGCAGCTACTATGCAGCATAGGGCTGGCATATCTAGTGACAATAATGGTCAGATGTTGCCTGAAAGTTGGCTCCATCTCCTTGGAGACATGCTGCAATGCTGATCTTTGGGGAAAGTACCATGGAGTGGCACAGAGATTCACCGTCCTCTCAAATACCCCATGCAGCACCACCTCAACTTCAGCAGGCACTGAACAGGGTTCAGGTACTGGGCTCCTCTATCACTTGCCTGCATGAAGGGTTTATTTTCCCTTCACTTCTTAGTCCACTGCCCTTCAGCTTTGGCAAAGGCTGCTAATGGGTTGAAATGCCTCTTAGACATATTGTCACCCTATTGTGACACTCCCCTTTAATAGTCCCCATTCCTTTGAATTCACTTACATGCAAGTTTCTGCTATCACCACCATTATGTTTCCTAGACTCATCCAAATATGCACCTGACGTTATGTTAATGGCTGACAATAGCAAATTGGGTGCAAACAGCACACCCCCATTTGAGTCTGCCTAAAACCTGCCATTAACCATTGGGTTTTAAACTATGCCAAAGTGTAAAATTTAGGCTAGAATCTTTACAATAACACTTGCATTATATAGCATCTTTAACATTAAAAAAAATCCCAATTGGTGTAATGAAACAAATGTTGAGTCAGAAAGGAAGAAATTAGGATGGATGACAAAAAGCTTGGTTGAAGATATGGATTTTGAAGAGATGTGGAGAGATGGGTGCAGAGACGGAGAGGTTTAGGGAGGGTGTTCTGAAGGGATGGGGGATGCACTGAAGTCCTGAGACACACACATAGTGTGTGGGGGACAGGATATGGGGATGGTGGAGATTTCAAAGATAGGGTGGACCAAGGATAAGGAAGAATTCATAGACGATGAAAAGGATTTTGAATTCAGTGCATTGGGGAATGATACATCAACGTAAGTCAATGAAATGGACGAGTGGTGTGGGACAGGACACAAGCGGCAATGTTTTGGACAAGCTGAAGTTTATGGAGGATGGGAAGACAGCAAGCAGTGTTGCAGTAGTCGAAACTAGAAGCAACAACAGCGTGCATAAAGGTTTCTGTGGTAAAGGGGCTAAGGTAGGGACAGAGACTGGTACGTTGTGGAGATGCGCTGGCTACATTCAGACAGATTGGAATTGAACGATGCAAGGGTAGTCCTATGATGCTGAATGATAGAGAAAAGGCGTTGGAGAAGGAGGATGGAATATTCAATGATATTGAACACTCATAGAATCATAGAAAGTTACAGCACGGAAGGAGGCCTTTTCGGCCCATTGTGTCCGCGCTGGCCAACAAAGAGCTATCCAGCCTAATCCCACTTCCCAGCTCTTGGTCCGTAGCCCTGCAGGTTAGAGCATCCCAAGTGCACATCCAAGTACTTTTTAAATGTGGTTAGGGTTCCTGCCTCTACCACCCTTTCAGGCAGTGAGTTCCAGACCCCCACAACCCTCTGGGTGAAGAAATTTCCCCTCTAAACCTTCCACCAATTACTTTAAATCTGTGCCCCCTGGTTTTTGACCCTTCTGCTAAGGGAAATAGGTCCTTTCTATCCACTTTATCTATGCCCCTCATAAATTTTATACACCTCAATAAAGTCTCCCCTCAGCCTCCTCTGTTCCAAGGAAAACAAACCCAGTCTTTCCTCATAGCTAAGATTCTCTACTCCCGGCAACATCCTTGTAAATCTCCTCTGTACCCTCTCTAGTGCAATCACATCTTTCCTGTAACGTAGTGACCAGAACTGCACGCAGTACTCTAGCTGAGGCCTAACTAGTGTTTTATACAGTTGAAGCATAACCCCCCTGCTCTTGTATTCTATGCCACGGCTAAAAAAGGCAAGCATTCCGTATGCCTTCTTAACCACCTTATCTACCTGGCCTGCTACCTTCAGGGATCTGTGGATATGCACTCCAAGGTCCCTTTGTTCCTCTACACTACTCAGTGTCCTACCATTTAATGTGTATTCCCTTTCCTTGTTGGCCCTCCCCAAATGCATTACCTCACACTTCTCTGGATTGAATTCCATTTGCCACTGTTCTGCCCACCTGACCAATTTATTGATATCTTCCTGCAGTCTACAGCTTCCTTCTTCAATATCAACCACACAGCCAATTTTAGTATCATCTGCAAACTTCTTAATCATACCCCCTATATTCAAGTCTAGATCATTGATATATACCACAAAAAGCAAGGAACCTAGTACTGAGCCCTGCGGAACCCCACTGGAAACAGCCTTCCAGTCACAAAAACACCAATCAACCATTACCCTCTGCTTCCTGCCTCTGAGCCAGTTTTGAATCCAACTTGACACTTTGCCCTGGATCCCATGGGCTTTTAACTTTGTGACCAGTCTGCCATGTGGAACCTTCTCAAAACTCCATATAAACTACATCAAACGCACTACCCTTATCTACCCTCGTTACCTCCTCAAAAAATTCAATCAAATTTGTCAGACACGACCTTCCCTTAACAAATCCGTGCTGACTATCCTTGATTAATCCATGTCTTTCTAAATGAAGATTTATCCTGTCCTTCAGAATTCTTTCCAATAATTTTCCCACCACCGAGGTTAGGCTGACTAGCCTGCAATTACTCGGTCTATCCTTTTCTCCCTTTTTAAACAAGGGTACCACATTAGCAGTCCTCCAGTACCACACCTGAAGCCAGAGGGGATTGGAAAATGATGGTCAGGGCCTCTGCTATTTCCTCTTTTGCTTCACTTGACAGCCTGGGATACATTTCATCTGGGCCTGGGGATTTATCCATTTTTAAAGCTGCTAAACCCCTTAATACTTCCTTTCTCACTATGTTTATTTCATCTAATATTTCACACTCCTCCCCCGATAGCAATGTCTGCTTCGCCCCTCTCCTTTGTGAAAACAGACGTAAAGTATTCATTAAGAACCCTACCGACGTCTCCCGCCTCCACACACAGATTACCCTCGTGATCTCTAATGGGCCCTACCCTTTCTTTAGTTATCCTCTTACTCTTAATATATTTATAAAACATCTTTGGGTTTTCCTTGATTTTACTTGCCAAGAATTTTTCATGCTCTCTCTTTGCTTTCCTAATATCCTTTTTTAATTGCACCCCTGTACTCCTCTAAAGATTCTGGAGTATTTAGCCCTCGGTATCTGTCATACGCCTCCCTTTTTTTCTTTATCCTATCTTGTATGTCCCTCGACAGCCAGGGGGCTCTAGATTTGTTAGTCCCTGTAGAACACTGTAGAAAGTTTGAGGAGGACAAGGAGGAATAATACACTACGGTCTCAGAAAATATCGTTTGTGGCTTTGGCTAGTGCCGTGAGAACGGCAGAAGTTGGATTAGTCAGATTCAAATAGGGTTTAACAGTTCTATTACCAAAGATACACTTTGCAATTAAGCCAAGTAGTTTCAGCAAACTATATAGTGTAATCTGGGTGCAAACTCAGCAGAATAGAATTTAGGTACATGTTAAGAACACCGAGAGTAGGTTGTTTTACACCATTACTATATCCAAGTAGTTTCAGCAAACTATATAGTGTAATCTGGGTGCAAACTCAGCAGAATAGAATTTAGGTACATGTTAAGAACACCGAGAGTAGGTTGTTTTACACCATTACTATATGCCAGCTGCACTATAATGGCAGCCTGCATAAGCCAAGTTTATAAAGTTTTCAAATGGTTCACAGAACAGCTGAGGAGATTTCTTAAACTTCAATCATTTTAACATTAGCAGAGAATCATCAAGACTGTGGTTTTACTTCATGAAGAGGAGATGAAGACATAGGGTGGGGGGACACATCCAGAAACCTGAGCAACCAATTCATTCCTATATTCTCAGGGTGTTAGATTTACATAGTGCATGTTGTGTGAAAAAATAATGGGTATGCAATACTTCTATTCGGGCATAGTCAAAATAAGCTTTTTACTTTTGTTTGCAGTTCAATTTGTAAACATACCATCAGATCCAAATACTCTAGATATATAAACAAACTGCATGATTTGACACATTATTTGTACCAAAAAACAAATGTAATTTAAAAATGTGATTTAATAAGTCCTAAACGCATTTATGCTGTTGGATTTTATGGATATTGCTATATTATTTGCTTTTATGATTTATGTATACATTTAATATTCTTGAAATGGGCTTTTTTATTTTATATAGAATGTCCATTAATATTCATTTCTAAATTTCATGTTACCCCATACTTTAGGATTACAATTTATGAGAACAATTTCCTGTAACAAACTCTAGAATGTATGCACAGACTTAAAACTACACTATTTATCTGGCCCCGTACAAATATTGCTCACTCCTGCCGACGTAGTTCTCGGGACCTCCTGTCCTAATTTTTGGAAGACAGCATCAGCCATGCAAAGGAAAACTGTGCTATCACTGCAAAAAAAATTTTTTTTTTAGTGTACAGTAACAAAAATCATGTGCTAGTAAGTCAACAAATACAGAAATTGTATGGTACATGAACAGAAATCTGATGACCTTGCAGATCCCTTTGAATGCAGGCATCCCAGTTTGTAAACCTATGCCATTTTAAAGAAATTAAAACTTACTTAAAAATACAGTGTAAAGACTGAAGCTGTTCTACCCCAAACGCTTCACTATCAAAAATTGAAGAGTGCTTTCTTCAGAAGCCTGACATTTAGTCTGGAAATTAAAATACTGCTTAAAAGCTTTGTTTTTTGCATCTGTTTAGGATGATAGCTATATAACACAACACTTGTTTACAGTTTAAAGGAATAAGCCCACGATGAGTTTTGAGGATGTCGTGATTGCTTATAGGTGAGAAATTCCAGTTATTAAAGATTCAGATAGATAAAGGCTACACCAAAAAATTCATGCCCAGTAAAATTGGCCTTGTAAGAAGGGCATCACCCGTTGTTAAACAATGTGAAATCATCTCACCCCTGTAGTTAGCTGAAATTGGAACGTTGACTTCGGTCATCTTTAATGCTACATCCTTGTTAAAAGCACATTTATAGCAGGACAGCTTGAGATGTCTACGGCTGCCAAATAGGTTCCAGCCACACACTGCCCTGTTTATACTACCTGGCTCGTCTGTCTGGAATTGAAACATCCTACCAAGGAGAAAGCAAGCATTGTTACAGATCCCTGGGCACTTTGCAATTGAGCTTTGACCCCTCATTGGATTTACACTCCAACTGGTGTCAAACCAAAGTGGTGTGAGACTCCTTTCCTAAACCTCCCAGGGAGCTTCACATCGTATCTCTCAGGAGCCCAGTCAGATTCTGACTCCGAATTTACACTGCAAGTTTTGTATCTACACTTGCAATATATATGCACCCACCAAGTGACTAAGTACTTTAGTTTCCTCTGTGGGTTTCAGACTTCCTGCAACCATTACATGCAAGCTGCATACACCTCATACACATTAGTCACGTAGACACAGTCTTAATAAATTGCTTAAAAGAATTAAATATTCTTGAAATAAGCTTGGAAAATGCAAAAAAATAAAATGTTACAATTGTTAAACAATTTAAGTCAGCGAATTGGCATGTAATCACTAACTGGCTAAATCAGGTGTCAATGGAGTTTACTGAAGTAGCCAATTGCTGAGTATTTCCAGCATTTTCTGTTGTTTTTTATTTCAGATTCCCAGCATCTGCCATTTTTTTCTTTTGTTTGAGGTTACTGGACATTTGCTCTTGTATTATGCGTTTTAATACTTGTCTCCTGCAGATTTTAAAAGAAAAAAGACTTGCATTTATATAGCGCCTTTCACAACCTCAGGATGTCCCAAAGTGCCACTCTTGTAATGTCGGAAACGCAACAGTCAATTTCATAGAATAGTACAGCACAGAAGGATCACACAGCAAGATCCCACAAACAGCAATGTGATAATGACCAGATAATCATTTTTTTTTACGATATTGGCCAGAACACCAGGGAGAACTCCCCTGCTATTCTTCAAAATAGAGCCATGGGATCTTTTACATCCACCTGAGGGGGCTGATGTCTCATCCGAAAGACAGCACCTCAGATTGTACAGCACTTGGACTTAAAACAGACAGTGCACTGCCCTAAAGGAAGCCTCGGATAAAGACTCTAAAGCTGCATTTATGTTGGTGTCAGTGAGGTGTTTGTGCTACCACTTTCCAAAGTGTGGGTCTTGTGTCTAATGCAAATCTGCCAGATCCGCTAAGGCCACATCCAGGAAGACCCTTTTTTTCCTCACTAGGTTTTCCTTGAGGCCAATCTTAGCGAATCCAGCAGGTAAAGACTGGGGTTGCCACTGCCTGAATTGTACCGGCGCTTCAGAACCAATGATGCAAATATCCCATTGACAATAACACATCCTGTAGATTCTCTGTGAATGCATTTACATTTCAAGTATAGCATCAGTGCAAAATGATTTCCACTTGGCAGTGACACCAACCTTGCAGTCTAAATCTGGAGTCAGGCTTCAAAATGACATCGAAGCAAAGTGGAGGAGCGCACCCGGGAGGAAGGAGTCGCAAACCGCTTGGGTATGGTACCATATAGAGTGCAACTCCAGTGCAATTTAAAACCTGCTTTACATAGTGCTCAGCAGGTCTATGGATGCTCTGGGTACTTTCTGGGTCTACCTGACCTTAAATACTTGAGAGCAGGAACTCTTCCCTGTGGGGTACCGCAGGGATCGGTCCTAGGACCCCAGCTAGTCACAATATATATTAATAATCTAGATGAGGGAACAAGATGTAATATCTCCAAGTTTGCAGATGAGACAAAGCTGGGTGGGCGTGTGTGCTGTGAGGAGGATACCGAGAAACTCCAGGATGATTTGGACAGGTTGGGTGAGTGGGCAGAAGCGTGGCAGATGCAATATAACGTGGATAAATGTGAGGTTATCCACTTTGGTGTCAAAAACAGAAAGGCAGACTATTATCTGAATGGCAATAGATTGGGAGAAGGGGAAGTGCAACGAGACCTGGGTGTCCTTGTGCACCAGTCGCTGAAGGTAAGCATACAGGTGCAGCAGGCGGTGAAGAAGGCAAATGGTATGTTGGCCTTCATAGCGAAAGGGTTAGAGTATAGGAACAGGGATGTCCTGCTGCAGTTGTACAGGGCCTTGGTGAGACCACACCTTGAGTACTGTGTGCAGTTTTGGTCGCCTTATCTGAGGAAGGATGTTCTTGCCATGGAAGGAGTTCAGCGAAGATTCACAAGGCTGATACCTGGGATGGCAGGAATGACATAAGAGGAGAGATTGGGTCGATTGGGCTTATACTCGCTGGAGTATAGAAGAATGAGGGGGGATCTCATCAAAACATATAAAATTGACAGGTCTGGACAAACTAGATGTAGGAAGAATGTTCCCGATGGTCGGAGAGTCCAGAACCACGGGTCATAATCTAAGGATAAGGGGTAAGCCATTTAGGACAGAAATGAGGAAGAATTTCTTCACCCAGAGACTGGTGAACCTGTGGAATTCTCTACCACAGAAGGTAGTTGAGGCCAAGTCATTAAATATATTCAAGAATGAGTTAGATATATTTCTTAAAGCTAAAGGTATCAAGGGATATGGGGAGAAGGCAGGTACAGGGTACTGAGTTTGGATGATCAGCCATGATCTCATCGAATGGTGGAGCAGGCTCGAGGGGCCGAATGGCCTACTCCTGCTCCTATCTTCTATGTTTCTATGAACTAGGGTGTCCTTGTACACGAATGACACAAAGTTAACATGCAGGTACAGCAAGCAATTAGGAAAGCAAATGATATGTTAGCCTGTATTACAAAGGGATTGGCAGAAGAAGAGTAAAAGAAGTCTTACTGAAATTATATAGGGCCTTGGTGAGACCATACCTGGAGTACAATGTATAGTTTTGGTCTCCTTATCTAAGGAAGGGTATACTTCCCTTCGAGAGAGTGCAACGAAGGTTCACTAGATTGATTCCTGGGATGAGGGTATTGTCCTATGAGGAGAGATGGAGTAGACTAGGCCTATATTCCCTAGAGTTTAGAAGAATGAGAGGTGATCTCATTGAAATGTATAAAATTCTTAAGGGGCTTGACAGGGTAGATACTGGGAGGATGTTTTTCCTGGCTGGGGAGTCTAGGACTAGGGGTCACAGTCTCAGAATAAGGGGTCAGCCATTTAGGACTGAGATGAGGAGAAATGTCTTCACTTATGAATCTTTGGAATTATCTACCCCAGAAGGCTGTAGATGCTCAGTCGCTGAGTATATTCAAGACAGAGATCAATAGATTTTTGGATACTAAGGGAATCAATGGATATGGAGATAATACAGGAAGGTGGAGTTGAGGTAGATCAGCCATGGTCTTATTGAACGGCAGAACAGGCTTGAAGGGCCAAATGGCCTACTCTTGCTCCTATATCTTGTGTTCTTAAATCGTTTTCATATAGATGTGAAAAGTAGTAAGGCTATAAAGAACTCTTCAGGAAAAGATGAGGGCTATCATACTATTTCTCTACACAATATATTTTAAACTCTTAGATAACAAACTATATACCACATATGTTGAAAGTACTGGAAATATTTGTCTTAATTCAACAAGCTGGTTTGAACCTTATACCGTTTAATGTCATTAGGCTGAGTGATCTTAAATTTAGTGAACCAAATTCGTACAAACTGGAAAATACATAACACTATGTAACCAGATAACTTACCTGGGACCTGTCTTTTATGTGATGGCCGAGCTTTCCTCCACAAAGAATTATAAGTTTATCTATTAATGAAAGAAGGAAATCTATTGCATTGCATCTGTCCTTGACTCCTCTGACCCAAGCGATCTTATCACCCCGCAGGTGTCTTTTGGAGTAACCAGTTCTCTGACCAGCCAACTGTCCATCCCGTAAATCTCCAACGGAATGCAATTTACGAACTTCTTCATAAATACAATCTCCGACTTCACTTCCCAAAAAATTGTCAATGTAATAATAACCGTGTTCATTTAAGCGAGGTACAATGCACTCCCTCGCTAGTTTCTCAAAGTCTGAAAGCATCTTGTTGAAGCATAAATCGAAGCCTACCAGGGGATCCAGGATTGCTAGTTTTCGAATGAACCAGCAGTTTGAAGTAACTTTTAACCAGTGAGCTTGCAAGCTTTCTTGAGCTCACTGCCTAATCTAGCTATATCCGCCTCTGACTCGCAGATGATTTAAGGTGAGAGAAACACTCGAGCCTCTGGAATGGTACACCTCACTCAGTACGCCTAAACCTGACCTTCCCGCACCAACGCTGTTAAGATTAGACCGTGTACCGCCTGCACAGCGACGCGCCAGCTCAAGTCGAAGGGAGCAGGCGACGTGCTGTTGTCCACCGTGCGACGTGCCGTTGTCCACCGTGCGACGTGCCGAGTGTGCGAGTGGGAGGAGCCGGGGCTGGGAGTGGGCAGGGCAGGCCCCGCCGCCATTGAGGAATTCTCGCACAGCATGTAGACAAGGCCGCGCGGTGCAGCCATTCACAGCAGATCCGCTCCAATAGCGGGGAGGTTAGGAGGGACAGCAAAGCAATAACATACTCATTCAATCTCCCCATGGCTTTGCAACCCGCACACGTGGCATTTAATTGAAAATCATTTAAAATGGGCGAATTATGAAAAGAACTCGCCCAAGTAAAGCTATGCTGACAGATTGACACTGCAGAGTGAAGGAAGCAGCATCATATCACCAACTATCTTCTAAAGTACTGTAAACAGAAATGTGTTTCAAGGATGTTACATCCCGGTCAATAAAATCAAGGTGGTTTTGATTAAATAAATAATTCGATTTTGAACAAACTTAAGGGAGCATTCACGTTATAACTACAAAAAGAAAATACTGGACATCTGAAATAAAAACAGAAAATGCTGGAGATACTCAGCAGGTCAGGCAGCATCTGTGAAGAGAGAAACAGAGTTAACGTTTCAGGTCGATGACCTTTCGTCAGAACTGGAAAAAAGCAGGAAATGGAACAGATTTTTAAGTAAGTGTAGGGGCTGGAAAAGGGGGGAGGGGATGAAAGAACAAAAGGGAAGGTCTGTGATAGGATAGAAGGCAGGAGAGGTTAAGAGACATTAAGAGATATTCAAGGGAAAAGGAGATGGTAATGGGACAGGTTAAGAACCAAAGGATGGCTCTAGATGAAGTGTAAATTGCACTGGCAGAATGAAAGACAGCTGCCATGTGGGAGAGAAGAGATACAAACAAAAGATGTGGATAAAAAATATATATAGGATTGGGGCCGAGGTTATGATCTGAAATTGTTGAACTCTATGTTGAGTCCAGAAGGCTATAAAGTGCCTCATCGAAAGATGAGGTGCTGTTCCTCGAGCTTACGCTGAGCTTCAGTGGAACAATGTAAGAGGCCGAGGATGGTGAGGTCTGAGTGGGAGTGGAGCGGAGAATTAAAGTGACAGGCGACCGGAAGCTCGGGGTTTCCCTTAAGGACTGAACAGAGGTTTTCCGCAAAGCGGTCACCCAATCTGCGTTTGGTCTCTCCAATGTAGAGGAGACCACATCGTGAGCAGCGAATACAGTATACTAAATTGCAAGAGGTAAATCGCTGTTTCACCTGGAAGGGGTGTTTGGGGCCCTGGACAGTGGGACGGTATAAGGGCATGTGTTGCATCTCCTGCGCTTGCACGGGAAGGTGCCAGGGGAAGAGGTGTTGGGGGTGATAAAGGGGTGGACCAGGGTGTCGCGGAGGGAGCGGTCCCTTCGGAATGCTGAAAGGGGAGGTGACGGGAAGATGTGTTTGGTGGTGAGATCATGCTGGAGGTGGCGGAAATGACGGAGGATGATCCGTTGAATGTGGAGGCTGGTGGGATGAAAGGTGAGGACAAGGGGAACTCTATCATGGTTCCAGGAGGGAGGGGCAGGGGTGCGGGAGATAGAACGGACATGGTCAAGGGCCGTGTCAACCACAGTAGAGGGGAATCCTCGGTTGAGGAAAAAGGAAGACATGTCGGAAGCACTGGTATGGAAGGTGGCATCGTCAGAGCAGATGTGGCGGAGACGGAGAAACTGGGAGAATGGAATAGAGTCCTTACAGGAGGTGGGGTGGGAAGAAGTGTAGTCCAGGTAGCTGTGGGAGTCAGTGGGCTTGTAGTGAATGTTTGTCAATAACCTATCCCCAGAGATGGAGACGGAGAAGTCGAGGAAGGGAAAGTAAGAGTCGGATATGGACCATGTGAAGGTGAGGGAAGGGTGGAAATTGGAAGCAAAGTGAATGAAATTATCTAGTTCAGGGCGAGAGCAGGAAACGGCACCGATACAGTCATCAATGTACCGGAAAAAGAGGTGAGGGAGGGGACCCGAGTAGGACTGGAACAAAGAGTGTTCCACATATCCCACGAAAAGGCAGGCATAGCTAGGACCCATGCGGGTTCCCATAGCATCAACTTTGATTTGGAGGAAATGAGTGGAGTCAAAGGAGAAGTTGTTCAATGTGAGAACAAGTTCAGCCAGGCGGAGGAGGGTGGTGGTGGATGGGGACTGGTTGGGCCTCTGTTCAAGGAAGAAGCGGAGCACCCTCAGGCCATCCTGGTGGGGGATGGAGGTGTAGAGGGATTGTACGTCCATCGTGAATAGGAGGCGATTGGGGCCAGGAAACTGGAAACTGTTAAAGTGGCGGAGGGCGTCGGAAGAGTCGCGGATGTAGGTGGGAAGAGACTGGACAAGGGGAGAAAAAATAGAGTCGAGATAGGAAGAGATAAGTTCCGTGGGGCAAGAACAGGCTGAAACAATGGCTCTACCAGGGCAGTCCTGTTTGTGGATCTTGGGAAGGAGGTAGAAGCGGGCTGTGCGGGGTTGGGGAACTATGAGGTTGGCGGCCTTGGGGGGAAGATCTCCAGAGGAGATGAGGTCAGTGACAGTCTTGGAAATGGTGGCTTTTAGTTCGGTAGTGGGGTCATGGTCCAGGCGGAGGTAGGAGGAGGTGTCGGAGAGTTGGCGTTCAGCTTCCGCTAGGTAGAGGTCGGTTCGCCAAACAACATTCATCCTCTCTCCCCATTCCCAGCCCCTACACTTGCTTAAAAATCTGTTCCATTTCCTGCTTTTTTCCAGCTCTGGCGAAAGGTCATCGACCTGAAACATTAACTTTGTTTCTCTCTTCACAGATGCTGCCTGACCTGCTGAGTATCTGCAGCATTTTCTGTTTTTATTTCACGTTACAACTGTAGCGTCTATCACACCAACTCTGCAGTTACAGTACAAAGGCAATCTGATTCCAGAGTCAATGCACCAGAACAAAGCGGAGTGAGATTCCTTGGAGAAGGGAGTCTCACTCTGTCTCACTTTGGAGTCATTTCGGGTCTTGTCACCAGATTTACACCAAACACATTTAGTATTGGAGCAACAACAACTTGTACTTATATAGCTCCTTTAATGTAAGAAAACATCCCAAGGTGCTTCACAGAAGCACAATCGGAAAAAGAAATGACCCCAGCCAAAGGAAGGCTGACTAAAAGCTTAGTCACATAGATAGGTTTTAAGGAGGGTCTTAAAAGGGGAGAAAGAGGTGGAAAGGCAGAGACATTTAGGGAGGCAAAGACCATTATAAGGTCAGAACTGGGGATATTCACTGATGATTGCACAGTGTTCCGTTCCATTCACAACTCCTCAGATAATGAAGCAGTCTGTGCCCGCATGCAACAAGACCTGGACAACATTCAGGCTTGGGCCGATGAGTGGCAAGTAACATTCACGCCACACAAGTGCAAGGCAATGACCATCTCTAACAAGAGAAAGTCTAACCACCTCCCCTTGACATTCAACGGTATTACCATCACCGAATCCCCCAGCATGTTGATGGTGGGGGTCACCATTGACCAGACACTTAACCGGACCAGCCACATAAATACTGTGACTACAAGAGCAGGTCAAAGGATGGGTATTCTGCAGTGAGTGACTCACCTCCTGACTGACTCCCCAAAGCCTTTCCACCATCTACAAGGCACAAGTCAAGAATGTGATGGACTACTCCCCACTTGCCTGGATGAGTGCAGCTCCAACAACACTCAAGACGCTCGACACCACCCAGGACATAGCAGCTCGCTTAATTAGCACCCCATCCACCATCTTAAACATTCACTCCATCCACCACCGGCGTACCCTGTCTGCAGTGTGTACCATCAACAAGATGCACTGCAGCAACTCGCCAAGGCTTCTTCGACAGCACCTCCCAAACCCACGACCTCTATCACCTAGAAGAACAAGAGCAGCAGGCGCATGGGAACACCACCACCTCCAAGTTCCCCTCCAAGTCACACACCATCCTGACTTGGAAATATATCGTGGTTCCTTCATCGTCAGTGGGTCAAAATCCTGGAACTCCCTCCCCAACAGCACTGTTGGAGTACTTTCACCACAGGGACTGCAGCGGTTCAGGAAGGCAGCTCACCACCATCTTCTCAAGGGCAATTAGGGAAGGGCAATAAATACAGGCCTTGCCAGTGTCGCCCAAATCCCGTGAATGAATTTAAAAAAAAGCTGACCTTAAACTTGTGGTGTAAATGCACTGCAAAATAATGATCTTATGTGGCTGTATTATAGTGCCACCCAAACAAAAATTACAGGCTTTAAAAGGGAGATAGCACCCATTTGAAAGGGAGTGCCTATTTTACAAAAAATAAATTAGATGCAATTATGTAGAACTGTTTAAATTAAAACATGAAGCAAAACACCCTGTAACTATTGATCAACCTGTAGCTACTTTTTCTACAGGTGAAAACACATGGGCCGCGATTATACTAACCTCGGTGGGTCCGTGGCAGGCGACTTCGGTGGTGGGTCCCCACCCCGCTGCTGTCTCCATCCCGGCCTCTGAAATGAATTTCCCCTGATTGGGCTTGTTAAACCCGCCCAGCATGTTTGCCGGTCAATTAGAGGAAGCGGGTCTGGAGACGTCATTTGATGACGCGTCATCAGCCGGTTTCCTTAAAGGGACCATGCCCAAATTTAGTTTGACATTTATGCTGTCAGTGTTCTACAGCATTGAAGTACTGCAAACAATGACAAGCATTGCACACAGGTGCACGGCTGCACCAAGGCTCTCTCCATATGCTTATATGCTTATGGAGGGAGTTGCAGCACGCAGGGAGGTCCTCTTCCCTTCCCATGGGCGGAAGAGACCTCCCCAGGAGATCAACACAGCCTGGTTGCACATTGCACAGGAGGGCACAAGCAGGGATGTGGTCAGGAAGACCTGGGTGCAATGCCGCAAACGTTAGTACAAAGCCACACTCAACCTCCTCCTGCTGGGCCTCTCATCACTTCCCTATCACTCTGCCTTCCCTACCTTACTCCTGCACATCCTTACTTTTTTTTATTAATTCATGGGATGTGGACGTCACCGGCAAGGCCAGCATTTATTGCCCATCCCTAATTGCCCTCAAGAAGCTGCCTTCTTGAATACAACTGAGTGGCTTGCTAGGCCATCTCAGAGGGCAGTTAAGAGTCAACCACATGTGGGTCTGGAGTCACACCAACTTACCTTGCACCTTCACCCATCCCTCTCTATCTACATTATCACATCCTCATCTCACTAGCCACCCCTCACACTCACCCTCATCCTAGTCCAATCACACCAACTAACAACACACAAGGGTAGGCACTTGGGTGTTTTATCCAATGTTCATGTAAAGTTTCTGTTAATGTGGTGTCAAACATTGAAACCTTTATTTTCAACACTTTGCGTTCTTGGACAGCTTTGTGTGCACCTTTGGAAGTGGCTTAGTGAGTTGCAGTGAATGGTGAGAAATAACGGTACCCCCGCAATGGTGATGAGTGGGAAAAGAATGGCTTGGGCATTGCAGGGATGCTTTATGGTGTTGCTACGGGGTGGTGCTAACCTGGCGCATCATGTGACAGCCAGGATGTACAGTGTCAAGTGAAGTAAATCTGGCCATGGTGAGGCCATCCCTGGCCTCCTGGGCAGCAATGTGGTCGGGTGCTGATGCCCTCTGTTCTGTGCAGCATCAGGTGATTGCAGAGATGGTTGGTGGTGTTGTTGTTGGTGCTGCTGGTGTTGGAGCTGATCGTGGCAGGATTCTGAGGACCAAGGTGAAAGAGTATAAAGGGCACCCATGCTGATAGAATAGATGGCAGGTGGAAGTAGAGATGACAGAAGTGATCTGCCAATGGTGAGACAGGTAATGAGGTCAGACTGGATGGAGACTTGTGTAAAGACTTGCAGCATGGCGAATCTGTTGTAGAAATGCAGTGAGGAAGAATTTGTGGCTGAGGGAAGATATCTCTGTAAGGTGGGAGCTTTAACTGTACATTTGAAGCTGTCAACTCAACAGCTGATTCAATGGCCACTGAAATACCGCCTTAACTTGACAGACGTGATCTACGACCAGCATGGATCCCGTAGGTGAGCTGTCAAATGCAGAAGGTGAGCTGAAATTCATTCTTAAGTGGCTCTAAACAAGTCACTAATTACCTGAATTGGGTCCCCCGCTGTGAACCCGCCGCTGTGTGTCGGGTCTGCTCAGCGCTGACAGATCCGACATTGAGAAAAGGCGCGTAGCAGCGGGGTCCCGACCCGCTGGGGGAAAAAAAACTTTCCCACCCGACCTGCCACCGATTGCGCCCGCTGACCCCCCGCAAAATCCAGCCCATTGTTTTCCAGATATCCTATACATGACCTGAGTTAAAATCCCACCATGGCAGCTGGGGAATTTAAATTCAGTTAATTAAATAAATCTGCAATAAAAAGCTAGTATCACTATTGGTGATTGAAGGAGTTAAAAGTTAGATTAGCGGCTTAACTGACTAGCTGGCTGATGTAATAAAGGAGAAGTCTGGCAGAACAAAGACAGTTGCTAACAGATGGAAACAGCATATTACACAATGATTGGGGGAGTGAAAGAAGGCGAGGAGGCCATGCAATGAACAATGGGCCGCCAATCAAGGACGAGCGGTCAATACTTGGAATGGAAGGAGAATAAATGAGATAAACAAGATGTGATTTGCGAAGATGTGGTTAAGTGCACGTAAATTGGATAAGAGCTAAAGGGTAGAACAATGGCAGATGTGGAAAAGGGCAAACAAGATAAACAAGATGTGTTTTGTGGAGATGTGATTAAGTGTACGTGACTTGGACAATTAATTGGCCAAGTCCCGAAGATGTGAAGGAAACAAGGTGTAAGATTGTATATAAGCCAACTGCTGGAATGTAAAAATTAGACTCTCGTCTCAGCTGCGGCTGAGAGAGCCTCTCCCTGCACGTGCTTGAATAAAGATCGCTTGAAAACAGTACACGCTCGTCTCCGTCTGCTTTGGGGCAGAGAGAAAATCCCCATCTGGTTCACTAATGTCCTTTAGGGAAGGAAATCTGCTGACCTTTCCCAGTCGGGCCTATATGTGACTCCAGGCCCACAGCAATGTGGTTGACTGTTAACTGCCCTCTGAAATGGCCTAGCAAGCCACTCAGTTGTATAAAACCGCTACGAAGAACTATAATAAGAATAAAACCGGACAGACCATCTGGCATTAACCTAGGCACCAGACACGACAAAGGCACGCCCAGCCAGGTCAACCCTGCAAAGTCCTCCAAATTAACATCTGGGGAGTTGTCCCACAGACTAGTTAAGCAACAAACTGACATAGTCACATCCACAGAATCATACCTTTCAGCCAATGTCCCAGACTCCTCCATCACCATCCCTGGGTATTCCTGCCCCACCAGCAGGACGGTCAGACCCACTAGATGTGGCGACACAATGGTATACAGTCAGGAGGAAGTGGCCCTGAGAGTCCTCAACATTGACTCCGGACCCCATGAAGTCTTATGGCATCAGGTCAAACATGGGCAAGGAAACGTCCTGCTGATTACCACCTACCGCCCTCCCTCAGCTGATGAATCAGTACTCCTCCATGTTGAACACCACTTGGAAGAAGCACTGAGGGTAGCAAGGGTACTCTGGTTGGGGGACTTCAATGTCCATCACCAAGAGTGGCTCAGTAGCACCACTACTGACCGAGCTGGCCGAGTGCTGAAAGACATAGCTGCCAGACTGGGCTTGCAGCAGGTGGTGAGAGAACCAGCATGAGGGGAAAACCTACTTGACCTCGTCCTCACCAATCTACCTGTGGCAGATGTATCCGTCCATGATAGTCTTGGTAGGAGTGACCACCGCACAGTCCTTGTGGAGATGAAGTCTCGATTTCACACTGAGGACACCCTCCATCGTGTTGTGTGGCACTACCACTGTGCTAAAGGGATAGATTGAGAACAGATCTAGCATCTAAAAACTGGGCATCCATGAGACGCTGTGGGCCATCAACAGCAGCAGAATTGTATTCCACCACAATCTGTAATCTCATGGCCCGGCATATCCCTCACTCTACCATTACCATCAAGCCAGGGGACCAACCCTGGTTCAATGAGGAGTGTAGAAGAACATGCCAGGAGCAGCACCAGGCTTACATAAAAAAAGAGGTGCCAACGTAGTGAAGCTACAACACAGGACTACATGCATGCAGAAGCAGCATGCTATAGACAGATCTAAGTGATCCCACAAACAACGGATCAGATCAAAGCTCTGCAGTCCTGCCACATCCAGTCGTGAATGGTGGTGGACCATTAAACAACTAACGGGAGGAGGAGGCTCCATGAACATCCCCATCGCCAATGATGGCGGAGGCCAGCACATGAGTGCAAAAGACAAGGCTGAAGCGTTTGCAACCATCTTCAGCCAGAAGTGCCGAGTGGATGATCCATCTCGGCCTCCTCCTGAGGTCCCCACCATCACAGAAGCCAGTCTTCAGCCAATCCGATTCACTCCACATGATATCAAGAAATGGCTGAGTGCACTGGATACAGCAAAGGCTATGGGCCCCAACAACATCTCGGCTGTCGTGCTAAAGACTTGTGCTCCAGAAGTAGTCGCGCCACTAGCCAAGCTGTTCCAGTACAGCTACAACACTGGCATCTACCCGACAATGTGGAAAATTGTCCAGGTATGTCCTGTGTATAAAAAGCAGGACAAATTCAATCCAGCCAATTACTGCCCCATCAGTCTACTCTCAAATCATCAGCAAAATGATGGAAGGGGTCGTCGACAGTGCAATGCAGTGGCACTTACTCACCAATAACCTGCTCACCAATGCTCAGTTTGGGTTCCGCCAGGACCAATCGGTTCTAGACCTCGTTACAGCCTTGGTTCAAACATGGACAAAAGAGCTGAATTCCAGAGCTGAGGTGAGAGTGACTGCCCTTGCATTTGACCGAGTTTGGCATCAAGGAGCCCTAGTAAAATTGAAGTCAATGGGGATCAGGGGCAACGTTCGCTCTAATTCATCGATTTGATGGTAAGTGTCGTGCAGCCTGGGACATGCTTTCCAATGTTAAATTTCGCACGTGCACAAAACTGTGAATGGGCTGCGCAGCCCCTTACAGTGGCGGCACATCCCCCCCAAAAAATTAGGGGGAACATTGATCAGGGGGCAAACTCTCCAGTAGCTGGAGTTATACCTAGCACAAAGGAAGATAGTTGTGGTTGTTGGAAGCCAATCATCTCAGCCCCAGGACATCGCTGCAGGAGTTCCTCAGGGCAGTGTCCTAGGCCCAACCATCTTCAGCTGCTTCATCAATGACCTTCCCTCCATCATAACATCAGAAATGAGAATGTTCGCTGATGATATGCACAGTGTTCAGTTACATTCGCAACTCCTCAGATAATGAAGCAGTCCGTGCCCGCATGCAGCAACATTCAGGCTTGAGCTGATAAGTGACAAGTAACATTCACGCCACACAAGGGCCAGGCAATGACTGTCACCAACAAGAGAAAGTCTAACCATCTCCCCTTGACAATCAACGGTATTACCATCGCCGAATCCCTCACCATCAACATCCTGGGGGGTTACCATTGACCAGACATATAAACCGGACCAGCTACATAAATAAGAACATAAGAAATAGGAGCAGGAGTAGGCCATTCAGCCCTTCAAGCCTGCTCCGCCATTCAATGAGATCATGGCTGATCTTCTGCCTCAACTCCATTAACCGGCCCTATCGCCATATCCCTTGATGCCCTTACTAGTCAGATATCTATCGACTTCTGTTTTGAATATACCCAATGACTGATCCTCCACAGCCCTCTGAGGTAGAGAATTCCAAAGATTCACCACCCTGTGTGTGATGAAATTTCTTCTCATCTCAGTCCTGAATGGCCTACCCTTTATTCTGAGGCTGTGGCCCCTGGTTCTAGACTCCCCAGCCAAGGGAAACATTCTCCCAGCATCCACCCTATCAAGCCCTGTAATAATTTTGTATGCTTCAATGAGATCCCCTCTCATTCTTCTGAATTCAAGAGAATACAGGCCTAGTTTACTCAATCTCTTCTCATACGACAGTCCCGCCATCCCAGGAATCAATCTCGTGAATCTTCGTTGCACTCCCTCTGACATGAATCTGGTCATTCATGTATGAAGTAATACTGGGCGGCCTGCTGGTGGCACTGTCCAGGGAGAGTATAAATACTCGGGCATGGGCCCAGCTTGCTTAGGACATTCCTCAACAGGAACTAGTGAAGGACACAACTAGATCGCCATGTTGAAAAACAGTTGATTAAAGCTTTGTTTAACGCTTAGACCAAGTGCCTAGTAGTTTTCTTACGTCAATTTAATCAACTGGACCTGCTCCACGCTCTGAGTAGTTTTGGGAACAGACGGCTACGACTCAAACGGTAGAAGGGAACCAGATATAGTAATCAATCCATCATGGAGAAACTACTCCGACCCGCTCGTCTTGACCTGGACCCGAATTCACCTACAACTGCTAAGGTATGGAAACACTGGTATCGTACCTTCAGCAACTACATGTGGTGAGAATGTTCCTGATAAGTTAGAGATACTTGCCAATTATGTATCCCCTTATGTGTTTGACTATATCGAAGACAGTGTAAACTATGACTCCGCTATCCGAATACTACAGCAACTATATGTTAAGGCCCCAAACCAAATTTTTGCTCGGCTTCTACTGGCCACAACTCGACAACAACCCGGGGTATCACTTGACGAATTCCTTCAAAAGCTTCGCAGGCTCAGCAAAGATTGTAATCTCAAGGCTGTCTCAGCTGAGCAGTACCAGGAGGAGTTAATTCGTGATTCTTTTATTAATGGAATTGCGTCTCCCTTCATACGCCAGCATCTGCTGGAGAATAAAACCCTCGAGTTACAAGCTGCCTATGACCAGGCATATTCTCTGGACTTGGCAAAAAAAAAATGCAGATGCCTATCTTTTACCACGTGCACGGGCTGCTGCTATCACTTTTAGTGACTCCTCCGATAAGCCTCAGGCGGAAGCCCTCACTGATGACGACTCTATCCTAGCTGATGACGACCCTACCCTACCGGCATCTTGGCAATCTAAAAGTAAGTGTTTCTTCTGTGGAGGTGCATTTCATTATAGGAAATTTTGTCCTGCTCGTAATGCAATCTGCAATCATTGCAGTAAGAAAGGCCACTTCTCGAAAGTATGTCAGTCAAGAGCCTCTTCTAGGGTTACAGCTGCTCCCTATAAAACTGCTCCTCCCCCAAGAGCCACTACTAATGTTATAGCTGTCATCTATAAAACTGCTCCTCCCCTAAGAGCCACTACTAATGCTACAGCTGTCAAGGATAAAACTGCCCCTCCTCCCATCACAGCTGTTTTTCCCCAAAGCCTGTCCCATGCAGCCACGAAGGTTTCGGTAAATGGACACATTTTGAGTGCATTAATCGACTGATGCAGCTCTGACAGCTTCATCAGTGAGCAGGCTGTCAGTAAGTTAAAACTGCGTATTTACCCCTCGGACAGGGAAATAGCAATGGCTCTGACGACACTGACCACTAACTCTTCCGGCTTTTGTCGTGTCGACCTTATTCTCAATGGCCGCACTTATTTCTCTACCCGGCTCGGGGTGCTCAAAAACCTATGCAGTGATGTGCTCCTGGGACAGGATTTCCAGAAACAACACGAAAGACTCACTTTTGAGTTTGGAGGATCAAAGCCGGAGCTTACTATTTCCAAAGTACCGTTTTGTGCACTTTCAGCGGCTTCGCTCGACGAGCCCTCCTTGTTTGCCAATCTTTCCCCCCGATGTAAGCCCATAGCCACTAAATCACGACGTTTCAGCCAAGATGACCTATCCTTTATCGAGGCAGAGATCTCTCACCTTCTAGCTGACGGTATCATTGAGCCATGTTCATCTTCCTGGCGGGCTCAAGTCGTCGTTGTTAAAAATCCTCTGAAGCAACACAAGAAACGCCTTTGTATCGATTACTCGCAAACTATTAACCAGTATACCGACCTGGATGCCTACCCACTACCACGCATCGATGACATGGTCAATAACCTTGCTAACTACAAGGTATTTTCAACTTTTGACTTAAAGAGCGCATACCATCAAGTACCGTTAAAGGACTCTGACAAAAAGTACACGGCTTTTGAGGCCAATGGTCGGCTTTACCAGTTTCGTCGCCTTCCATTCGGGGTCACCAATGGGGTGGCCGTCTTTCAACGGGCAATGGATAGCCTAGTCAAACAGGAGAACTTAACAGACACTTTTCCATATCTGGATAATATCACCATTGCTGGTCATGACCAGAAGGAGCATGATGCCAACCTCCAGAAATTTCTTGACGTTCTCCGTCGTCGCAATTTAACCTTAAATGAGTCCAAATCTGTGAAATCAGTACCATCAGTCAACATCCTTGGCTACTGGGTGGGCAATGGTGTCATCAAACCGGATCCGGAGCGACTTCGTCTGCTTCAGGAGCTCCCTCCTACGAATCTCCGCTCTCTTCGTCGGGCCCTCGGCATGTTCGCCTATTATGCGAAGTGGATACCTCACTTTTCCGACAAGATCCAGCCCCTGCTTCATGCAAATTCATTTCCGTTGGAGGCGAGGGCTTCATACTGACTTATGCCATCCTGGTGTTACCCGTATGTTGCACTTTGTGCGATCTAAAAATCTCCCATTTTCTACGGAAGACGTGAAAAGAACATGCTCCACTTGTAGAATTTGCGCGGAATTAAAACCGCAATTCTTCCATCCGTCGGATGACTCGCTCATACACGCTACACAGCCTATGCAGCGACTCATCATTGACTTTAAAGGGCCACTGCCTTCCTCAACGCGAAACACCTACTTGCTTACTATGGTGGACGAATATTCACGCTTTCCCTTTGCTTTCCCCTGTCCCAATATGCTTACTTCCACAGTGAACAAATGCCTCGATCAGGTCTTTTCCCTTTGTGGTACGGCCAATTTCATCCACTCTGATCGGGGTCCCTCCTTTATGTCAAGCGAACTCAAAAGTTATCTTTCTCAACGGGGAATCGCCACAAGTAAAACAACACCGTATCATCCTATTGGAAACGGACAGGTTGAGAGATACAACGCTATCATTTGGAACGCTGTTCATCTTGCACTGAGGTCACGCAATCTACCAGACCAGCAGTGGGAAACTATGCTCCCTGACGCATTGCATTCCATCAGGTCTCTTCTTTCTACATCCACCAATGTTACTCCTCACGAACGATTCTTCGGGTTCCAGCATCGCTCCACTCATGGGACGTCCCTACCATCATGGTTGGCAGCTCCTAGCTCCGTGCTGCTCTGAAGATTCGTCCGATCCTCCAAGAGTGATCCCCTCGTCGACAAGGTGGAACTAACTGATGTCAATCCTACATACGCGTACGTGTGGTACCCTGATGGCCGGGAGTCCACAGTTTCACTTCGGGATCTGGCTCCCTGCCCAACCGGTCCCACGGACCCAATCGATAGAGAGATCCGTATTAATGACGCCGATACTCCGCGCTCCTCCGAGGATGATGCCCTACCCGGGACATCAAGGGATCTGCCAGCTACTCCGCTGGATCAACCCGGGGAACAGAGCACTCCCCGCGGGATGGCCACCCGAAGCCAGGACGCCAGTCAATCACCGGCTACTGAGCAGGATGAAACCAGCTCTGCACCGGTGGGGACCCGTACCCGGAGCCACGATCTCCCCAGTCCCCCTCAGGTCGATCAAGGCGACACGGACTCTGCCAGCCCGCCAGTACAAACCAAGCGACCCAGGGACCAAAACACGGTCCGAGGAGACGTGCCTTCCGGCCTCCAACGGAAATCCAAACGACTGCGTCTATTCTTAGTCCAGCTAATTCGGTAGAAGGAAGTCGCCGGACTTCTAATCTTTCAGGCGGGAAGAATGACATGAATCTTGTCATTCATGTATGAAGTAATACTGGGTGGCCTGCTGGTGGCGCTGTCCAGGGAGAGTATAAATACTCGGGCATGGGCCCAGCTTGCTTAGGACATTCCTCAACAGGAACTAGTGAAGGACACAACTAGATCTCCATGTTGAAAAACAGTTGATTAAAGCTTTGTTTAACGCTTAGACCAAGTGCCTAGTAGTTTTCTTACGTCACCCTCTATGGCAAGTATATCCTTCCTTAGGTAAGGAGACCAAAATAGTACACAGTACTCCAGGTGTGGTCTCACCAAGGCCCTATATAATTGGAGTAAGACTTCTTTACTCCTGTACTCAAATCCTCATGTAATGAAGGCCAGCATACCATTTGCCTTCCTAATGGCTTGCTGCACCTGCACATTCACTTTCAGTGACTCATGTACAAAGACACCCAGGTCCCTTTGAGCATCTGCATTCCCCAATCTTTCACCATTTAGGAAATACTCTGCCTTTCTGCTTTTTCTACCAAATTGGATAACTTCACATTTATCCACATTATATTCCATCTGCCATGTTCTCGCCCACTCACTGAGCCTGTCAAGATCCCCCTGAAGCCTCTTCACATCCTCTTCACAACTGATACTGCCACCTAGCTTTGTATCATCAGCAAATTTGGAAATGTTACTGTGACTACAAGAGCAGGTTAAAGGATGGGTATTCTGCAGTGAGTGATTCACCTCCTGACTGACTCCCCATAGCCTTTCCACCATCTACAAGGCACAAGTCAGGAGTGTGATGGAATACTCTCCACTTGCCTGGATGGGTGCAGCTCCAACAACACTCAAGAAGCTCGACGCCATCCAGGACAAAGCAGTCCGCTTGATTGGCACCCCACCCACCACCTTAAACATTCACTCCCTCCACTAATGGCGCACCGTGGCTGCAGTGTGTACCATCAACAAGATGCACTGCAGCAACTCACCAAGGCTTCTTCGACAGCACTTCCCAAACCCGTGAGCTCTACCACCTAGAAGGACAAGGGCAGCAGGCGCATGGGAACACAACCACCTCCAAGTTCCTCTCCAAGTTACACACCATCCTGACTTGGAAATATATATCGCCATTCCCTCATCGCCACTGGGTCAAAATCCTGGAACTCCCTCCTTAACAGCACTGTGGGAGTACCTTCACCACATGGACTGCAGCGGTTCAAGAAGGTGGCTCAATACCACCTTTTCAAGGGCAATTAGGGATGGGCAATAAATTCTGGTCTTGCCAGCGATGCCCACATCCCATGAATGAATTTTAAAAAACTTGCCCCCCTGTCCTCTTTTTGGTCAAACGTCTGTTTTTTGAGCAGACAATCCTTTTGTTTTTATTTTAAAGCAAACAAAGTACCATGTATCCAGTTTCCTGGGGTTTTACCCATTTTTGGCAGATATTTTTTTCATCCTGGAAAATATCAAAACCCAAACAATTCAAACTATTTTAGTCCCTGCAAAACCACTAGTGCTTTGAAAAGAGGTTCAATGCCACCAGCATGAAGAGCAGCTCGTCCAGATTTAAAATATTAAAATGTCTAATAAATACTTTACACTATAACTAAGAACCAAGGAAATGTTTCCAAATATATAGAAATGAATACTAAAAAATGTGCACAAAATATGACAAAGATTAAATCTGTAGCATCTAAGCAAAAAACTGAATACATGCAGGAGACAGAGAAAGGGGCTGCATTGAAATAAATGTGCTCTGCATACCAGTTGAATGTGTGGGCACATAACAATTGAAATAATTTGCCTTAATGCAAATTTTTTAAAAAGGTTTCCCCTTAAGCCACATCCTGGCCCTGCTTCTGTCCTTACACCTCTGTGAAGCACTTTGGGCCTTTATTATTCAGCATGTTATGCTATAGGTGAGTCAAGGCACATGGATGAGTAGGACAATGTGGAGAAGGGAACCAGCTAGAGTGGGCAGCTGTTAAATTTTGCCAATTAAGTTGAGTTGCAATGAGTTAAAATGAGTAGCAGAAGGAAGGGAAGATTGGAAACTGACAACAGACTTTGAAGAATAGTTTATTTTCTGGTACAAATAATTAACACCAATTTGAGGCTGGATATACAGCTATGGTTTGAATAGAAAAAGAGCACGTACATGATGAGCTGATGAGCTTTGCGGCAGACAAGATTGGAGTCCCATGAAAGAATCCTTCAAAAATAAGCAGAGTAAGTGGCTGAGCGCAGAAGTGTGGAGAAGTGAGTTAAGTCCATGAAGTGGAGATGGGTAGGTAGGGGTCTGTGGGAGCAGCGATGGGAAGATTCTTAAGAAGGCTTAAGATAAGAGGACCAAAGATGTGTTGAAGAGGATTAAGAGTGTAGCAGAAAAGGTCTTGGGATGGACTGCTAACATCACATGAGAAAAGGATTAAGGTAAGAATGACTGTGCAGCAGGGATGTTGGCAACAAATTTAGAATTGTACTTCTTCCAAATGGTATCCTCCTCCCCACTACATAAATTTTGCATTCTGTTTCATTTTAAACACCTTTTTAAAATTAAAATAATAGATTGATTATAGGGGAAATCAGTGACATTTGAGTTTATTCCTAGTCAAGAGACCAGGTTAGGTAAGGGTATCAAGGGATATGGAGCTACGGTGGGCAAATGGAGTTAAGGTACAGATCAGCCATGATCTAATTGAATGGCTCGAGGGGCTGAATGGCCTACTTCTGTTCCTATGTTCCAATCAGACCTCAAATGTTACACTCTTCCAGCCCCCTTCACAGGAACACTCCCATCCCTCTTTACACACCTCACAGTCTCTATTCATCTTCCCCAATTCACAAAGCCACTCCTTTCCTCTTATCATCTCCTTCAATTCACAGAAGTACTTTCTCGTTCTGAGCTCCGGCACTTATATCTGGAGTCCCCCAAGGATCTATCCTTGGCCCCCTCCTATTTCTCATCTACATGCTGCCCCTCAGCGACATCATCCGAAAACACGTCAGATTTCACACGTACACTGACGACACCCAGCTCTACCTCACCACCACCTCTCTCAACACCTCCACTGCATCTGATTTGTCACGCTGCATTCCCTGGCCACTGTCTGAGGCTGAACCAGACTGTTCGCAACCTTGCCGTCCTATTTGACCCTGAGCTGAGCTTCCGACCCCATATCCTCACCATCACCAAGACTGCCTACTTCCACCACTGTGAGACAGCCTGTCTCTGCCCTGCCTCAGCTCATCTGCTTCTGAAACCCTCATCCATGTTTTTGTTACCTCCCGACTTGACTATTCCAATGCTCTCCTGGCCAGCCTCTCATCTTCCACCCTCCGTAAACTTCAGCTCATTCAAAACTCTGCTGCCCGTATCTTAACTCGCACCAAGTTCCTTTTACCCATCACCCCTCTGCTCGCTGATTTACTTTGGCTCCCAGTCCAGCAACGCCTCAAATTTAAATTTCTCATCCTTGTGTTCAAGTCTCTCCTTGGCCTCACCCCTCCCGATATTTGTAACCTCCTCCATCCCTACAACCCTCCAAGAACTCTGTGTTCCTCCTATTCTGGCCTTTTGTGCATCCCCTATTTCCTTCACTCACCATTGGCAGCTTGCCTTCAGCTGCCTAGGCCCTAAGCTCTGGAATTTCCTCCCTTAACCTCTCCTCTCTCACCTTTCTCTACTCCTTTACGACGCTCCTTAAAACCTACCTCTTTGACCAAGCTTTTGGCCGTCTGCCCTAATATCTCATGTGGCTTGGTGTCAAATTTTGTCTGATAACACTCCTGTGAAGCGCCTTGGGATGTTTTACTACATTAAAAGGTGCTATATAAATGCAAGTTGTTGTTGTAACCTCCTCTCCCTTCCAGTTCATGTTTGCATTCTTCTCCTTAAGTTTACACCAGCACTCTCCTCCCCCTCCCAGTTCATACTTGCTCTCTTCCCCTCCTCTTTCCCCTCAGTTCATGCTGGCAGTTTACATTCCCCTCCTCTCATTTCCTGCTGACACCTCGCACCCCATCCCCTTCAGTCCTCACTAGAACTTTTCATCCTCACTCGGTTTATGCTGGTACTCTCCTACTCCTTCCCTCCACTCTCAGCATGGCTTCTGCTCTTGCCTCTTGTTGCTCCGGGGATGAAATGCTGCTGTGAGTGGGAATTGATGTAGTAGTTTTGCAATATTGGGATTTCTAATTTTGCAATATTATTGAGACTTCCCACCCTTAGCAGTGTTTCATTCCTGGAGCAGCAGGTCAGAGTGCAGAGCAGAAAAGGGCTCGCAAGTGCATACCCCTGATTAACCCATGCTGTGCAGGCCTTTGTGGCTGCCACTCTCATTACAACAACAATAACTTGTATTTATATAGCACCTTTAACATAGTAAAACGTCCCAAGGCGATTCACAGAAGTGCTAGAAGAAAAAAATTAGTTACCTCCCCACATTGAGCATTAAAGGGTTATAGAGGCTAAAACCAAAGTGATGCCTGGCAACACCTGATGGGCTGCCTGCATGTTGAAGAATTGGCACATTTGCTGTTTGTGTGTGATTTGAGTCTCATTGTATCTTAACTTTATAATTCAACATACTACATTCTAGTTTAATAAACGCCACATGCTATCTATTAAAACTAATATAAATTAATGAATAATTTATATTAGATTTAATAGGCAGAAGTATACCAAAAAAGTTCTTCCAGAACACTTTAATGATGCCACCAAAATAGCAAAATACACTTTCACTTTAGATATAGATATAGCTGTAGAAACATAACCTTAGTAACATTTTAATTGTATTACATAATTTTAGTTACTGACCTTGTGTCTTCCTCTGATTTTGTAGTGTCCAAGTTTCCCGTCGGCATGCAATATAAGTTTATCCATTCTTTGCAGAAGAAGTCCTATAGATGCACAGCCAGGCTCAGTACCCTGCACCCACATTATTTTGTCTCCACGAATGGTTTTATTGGAAGTGCCACTTGGAGCAGTTACTTCTTTATCTGAACCGGTACTCTGACCCGCCAGCGTTCCATCCTCAAAATTACCACTCTGATGGAGAGCTACAACTTCTTGTAAAATTTTGTCGCCAATTTTGTGCCCCAAGAAGTCATCCACAAAACATAAGCCATATTGATTCATGCAAGGTGCTATATGATCTAACACCAGCCTTGATAAGTTCATTCTCTTACTGCTTGTAGTTTTAGTACAAAGATGTTTATTCAGGGTATCTGATACTACCCACGACTCGCATTTTACTTGACACGGAACCTCTCGGTTATTAGAAGTTCCCTTAGAACACTTTGGCAGCTCATCCTCAGTATCTGCATCTTTTCTTTTCACTTTATTGTCACTTTCTAAACTATCTGAAGTTTTTGTGAAAAGTGTATTCATTGGATCCAAAGAATCTCCGGGCAGTGTTGCTATTTGGGTGTGCACGAATGGAGGACTGTGAACCGCGCTGGCATGTGGAGAGTTCGTGTTGTACGTGTGGAACGACATGTCGGCGTGTTTATTTACTTGCTGGGAACACGGGCGTTTGCGCGGCGGCTCCGCGCAGTCCCAGTCTGCCCGGGGCGCGCTCGCGCTCCCGCCCTGCTCGTGTTCCCCGAACAGCTGCAGGCGGTGCGAGCTGTCAGCGGCTCCCGCGCGTCCCACGGCGAGCCCGCTCGCGCCGTCAGGTTCCGCCGGCGGCCGCTCGAGCCGATTCGCGCGGTCGGGCTCCACAAGCAGCCGATGCGAACCGCCTTTCGCGAGCGGCTGGAGCGCAGTCGTGCCGCTGTCGGGTTCCGCGACGACCTTTTCCAGCCTGCGCTTGGTGCCCACGCCGTGAGCCCCCCCGGTGCTACTACCAGTGTCCGGTTCGTTTTCCATGTCCCTTTTTTTTGTTCACTTCTGGAGCATGGTAACAAGTCCCTTTTTTTTTTAAAGAACCTCGTTTTCTACCGCCTGCCCGATCGCATTGCCCAGTTCTTCTATTTTCCTCGTCTAGCCAATGGAGCAAGTAGTCCGACTCGCCAAAGTCAGACGCGATTTTGGCGTCGTGTCTTCAAACCAACCCGATCTCGCCGCGCTAGCTCCTGTTCCTCGAACCTGGTGCGCGTGCTCGCAACGTCCCCTTGCTTGGAACAGTCGAGGTGCCGCCAACCGCTTGCATTTCCCAACCGCTCCTGCACGCGTCCGCTGTCCTGCTGCCGCTTTCTACACTCCTCTAACCATGTCATCATATTCAACTCTTCACACGGACTGGTTGTAAAGTTTAGCAAATCATAAATCGCAGATTATACTGCATTAGCAAAACCCATTGTACCTGAGTCAACCTTCAATTCACGATGTGTGCGCGCGCTTTCGGAACCTTTTCAAACGACATCCACCTTCGCCCCCCTCCCCCCTTCTACAGATAGCGTGTCCATGAAGTTATAAAACTTATTGGCAAACGAACGTTTGATATACATGCATCAGAAAGTACATCACAACTCTGGATTTATACCGAGCTGTTCATATTTATACTCCTGGCCATGTGACTAATGTATTTTGGGAAATGAATCGTAACGGGCAATCTCAAAACTGATCGAAGTGAATGAGTAGTCTACACAGGTTGATGTCTTGTGAGTGCTATGCCTGGATATTACTCCATGAAAGTATAAAGTTTCTTAAAAAGTAAGTATTATTACAAAATCAGCAATGTTAAAATTCAGTAGATGTTTAATTTATCTTCTCAAGGTTTAATGTGCATCAAGTATAAAATCTAACCATTTAAAGCAAAGTGTAAAATGACTGATTCACTACTACGTCTGTAGATACCAAATAACTTGGGAAATAACTTGGGCTTAGGGGATGGTGTAATTTAATTAAATATACAATGTAAAATGTTACAAAAGAGCCCTGTCATCTAATAAAAGGAAGAAGAAAGACTTGTGTTTATATATAGCACCTTTCTGGTCCTCTAATCTTTCAAAAGCATTTTCATATATTAGGGATTTGGCACATTTTGTTTTCATAAACTGCATAGAAAGGTAGGATTTTCCAGGACCTGAAAGAACCGCTACACTCCATCTGGTCAGTCCCAGTGTTTAGGAAATAATCATATTCCATAATATCTCAACCTATCAGTTTTTTCACCAGACAGTTACCACTTTTGTCTTGAATTTACTGAAGCAGTCAGCCCCCATTACCTCCCCTGGCAGTCCATTTCATACTTTCACCACTCTCTGTGTAAAACACTTAAATCTGAACTGTATAACAACATCATAGCCAAAATACCTGGACAGTAAAAGTCCTGATGTATGTAGATTTTGTCATTCTTTGTTGATCAATATTCTAATCTAGAGGTTTGCATGGTACCTCAAACAGTGGAAACTGTAAGATTAGCTCATTGCTTGATCATGCCATGAAATTTCTCATTTACGTAAACTGTTTCAAATTTTGCTTTTTATCCTTGTTGGTGTACACATCAGCACGTCACATTAACGTTGTGGTTTATATGTAATTGTGCACAGTAAGTTGTTATAATTCAAGTTTTCTTCTGATATTTTCTACACAAGCCTAATGCAAAGTCCATTTCCAGATGCATGCCCTCACTCCTTATGAATTGAAGTGTAACTTTATACATACATTATCTAGGACATAGTGTGCCAGAGTGAACAATGAACCTTTTTACTGTTGCTCTGTATGTTGGAAACAGTGTGGGTTGTCCCATTAATTCCTTACCTCTCCAAAATCAGTGGAAAATAAGATGCTAACAAACCATATAACTCAGGCTGAAAACTAATTCATTTTATTAAATATAAATATCAAAAATAAAATGATCAATCAGCAGAATAAGTGCAGTAATAGAATACTTAATTTCTCACCAGTGCTTTACACAATAGAAGTCAAAAAGACTTAGCAATTCCCTTTTGTAACTTTGGACCATATGTCCATGATTAAAACCTTTACACGAGATATGAACTTCATGGAGTGCCTTGTTAGCCGCTGGTCCATATTAGTGGTACAGCGAGAAGAAAACAAGCCAGCAGTTACTTCAGTCGCAGTTATGTCTATGTCTTCTCTTTGATCCAGCCTTGTACAAAAGAAGATAGACACATTTTGTTCATAATCAATCAAGGTTAACCCACTCCGAAACACTCCTGGCAGTGAAAGACCTGTCAAAGAAGATAGGTTTTCAGAGGCAATAGAATAGCCTCTCAGATACCAGATTCACAGTTCTTTGCTGCAAGTCTGGTAAACAGGCCCCCTGTTGAGATAGAAATGGGTAATAAATGCCAGCCTTGCCAGCGACGCCCACATCCTTAGAATGAAAAAATAAACATCCCATAGAGTTGCTCTCTGATTCTTGCAGTAGACAACTCGTATACTGAGGAAACAGTCTAACCATTTGTCCTGATAGATACTGCCTGTAACAATCTACATACTAGCCAGGGTATGTGGATTTTCCATCTTCCTAGTACAGGAAACTTTCGTTTATCCGGCATTGACGGGACCGGCGTGGTGCCGGTTTATCGAAAGTACCGGATAACGGAGAGTTATATCTACCGAGGCTATTTTTAACAAAGAGACTCCAGGCAGCGCGGGAGAATCTACTCATGCTACTGCAATGTTTCGGACTTGCGACAGCGCCAGGAGGCCGAGTAGTGGCACTTTTGAAAAGTACCCCTACTGACTAAATCGGCGTTCGCGGACTCGGACTCGGCAACATTGCCGGTTATTTGAGAGGAGTTTTCGGAGCACTCGGCGTTCGCGGAGACTCGACTGCGACTCGGCAACATTGCCGGTTATTTGAGAGGAGTTTTCGGAGGATGATTTTTGCCGGTTAAGCGAGAATTCCGGATATTTGGGTGCCGGATAAACGAAAGTTTCCTGTACAAAGAAAGAATGATAACAGACAAAATCTCCCAGAGTTTAATTGCAGAGCCCATTTAAAGTAGCTACAATACTGGCACGCTATCAATTCCTATAAAATATATTACACAGATTGTTAAGATATGAAACAGGAAAGATATGCTATCTGTCACACAAGTGTTGGCAGGTTCTTCAACTATATTACAACAGTGACTGCACCTCAAAAGTAATTCATTAGCTGTAAAGCGCTTTGGGACGTCCTGAGGTCATGAAAAGCGCTATATAAATACAAGTTGTGGGGAAGAGCAAAACTAGAGGCCATCAATATAAGATAGTCACCAAGAAATCAAATAGGGAAATCAGAAGAAGCTTCTTTACCCAGAGAGTGGTGAGAATATGGAACTTGCTACCATAGAGAGTGGTTGATGAATAGTTTAGATGCATTTAAGCTGAAGGCTAGATAAGCATATGAGGAAGAAAGGAATAGAGGGTTATGCTGATAGAGTTAGATGAGGAAGGATGGGTGGATGCTCGAGTAGAGCATAAATGCTGGCATGGACTGGTTGGGCCGAATGGCCTGTTTCTGTGCTGCATGTTCTATGTAATTCTATATAAGTTCTTAACTGTGGGGCATTATACTCAAACCTGATTATTTCCTCACCAAGTACACACACACATCTGTTCAGTAGGGGTTAATGGATAGTGAATATAAGTGGCTGATTCTTTTCCCTCACTAGCCCGGAAACACTAAAAATATTTATCAGTTTTAGTGATAAACTACAGACATTAAAGGCTGGTTTTTCATCTCGGGTGGTTTTGCGGCATTGAAAAGAGAAAAATAGGCTGATGTATCTTACTGCCACAATCCTACCCCAACAAATGGCCACCAGAATTTTACACCCAGAAAACTGCCATTCACTATTACCACCCGCCCTAAGTCTTTTTGTCCTAACCAGAAGCATCACAAAATGCACATATATAGCAATTACATTGCAACAAAAGCTGCCTGATTCCAAATTGCTTTCTCTAATCCATTTTGTTTCCATATTGATCTTTGAATACCTAACACAGAAGAAAAGAAACCAAGTAATAAAAAAGGCCATAAATCTTATGAACAATAATATTGGCCCGGATTTTGCGGTCAGAGGCAAAGGGACAGTGCTTGCCGCTAACCTCAAAAAAAGCTGCCCACGGAGATTTAGCGGGCTCTAGAGTGTCGATTTCCCTTATTCTGACTTTGAATGTGATGCCATCTATAGTGGATCTGTGGTGTCCAGCAACAGTGAAGTCATCAATCAGACAATCAGATTGAAAAATTCTAAATAGACAGCAAACCCGGAAGTAAAAAGCACGGATTATAATTCACTTTTTAATCATTTTACAGAAAGCGAAATAAAGATTGGGACAGACACATGGGATTAAGGTAGAAGCTGAAATATCATAAACAAACTTTAAAAAATATTTTTTTATTATTTTAAAAATCATTGAATATTTAAATGTTATTCTGAGAAATGACACTCCACATTTGTAATCTTAGTTTTTCAGGGCCAGAGAGGTTGTTCAGCAGTAATTATGACTTAGTACGACGTTAAAAACTCTATTACACCTTATTCAACAAGATTTAACATTTTTAGTGATTTTTACAGCGAGAATAGTGCGTAAAAAGTTGAAGTTCATGTCAAATCACTGATTCTATGTTGATTACATCTGCAAAGAATGCAACAGTGCACCCTATGGAGGAGCACTGTATCACTGACAGCAAATTCCAGATTTTTTTCAGAAAAAGCATAGTATGCATTATTATTTGCCCGAAGCAGTATGCATCTCAAAAGTTAGATTCATACATCAGAATGACTTATGCCAGAAGAAAGCAAGCTTTAATATACACCACAAAAAAATGAAATAAATATCTTTTAAAATTATATAGTAAACTTTGTTGTATAGCAAATATAGTAAGGAAAATGCTGGTTTTCTCACCCATTATTCCTGTCTATAATGTTGATATTATCACATGAGGGTGACCTCCTTTTAAGATGTTTTATGTTGTTAGAGATATTCCCATGTGACCATCACTGCTCCCACATTTTGCCAGCAGTGGGTGAATGTTTGACACTGTTGTGCATATTATTCTTTAACTGAACATTAAGGCCTGTATCGGAAAAAAATCTACGAACTTACCTGAGGGCTCCTGAGGTCCAGACACATCCGCTCCTGGGCCTCTCCAAAGTCGAAATACGCAGGGCCCATGTATCCCAGAGGCGCATGCAGTTCGCAAGCGTCCCTGGGATCACGTGGGCCAGGCCAGCCAATAGGAGAAGGGAATCTCCCTTCATACTTTTGACAGATAGACCTGTCAAATATATGAATGGAGATCATCCCAAAAACACAGTAAAACATTAAATAAATTTTTAAAAACCCATCACGTTTTTAAAATGAGTTAAAATTACAATAAATCCCACCAGCCCCCCCCCCCGCCCACCCCGGCACTGACCATGGTACCAAGCTGCCTAACATCTTTGCCAGTCTGTCTCCCTCTTCTTGGTCCCCCATCAAGTACTGGCTGGTATGAAGTATTGGTCCAGAGAGAGACATTTTCTTTCAGCATCTGTTGGCACCAAGGAGGGTGGCTACCCAAAGTACTATTGATAGATTGTTAATAAGCCCTTCTCTGTTCTTCTTCCATGACCCTTGATTTCAAATTTTGAATTGCTCTCTTCTCTCGACTGCCACCAAAGGAGTTTAAGTGACGTCGGTAAGTCAAAAGCAGTGTAGAAGAATGGATTTTGCTTCTGTTGTCTGAGCTACTTTTTTAAACTTATGTTTCTGTAATGGTAGATTCATCATTTTTCTCCACAATAAGTAAACAGCCTGGAATTAGTCGCAACAATATTGATTTGAGGTATTAATTAGCTACTCAAAAAGAGGTAATTATGTTAAATTTCAAACATTTTGGGCTATTGTGAGAAGTTGATCCTTTGTGACACATGTGAGGCCAGGGGCTAGAGTGACTGAGCGCTCAGCAGGAGGCCGAAGTTCGTGCAAGGCTAGCTCTATTTAAAGCTAGCCTCCGCTTTTAAAGGCAGTCTGCACCTCTTAAAGGTGAGGTGCATTCTGCATTTGGCAGCAGCTGGAACAGCATGTGAAGGCAACTGTGAGTGAGTAATGGCTCAACGGGGCAGAGAAAAGGCACCAAGGTTCTTGGATGCAACACTAGAGGCCTTAGTGCAGGGAGTAGAAAGGAGGAGGTAGGTCCTCTACCCGCAGAGGGCCAGGAGGCTTTCTAGATACACAGTCAGAAGGCAGTGGGAGCAGATAGCCGAAGCAGTCACTGCCAGCAGTCTTGCCCCGAGGACCTGGATCCAATAGCGAAAGAAGTTCAATGACCTCACACAACAACAACAACTTGTATTTATATAGCCCCTTTAACGTAGTAAAACGTCCCAAGGCGCTTCACAGGAGTGTTATAAGACAAAAAATTGACACCGAGCCACATAAGAAATTAGGGCAGGTGACCAAAAGCTTGGTCAAAAAGGTAGGTTTTAAGGAGCGTCTTAGAAGAGGAAAGAGAGGCGGAGAGGTTTAGGGAGGGAGTTCCAGAGCTTAGGGTCTAGGCAGCTGAAGGCACGACCACCGATGGTTGAGCGATTATAATCAGGGATGCTCAAGAGGGCAGAATTTGAGGAGCGCAGATATCGCGGGGGGGGGAGGGTTCTGAGGCTGAAGGACATTACAGAGATAGGGAGGGGCGAGGCCATGGAGGGATTTGAAAACAAAGATAAGAATTTTGAAATTGAGGCGTTGCTTAACCGGGAGCCAGTGTAGGTCAGCGAGCACAGCGGTAATGGGTGAACGGGACTTGGTGCGAGTTAGGACACGGGCAGCCGAGTTTTGGATGACCTCAAGTTTACATAGAGTAGAACGTGGGAGGCCAGCCAGGAGTGCATTGGAATAGTCAAGTCTAGAGGTAACAAAGGCATGGATGAGGGTTTCAGCAGCAGATGAGCTGAGGCAGGGGCGGAGACGGGCAATGTTACAGAGGTGGAAATAGGCGGTCTTAGTTATGCCATGGATATGTGGTCGGAAGCTAATTTCAGGGTCAAATATGACACCAAGGTTGCGAACAGTCTAGTTCAGCCTCAGACAGATGCTAGGGAGAGGGATGGAATCGGTGACTAGGGAATGGAGTTTGTGGTGGGGCCTGAAGACAATGGCTTCGGTCTTCCCAATATTTAATTGGAGAAAACACGAGTGATCAAGGTCAGTGAATGCATCTTCAAAAGCCGTTTCCCACCAACTGCACTACTAGCCTCACACGCTGCTCAATGCACCACATCCCCATCACTCACCTACCAACAATCTCTATCAATCACAACTCATACCTCACATTCTGAGCTTCACCTCACCCTCACACACTTACCACTGCTGCAAGCCTTGCACCTACATCTCACACCTTGCACACACTGCCAGTTATTCAAACATGACAGGCACATCACTTATGCACTGCGCATACTTTAGAGGGCAGTATAGAGATGGGATCTGCACGTGGTGAGTCACCAAGCACGAGTGGTCTGCAGCCAGGGCAGGGAGAAAGGGTAGCACAGGTACCAGCTCCCCAGAGGACGAGTTCGCACACAAGTTCTGCTGCAGAGGACTCAGATGTGGACTTTGATGTTGCCTACAGAAGAAGAGTGAGGGCATGCACACAGAAATGCTTGGTGCATTGGCAGGCCTGTCAGAGAGCCTGTTGTCACTGTCAAGGAGCATGGAGGAGTCCAGGACCAACCTTGCACAGGGCTTTGCGCAGAGCTTGGAGCCCATGATTTCCAGGATGGAAGTGATGGACAACTCTATAAGAAATAGGAAGAGAAAGAAGTCACTGGTGGGAGTAGTCTACAGACCCCCTAACAGTAGCTACACTGTAGGACAGAGTATAAATCAAGAAATAATGGGGGCTTGTAGGAAAGGTACTGCAATAATCATGGGCAATTTTAATCTTCATTTAGATTGGACAAATCAAATTGGCAAGGGTAGCCTTCAGGACGAGTTCTGCTGCAGAGGACTCAGATGTAGACTTTGATTGGGGGTAATATACTGGCATGGACAGTTCCTGCAGATTGGAGGGTGGCAAATGTAACCCCACTATTTAAAAAAGGAGGGAGAGAGAAAACAGGGAACTACAGACCAGTTAGACTAATATCAGTAGTAGGGAAAATGCTCGAGTCTATTATAAAGGATGTGATAACAGGACACTTAGAAAATATCAGCGGGATTAGACAAAGTCAACATGGATTTATCAAAGGGAAATCGTGTTTGACAAACCTACTGGAGTTTTTTGAGGATGTAACTGGGAGAATAGATAAGGGAGAACCAGTGGATGTGGTGTATTTGGATTTTCAGAAGGCCTTTGATAAAGTCCCACATAAGAGGTTAGTGTGCAAAATTAAAGCACATGGGATTGGGGGTAATATACTGGCATGGATTGAAAATTGGTTAACAGACAGGAAACAGAGTAGGAATAAATGGGTCTTTTTCGGGGTGGCAGGCGGTGACTAGTGGGGTACCGCAAGGATCAGTGCTTGGGCCCCAGCTATTCACAATATATATCAATGATTTGGATGAGAGAACCAAATGTAATATTTCCAAGTTTGCTGACGACACGAAACTAGGTGGGATTGTGAGTTGTGAGGAGGATGCAAAGAGGCTTCAAGGCGATTTAGACAAGTTGAGTGAGTGGGCAAATACATGGCAGATGCAGTATAACGTGGATAAATGTGAAGTTATCCACTTTGGTAGGAAAAACAGAAAGGCAGAGTATTATGTAAATGGTAATAGATTGGGAAATGTTGATGTACAAAGGCACCTGGGTGTCCTTGTACACCAGTCACTGAAAGCAAACATGCAGGTGCAGCAAGCAGTTAGGAAGGCAAATGGTATGTTGGCCTTCATTACAAGAGGATTTGAGTACAGGAGCAAGGATGTCTTCCTACGGTTGTACAGGGCCTTGGTGAGACCACACCTGGAGTACTGTGTGCAGTTTTGGTCTCCTTACCTAAGAAAGGATATACTTGCCATAGAGGGAGTGCAGCGAAGGTTCACCAGACTGATTCCTTGGATGGCAGGACTGTCGTATGAGGAGAGATTGGGTCGACTAGGCCTGTATTCACTAGAGTTTAGAAGAATGAGAGGGGGTCTCATTGAAACGTATAACATTCTGACAGGGCTAGACAGACTGGATGCAGGGAGGATGTTTCCCCTGGCTGGGGGGTCTAGAATGAGGGGTCACAGTCTCAGGATACAGGGTAGGACATTTAGTACTGAGATGAGGAGAAATTTCTTCACTCAGAGGGTGGTGAACCTGTGGAATTCTCTACCACAGAAGGCTGAGGAGGCCAAGTCACTGAATATATTTAAGAAGGAGATAGATAGATTTCTGGACGCAAAAGGCGTCAAGGGGTATGGGGAGAGAGCGGGAATATGGTATTGAGATAGAGGATCAGCCATGATCATATTGAATGGCGGAGCAGGCTCGAAGGGCTGAATGGCCTACTCCTGCTCCTATTTTTCTATGTTTCATAGAGTGTATTCAGGGTGGTTTCTTAGAACAATATGTCGTGGAACCAACCAGGGAGCAGACTATTTTAGATCTGGTAATGTGTAATGAGACAGGATTAATTAATGATCTCATTGTAAAGGATCCTCCAGGGAAGAGTGATCATAGCATGATAAAATTTCAAATTCTGTTTGAGGGTGAGAAAATTGGGTCTGAAACTAGTGTCCTAAACTTAAATAAAGGCAATTACAAAGGTATGAAGAGTTGGCTAAAGTGGACTGGGAAAATAGATTAAAGAGTAAGATGGTAGATAAGCAGTGGCAGACATATTTCATAACTCTCAGCAAAGGTTTATTCCAGTGAGAAAGAAAGACTCTACGAGAAGGATGAACCATCCGTGGCTAACTAAGGAAGTTAAGGATGGTGTCAAATTGAAAGAAAAGGCATACAATGTTGCAACGATTAGTGGTAGGCCAGAGGATTGGGAAATTTTTAGAAACCAGCAAAGGATGACTAAAAAAAAATAAAGAGGGAGAAGATAGATTATGAGAGTAAACTAGCAAAACATATAAAAACAGACAGTAAGAGCTTCTACAGGCATATAAAAAGGAAGAGAGTAGCTAAAGTAAACATTGGTCCCTTCGAGGATGAGACTGGGGAATTAATAATGGGAAACAGGGAAATGGCAGAGACTTTGAACAAATATTTTGTATCGGTCTTCACGGTAGAAGACACTAAAAGCATCCCAATAATATTTGATAATCAAGGGGTTATAGGGAGGGAGGAACTTAAAACAATCACTATCACTAGAGAAAAAGTACTAGGCAAACTAATGGGACTAAAGGCTGACAAGTCCCTGGACCCGATGGCCTGCATCCTAGGGTCTTAAAAGAAATGGCTGCAGAGATAGTGGATGCATTGGTTGTAATCCACCAAAATTCCCTGGATTCTGGAGAGGTCCCAGCGGATTGGAAAACCGCAAATGTAACTCCCCTATTCAAGAAAGGAGGGAGACAGAAAGCAGGAAACTATAGACCAGTTAGCCTAACATCTGCCATTGGGAAAATGCTGGAATCCATTATTAAGGAAGTAATAGCAGGACATTTAGAAAATCATAATACAATCAAGCAGAGTCAACATGGTTTTATGAAAGGGAAATCGTGTTTGACAAATTTACTAGAGTTCTTTGAGGATGTAACGAGCAGGGTGGATAAAGGGGAACCAGTAGATCTCCAGAAGGCATTCTACAGGGTGCCACAGAAAAGGTTACTGCACAAGATAAGAGCCCACGGGGTTGAGGGTAATATATCAGCATAGATAAGAGGATTGGCTAACTAACAGAAAACAGAGTCAGGCTAAATGGGTAATTTTCAGGTTGGCAAACTGTAACTAGTGGGGTGCCACAGGGATCAGTGCTGGGGCCTCAATTATTTACAATCTATATTAATGATTTGGATGAAGGGACCGAGTGTACTGTAGCCAAATTTGCTGATGGTACAAAGATAGGTGGGAAAGCATGTTGTGAGGAGGACACAAAGGGCTGGATTTTCAATGACCAGTGGAGTTGGGTTTGGAGGCGGGGGGGGTAAAGTTGCAGATTTGGGGGTCCCGACCCCATCCCGACTCCAACCCGCCTCCATGCCAGTTTCTCTGGCGGCGAGTACCCGACCTGTTCTGAGACCCGACTCCCCGAGGCGGGAAGGGATTAGTGACAATTAACTACCTGTTAACAGGTAGTTAACAGGCAGTTTTTTGCATAATCCCTATTTTAAAAAGAAAAGTGTGGGCTTCCCGACAGGTGGCAACCACTCCAAGTTATCGGGGCGGGCCGTGGGTCTGCAGAGGTTGGAGGGGTCGATATGTCCGGTGGGCAGGTGAGTGATGGGTGCATGTGTGCAGAGGTAAGTGTGTAAGGTAAGTGCTAAGTGTTGAAAAAAGTTTTACTTACCTTAACTTCCTCCTGCAGGTGTCAGCCCTTCAGTTCGCGGGAGTTAGAAATCTCACCGGCACAGAAAGCAGGAAAGCCGTGGACCTGTCAAAACCTGCAGCCTTCTGTTTTCTGTGCTGGAATGATTTCTAACTCAGCCTGAAAGGAAGGACTGAAGTTAGAAATCATATTGTGAGTGTTTGACAGATGAAATGTCAGTCTGTGACGTCACCTGTTGCTGGGTGGCCCTTAATTGGCCTGCTGAGCCCACTGGGCGGGCTCAACAAGGTCAATCAAGGGAAAATACAGTGGGTTGGCCACATCTCGATGGAGGCGGGTTCACAAGCCAGAATGTGTGATTCCCGACCCCAACCCGACTCCAACTTCAAAATCCAGCCCAAAGAGTCTGCAAAGGGTTATAGATAGGTTAAGTGAGTGGGCAAAAATTTGGCAGATGGAGTATAATGTGGGAAAATGTGAGGTTATCCACTTTGGTAGGAAGAATAAAAACGCAAATTATTATTTAAATGGAGAGAGACTACAAAATGCTGAGGTACAGAGGGATCTGGGGGCCCTCGTACATGAAACACAAAAAGTTAGCATGCAGGTACAGCAAGTAATTCGGAAGGCAAATGGAATGTTGGCCCTTTTTACAAGGGGGATGGAGTATAAAAGTAGGGAAGTCTTGCTACATCTGTACAGGGCGCTGGTGAGACCACATCTGGAGTACTGCATGCAGTTTTGGTCTCCTTATTTAAGGAGGGATATACTTGCATTGGAGGCAGTTCAGAGAAGGTTCACTAGGTTGATTCCTGGGATGAAGGGGTTGTCTTATGAAGAAAGGTTGAGCAGGTTGGGACTATACTCATTGGAGTTTAGAAAATGAGAGGTGATCTTATTGAAACATAAGAGTCTGAGGGGGCTTGACAGGGAAGATGTAGGGAGGATGTTTCCCCTCGTGGGGGAATCTAGAACTAGGGGGCATAGTTTCACAATAAGGGGTCGCCCATTTAAAACAGATGAGGAGAAATTTCTTCTCTCAGAGGGTCGTGAATCTTTGAAATTCTCTACCTCAGAGAGCTGTGGAGGCGGAGTCATTGAATATATTCAAGGCGGAGATAGACAGATATTTGAACTACAGGAGAGTCGAGGGTTATGGGGAGCAGGCGGGAAAGTGGAGTTGAGGCCAAGATCAGATCAGCCATGATCTTATTGAATGGCGGAGCAGGCTCGAGGGGCCAAATGGCCTACTCCTGCTCCTATTTCTTATGTTCTTCTGTTCCATTAGTGCACTTGTGGACCCAACCATGATGCAGGGTCTGATGGCCGATGTCTCAGCTTCCATTGCAGCACAAGCGGAAGCAATCCAAAGTCTGAGTGCTGCAGTGGAAGCTCAGACTTCTGTCATGCAAGCTCAGACTGCTCTCATGCAGGCTCAGCTTGCTGCCACGCAAGCTCAGACTGCTGCCATCGTGGTTGCATTTACTAGTGTTGAAAGGGGCTTGCTGGGTCTCACAGCAGTCCAGAAATCTGTCTTCCAAAAGATGGCTAGGTTTGCTGAGGCACCGCCCCGGGGGAATGGTAGTGGCTCCGTGGAGCACGAACTTACTGTCCTCTCTCAGGATGACAGCATTCGTACTCCCACCACTGCCATTTCGCCAGTGCCCTTGCTGTTGCCTGTCAGCCAGCCAGCCCAGACAGCTGCCGTCCATGCCAAGGTAGTGCAATCTACAGCTGGGCCTTCTAGGCCCAGAGCTGCTCGAGGTCATCATGCAAGGCCATCTGCAGTCTCCCCCACGGAAAGTCAGCAGCCTTCCACCAACCATGCTGCAGCCATTGAGGTAGAACTTCATAGGAGCACTCGGACAGGCAAAGGCACACGGAAGACATACACTAAGGGAATACACAAGGGTGATTAGTTGACTTTGTTATGTAGTATTGGATTGATTGATTTATAATTGTTATTTGGGATGTTTATTCTGTGGTGGCTTTCATTTCAGCATTGTGGCCAAGTGGACGCTGTGATGATCCGTGACAGAAGGATGGTAAGGTGGGGAAGTGTTGAGCAACGGGGATCTGGGGTTTCATTTGGGAAACCGGAGTCTGATGATGTGCTCACAGACAGCCCAACTGGAATGTGGATGTGCAGGCTGCCTCCTCCCTCCTCCTCCTCCTCTTCCTCCTCCTCCTCCTCCTCCTCCTGAGGTGGTCACGGAATCCATGGTGGCAAGGGCTACGCCCTCATGATGGCCAAGTTGTGGATGATGCAGCAGACCACCACAAATTGGGACACCTGCTCTGGCGAGTACTGGAGGGCTCCTCCCGAGTGGACAAGGCAGTGGAACCGTTGATTCAGCACCCCGATGGTCTGCTGAATGACATTCCTCATGGCAGCATGGCTCTCATTATATGAGTGCTGGCCACGAGTGGTGGGGTTGCGGAGGGGAGTCATCAGCCAGGTGTAGAGTGGCTTGTCCTTGTCGCCAGGCAGCCACCCTTGGGTTCGATGTGGTGGCTGGAAGATTGCTGGCACAGTGGACTGGCACAGGATGAAGGCATCATGACTACTGCCAGGATAGTGGGCGTGATGTGCTGGGCATGGTCACACACCAACTGCACATTAAGTGAGTGGAAGCCTTTGTATTACGGAACATCTAACCATTGAGATGCAGCACCCACAAAGCCACGTGTCTGCAGTCAATGGCACCCTGCTCCATGGGGACGCCCAATATCCTGGCAAAGCCACGTGTGTGCTTTTCCTGCTTCCCTCTGTTTAGAGAAAAGACTAATGCAGTCCCCTCTCCTAGCGTACAGAACCTCCCAGATGCAGTGATGGACGGTGAACTGTGAGATGGTTGCTATGTCGCCTGTTCCAGCCTGGAAGGATGCGCTGGCGAAAAAATTCAGGGCCATGGTCACCTTGAGGACCACTGACAGCGCCATCGTTGCGCTGCTCTGAGGCTGCAGGTCTGGTCCCAAGAGGTGGCAGAGTTCTGTGACCACCTGCTTGGTGAAGCAGAGCCGCTGATCACACTGCTCCTGGCTTAGGTTCAGGTAGAAGTGCTTCCTGAAGACCCTAGGTCGGTAAGGCCTCCTGCTGAGAGCCCTCCTCTTTCCCCCTCTGCGAGCAGCTTGTCTTCTTTGCTACCTCTGCTCCATCTCCCTGTCATGCTGCAGTGCAAGGGGACTGCAACTAGACCCCCCATGATTGGGAGCAAGTGGTGTACTCAGAGGCCCTCCAGTAACAGTCAATGCCTTCCCAACGTTCAGCAGCACTCCCTGCACACTTTAACAACTTTTGAAATCTCTTACAGCAACCCAGTACTCCTACAAACTCTGCAAGTGCCAGTACAAAAGCAATAAGCAACTTACCTGCAAGTTGGATGTATCCCTTTAAAGTAATGCTGGTGGGGGTTCCTTGTGCAGCTAAATGCACGTTCAGCAGTGCATGTTTAGGAGAGGGCATTGAATGGAGTGGCAACGTCGAAAATAGCAGGTCGTACGTCAAATCAGCGTTGCATGCTGACTGACATCGCGATCTGCCTACTTGGCATACTGCCGGTGCATGCACATACTGCCCGTGCTATCGCTCTCACCAAGATGGCAAATGGGGCGGACCGTGCCGGAAGTGGGCGGAAGCGAGGCAGCTGCCTTTTTTTTTTAAAAAGGCCAAAACTACCGGCGCTACAGGAGTGAGTTTCGTGGCCCAGATGTCATAAATTAGTGGGGGTTTATCGAAGGCAGATGCATGGGAGCCTTCTGTGCCCATATTGAAGGGTAGGCATTCCCCTCAGGGTAGTAATCTTGATAGACAGCTCACTGGGCTGGGCTCCCCATATCACAGAGAAGTGGGAGCTATGTTTCAGTCATGGTGAGTAAGAAACTGTCTATTGAGGCTGCCGCGAAACACGAATGGAGGCTGAATCCATATGTGGAAAACAAGAAACTTTAATTCACTGCATGGCACACAAAATGGCTGAGAAAGCTGCTCCCAGAATTCTCTGGAAAAACCCTGAAGCCCCACCCACTCCTGTCTTAAAGGTAAGGTGCCTTAAAGGGAAGGTTCACCGATATATTGTCCACAGACGGAAAAGTGGGTTATGCCCGTTTAGGTGGCGATCCGCCACACAGCTCCCCCCAGAATCCGCTTAGGAGGTGTGGACGAGACAGTGCGGCGGTCTGATGGGCCGGCCGGAGCGGCTCTTGTAGGACGCCGGTGGACGTGCAACGGCCGGGCGTGGAGCAGCCGGATGAACCGGCTTGAGGGCAGGTCGGCCGCGTGGAGGTGGACGAGCTACAGGGACCTGCTCACCGGGCTCCGAGTGTGCTGGCTTGAGTCGGTCAACCGACACTTTTTCGGTCCTGTCGCCCACTTGCAGGGTGAAAAATTTGTCCCCAGCCTGTAGCACCTTGTAGGGCCCGTCGTACTGGGGTTGAAGGGGTCCGCGGTGGGCGTCGTGCCGGACGAAAACAAACATTGCCTGGTGCAGGCTTAGTGGGACGTGTGAGGTGGATTCGCCGTGTCGAGCAATGGGCACTGGGGCGAACTGCAGCGCTGGTGAGGCGAAGTCGTGGCGTTGCTGGTCGGCTGACCAGGGTGTCGTGGCGGTGGGCAGGAACTCGCCGGGTACGCACAGCGGCTGACCGTACACGAGCTCTGCTGCCGATGCGTGGAGGTCTTCTTTAACCGCGGTGCGCAGGCCGAGGAGGACCCACGGAAGTCGGTCGGTCCAGGCGCCGTCTTGGAGGCTGGCTCGAAGAGATGCCTTCAAGGATCTGTGGAACCGCTCACACAGTCCGTTGGCTTGGGGGTGGTATGCTGTGGTGCGGTGAATGGTCACCCCGAGATTGCGTGCAACGGCGGTCCAGAGTTCAGAGGTAAATTGCGGACCTCTGTCCGACGTCATGTCGGAGGGGACGCCGAACCGTGCGACCCAGGTGCTGACGAAGGCTCTGGCGGTGGTGGTAGAGGTCAGTGGAATTGCCTCAGGCCAGCGTGTGGTGCGGTCAACGATGGTCAGCAAGTGCGTGTGGCCTTGCGACGGCGGCAGGGGCCCGACGATGTCCACATGGATGTGGTCGAATCTCCACGAGGGGACGGTAAACTCCTTGAGGGGTGCTTTCGTGTGTTGCTGTACCTTGGCCCATTGGCAGGCTAGGCAGGAGTTGGCCCAAGTACACACATCCTTGCGAAGGCCGCGCCAGACGAAGCGGTTGGCTACCAATTTGATGGATGCGCGGGCGCCGCGGTGGGAGAGGTTGTGGAGAATGTCGAATACCTGGCGGCGCCAGGACGCTGGGACGACGGGCCGAGGTTGACATAGGGATATGTCACACTTGACCGTGACTGCGGTCGGGCCACAGGCGACGTCGGCCAGGCGTAGCCCTGGTAGGTTGGTGGGTGCGGAGAGCAGATCAGGGTCGGTGATCTGGTCTGCTGTGAGTTGAGCGTAGTCGACTGCTAGGTGTGCGGCGTGGATGGCGGGGCGGGAGAGGCAGTCGGCTACCACATTGTCTCGGCCGGAGACGTGTTGGATGTCCGTGGTGAACTCGGACACTGCCGCGAGCTGGCGCTGCTGCCTGGCGGACCAGGGGTCAGTTGTCTTTGCCATTGCGAATGTCAGGGGCTTGTGGTCGACAAACGCCGTGAAGGGGTGGCCCTCAAGCAAAAACCGGAAATGACGGACCGCCAGGAACAGCGCGAGGAGCTCGCGGTCGAAGGTGCTGTACTTGACCTCCAGGGGGCGTAGTTGGCGGCTGAAGAAGGCAAGTGGTTGCCAGGCGCCGTCGACCCACTGCTCATACACGGCGCCGACCGCGTGGTCGGAGGCGTCCGTGGTGAGCGCTACCCTGGCATTGGGCCGTGGGTGCGCGAGCAGGGTGGCGTTGGCGAGCGCGGTCTTGGTGGAGTCGAAGGCGGCTGACGCGTCTGCCGTCCATTCGACTGCCATCTTGCCGCTCCTGCCCTGGAGGGTTTCATACAGGGGCCTCATGAGGGACGCCGCTTTGGGGATGAAGCGGTTATAGAAGTTCACCATCCCGAGGAGCTCCTGGAGGTCTTTGATGGTGGTGGGGTGGGGAAATTGTTGGACGGCCTGGACCTTGGTGGGCAGGGGAATGGCCCCAGCATGGGTGATGTGGTGGCCGAGGAAGTCGATCTTGTCCAGGCCGAACTGGCATTTGGCTGGGCTGAGGATGAGCCCGTGGTCGCTAAGGCGCCCGAACAGGATGCGGAGGTGTTCCTGCTTGGAGGAACTGGCTACCAGGATGTCGTCCAGGTAGGCGAACAGGAACTTCAGGTCCCGAAGGACCGAGTCCATGAGCCGTTGGAATGCCTGGGCCGCGTTTTTGAGGCCGAAGGGCATCCGCGGGAACTCGAACAGGCCGAAGGGGGTGATTACGGCCGTCTTGGGGACGTCCGCGGGGTGGACGGGGACTTGGTGGTAGCCGCGCACCAGGTCGACCTTGGAAAAGACTGAGCGGCCGGCCAGTCTAGCCGAGAAGTCCTGAATGTGCGGCACGGGGTACCGATCAGGGGTGGTGGCGTCATTGAGGCGGTGGTAATCCCCGCAGGGGCGCCAACCTCCGCCTGGTTTGGGGGCGAAGTGGAGGCCCAGGGACTGTTGGAGCGGCGGATGATGCCGAGCTGTTCCATGGTGGCAAACTCGGTCCGCTCGATCTTCAGTTTGGCCGGGTCCAGCCTGCGGGCGTGGGCGTACACTGGGGGGCCTGTGGTGGGGATGAAGTGTTCCACCCCGTGTTTGGCGGCCTCCGCGGAGAAGGTCGGATTGGTAAGGGCTGGGAATTCGGCCAGGAGTGCCGAGTAGTCATCCGTGGCCCGGGCGTGGCACTGTGACGCCATGTTGGCGGGTTGACGGGGGGCCATGGCGCCCAGGATGGGGGACATGGTGTTCATGTCCACGAGGCGGTGACGGGGGATGTCTACCAGTAGGCCGTGGGCGCACAGGAAATCTGCGCCGATGAGAGGGGAGAACACCTTGGCAGTGATGAACTCCCATCGGTAGCGGCGACCAGCGAGGTCGAGGGTGACTGTCCGGGTGCCATACGTCCGGATTTCCAAGCCGTTAGCAGAAGCCAGCGCCGGTCCTCGTTCGCCCTTTTGGATGTCGAGGGAGGAGGCCGGGATGATGCTGTGCTGAGCCCCAGTGTCGCACAGGAACCGGCGGCCGGTTTTGTCATCCGTAACGAACAGCAGGGAGCCTGCGTGGCCCACAGCCATCGCGGGGGCTGGTACGGGGGCGGACTTGAAAGAGCAGGGAGGTGTGCACCGTTGTGCCCTGGCGCCGAACCGTGCGTGGTAGTAACAGTGGCCCGGGTTAGTGGGGCGTGAAGGCCCCATGGGCCTGGTGACAGGCCCTTGTGGCCGCGTGCTGGATGGTGAGGGGCGCGCCCAGGCATTGGCTGCCAGGTCCGGAGTGACGTCGCGGCTGGAGTGAGCGGACAGCAGCTTGTCGGCCTCATCGGCCAGGGCTTCCAGGTTCGTGAGGCCGGACGCCACGATCGCTGGGCGGATGCTGAGAGGGAGCTGGCGGATGAACAGCGTGCAGAAGAGGGATCCGGGTGGGATCTCGTCGGTGAGGGAGAGCATGTGGGAGAGGAGGTCTGACGGTGAGGCATCACCGAGGCCTGGAAGGTCGAGGAGGTGGCAGTTTCGCTGATATGCCGAGGCCGTACATTTTTTAAGGAGCGCTGTCCTGAGATGTGCGTACTTGCCTTCCTCTGGTGGGTTCTGCAGCGTTGTCCAAACCTTCGAAACTGCGGCGCTACTGAGTGATGTGACAAGATAGTCGTACTTCGTCCCATCTGTGGTGATATTTCGCAGCCAGAAGCGAGATTCAGCTTGGAGAAACCAGGCTTCGGGCTGGTTTTCCCAAAACTCCGGCAGTTTCACGGAAACTGTGTTCGTGTCCGCCATTGCCATGCTCGGAATACGTTCTGAGCGTCGGGGTCACCAATGTTGAGGCTGCCGCAAAACACAAATGGAGGCTGAATCCATATGTGGAAAACAAGAAACTTTAATTCACTGCATGGCACACAAAATGGCTGAGAAAGCTGCTCTCAGAATTCGCTGGAAAACCCTGAAGCCCCGCCCACTCCTGTCTTAAAGGTAAGGTGCCTTAAAGGGAAGGTTCACCGATATATTGTCCACAGACGGAAAAGTGGGTTATGCCCGTTTAGGTGGCGATCCGCCACACTATGTTTTAAAGGTCTAGACCAGTTTAGCTTCAGTAGCTAGAGAAGATGAGCAATGTTCAAACCTATTTATTTACATCTTTATTGTTTTCTATAACCAAGGAGCATAGGGAAATTAATTGTACTCACTGTGACAACTGTATACTGTTCATTTGTGTATTTATATAAATAAACTATTTCATGGTTTGAAACCGTGTCTCAACTTGATAAAGTGCTATTTCATTCTGTCTCCATCAAGAGAGAAGAATTCACGGCAGCTTTTGTCACAATTGAGTAACTGCTACACAGAGCAAAGGTTCTCTATTATGAACCCTGGATCATGCTATCATTGAACTAGATATTGGGCAGCAAAAGGTACACTCTGGATCATGGCAATCCATAAATGAAGAATGTCCATTTATGGGAGTAACTGGTTGCAGTGAACCAGTGAATAGCTCAGATTTTGCTGTCAAAATAACAATGAGGCTAATGGCACTCGCCGTTATTCAAGCATGAACGGTACAGCAACTTCAGACGAGAGGCAGATGGTCGGTTAACTGCCAGTACCCAAAAGTTGCTCTCTGAGTTGCGCCACTCCACCATTAGCTTCGTGAAAACGGCATTTTCCTGTCTGCCTCACCATTGAAATGCATTGAATGGCGTGAAGTTGCTGTACTTGCATGATAGATACGAACTAAACTTGCCACAGAAAGTTAAGTCTTGTCATTACAAATGCAAGTACCCTTTTAACGATGTGATAACTATTAATTATTGCCAATCAACCTCTCTGGCACTGAAAATGAACTATTAAAAGTGTGAAGTCTCATTCCTTAAGATATTAATTGTTGGAGATTTTTAAATGTCAAATTTAAAATGTAAAAAATTCTCTTTTTCTCTCTCTTAAGCCAATCTTAATTTCCCTCTCTTTATTTGTCTTTCTGTACCTGATTTGACACTGAATTCACCCACTCTAATTTACACTTCCGGCTCCGTTGTTGGTCTGGTTTATTTTTCAGTCCTTCAATCTGATTGGTATGGGAGATACACAGTTGCTTGCCCTGTTCACTCAGGTCCCAGATGCCCTGTTTCCCTCGCTCTTATTAGCTTGCATTTTCAGCAACTTGACACGCAAAATTGTAAAAACCTAAACATGCAAGGCTAAGTCTAACTAATGGACGACACCATTAGATGCCCTGCTACAGCAAAATCTGGGCCATTCTCTAATGCAAAAGCCTCAAAGTAGTTTGAAAAAATTATTTTGAGCAATTTCATCATTTGGTTCTGTAGAAATGAGTTCCCCAATCCTGCTGATGATGGTAGCAATTTGATATTGCAGCAAATCAGAATAGTTAACAGAACTGATTCTGATTATGTAAGCCAATCATTAAAGCGGGGCATTCAAATTTAAAGCATGATGCAGGTTATACACAAGAATTTTAATTAAATAGTTATGTAACTTGTATTAACTACTTATATCATAACAATTTTCCACATTGTGAATTAGTATGGTTATTACTGTTCACAGCCATCGTCTTATGACAGGGATGGCCACTTAACAAGTTTAGGTGAGCTGTTGAGGCCTGCACACCAACGTTGCCCAAAGGTGCGCAGCCGCGCACCAATCACAAGATCCCATGCAGGCCGCTCACCAACTCCTGCCACTGGAAGAGATACCGTGCGTCTGCACAGCAAATTTAAAGTGACTGCACACGGAAAAAAAATTAGAGGGAATATTGCCGCACACATAAAATGAATTGTGTTAACAACAGCGACCATTAAAATTTGTTATGGCCTTTATTGTATAACGAACCCTTCATGTCGTTTCCACACTTAATAAAAATAACAACACTTATTAACATGCTAACGAACATGATACAGGTTTACGTGTCACATTGAAAAGTGCATGGTCTATTTATTCCAAATGGTCTAATAAATTCATTCTTATAGTGGAAAATGAGAGATCGATTCTGCTTCCACTGGCAATCATAAACAAGGTATGAGGCTAAAATCATTTATATAACCTTGAAAAATTGCACATGAAAGTGCTACTTTGATGCTTTTGAAACCTCGCTAAGAAATAATTAGGTGACTCAGAAAATGATTTATACCGCAAATTGTGCCCCAACTCAGCCATCAAATTAGGCTTTTTCATTGTCTAAGTACTATCATTTCTAAAAAAAGCCGAGACGCCTATAGAGTTTGCAGACTTTCACTTGAGAATGGTCACAAGTAATGCACCATTGTAATACACATTTCTTCCCTGAGTGCTATTTATTACTGGGACTGGTCAATGACATATTGGCCCGTATTTTCCAATCGGAGGTTTCCTGCATGCGGAGGCCTCCGATCTGGAAAAAATCTACGGACTTACCTTAGGGCTCCTGAGGTCCGGACACTTCCGCTCCTGGGCCTCTCCAACTTGAAATGTGCAGAGCCCACGTATTAAAGTGACAGGCGACTGGAAGCTCGGGGTCCCCCTTACGGACTGAACGGAGGTGTTCCGCAAAGCGGTCACCCAATCTGCGTTTGGCCTCCCCAATGTAGAGGAGACCGCATCGTGAGCAGCGAATACAATATACTAAATTGCAAGAAGTACAAGTAAATCGCTGTTTCACCTGGAAGGAGTGTTTGGGGCCCTGGACAGTGGGAAGGGGGGAGGTATAAGGGCATGTGTTACGGGAAGGTGCCAGGCGAAGGGGAAGGGGTGTTGGGGGGTGATAGAGGAGTGGACCAGGGTGTCGCGGAGGGAGCGGTCCCTTCAGAATGCTGAAAGGGGAGGTGAGGGGAAGATGTGTTTGGTGGTGGGATCACGCTGGAGGTGGCGGAAATGGCGGAGGATGATCCGTTGAATGTGGAGGCTGGTGGGGTGAAAGGTGAGGACAAGGGGAACTCTATCGTGGTTCCGGGAGGGAGGGGCAGTGGTGAGGGCAGAAGTACAGGAGATAGAACGGGCACGGAAGACATGTCGGAAGCACTGGTATGGAAGGTGGCATCGTCAGAGCAGATGCGGCGGAGACGGAGAAACTGGGAGAATGGAATAGAGTCCTTACAGGAGGTGGGGTGGGAGGAAGTGTAGTCCAGATAGCTGTGGGAGTCAGTGGACTTGTAGTGAATGTTTGTCAATAACCTATCCCCAGAGATGGAGACGGAGAAGTCAAGGAAGGGAAGGGAAGAGTCGGAGATGGACCATGTGAAGGTGAGGGAAGGGTGGAAATTGGAAGCAAAGTGAATGAAATTATCTAGTTCAGGGCGAGAGCGGGAAACGGCACCAATACAATCATCAATATACCGGAAAAAGAGTTGAGGGAGGGGACCTGAGTAGGACTGGAACAAAGAGTGTTCCACATATCCCACGAAAAGGCAGGCATAGCTAGGACCCATGCGGGTTCCCATAGCAACACCTTTGATTTGGAGGAAGTGAGTGGAGTCAAAGGAGAAGTTGTTCAATGTGAGAACAAGTTCAGCCAGGCAGAGGAGGGTGGTGGTGGATGGGGACTGGTCGGGCCTCTGTTCAAGGAAGAAGCGGAGCGACCTCAGGCCATCCTGGTGGGGGATGGAGGTGTAGAGGGATTGTATGTCCATAGTGAAAAGGAGGCAGTTGGGGCCAGGAAACTTAAAGTGGCGGAGGGCATCGGAAGAGTCGCGGATGTAGGTAGGCAGAGACTGGACAAGGGGAGAAAAAATAGAGTCGAGATAGGAAGAGATAAGTTCCATGGAGCAAGAACAAGCTGAAACGATGAGTCTACCAGGGCAGTCCTGTTTGTGGATCTTGGGAAGGAGGTAGAAGCGGGCTGTGCGGGGTTGGGGAACTATGAGGTTGGCGGCCGTGGGGGGTAGATCTCCAGAGGAGATGAGGTTAGTGACTGTCTTGGAAACGGTGGCTTGATGTTCGGTAGTGGGGTCATGGTCCAGGCGGAGGTAGGAGGAGGTGTCGGAGAGTTGGCGTTCAGCTTCCGCACGGTAGAGGTCGGTTCGCCAAACAACAACAGCACCACCCTTGTCAGCAGGTTTAATGACAATGTTGGGGTTGGATCTAAGAGAATGGAGAGCTGCAAGTTCAGAGGGAGGTAGGTTGGAGCGAGTGAGCGGAGCAGAGAAATGGAGACGGCCGATGTCACGCCGGCAGTTTGCAATGAAAAGATCTAGAAAGGTTAAGAGGCCAGAGGGAGGGGTCCAGGCAGAACGAGAATTCTGAAAGCGAGAGAAAGGGTCAGCCATGCGGGGGGAAGACTCCTGGCCTTTTTTTAAAGTATTTTTAAATGATAAATGAGTGAAAAAAAAATGTTTTTAACTTTTTTTCAAATCTTATGCTGGTAAAAGCAGGCCTTACGCCTGCTTTTACCAAGTGTAAGATTTCTAAGGGTTTTCTGCGGGCGGAGGTTCTCCAGAAAGCGGAACTATCCGCCCACAGAGGCTCTTCTACAGGGCAGGCGTCCGATCTGTCAAGAGCATTCTTGACAGATCGGAAATGCCGGTTTTTAGCGCATGCGCTTGGCATGCCTGAAACCGGCATTTCCAATGTCCCTACGGGTGTGTACACAGCGCGTACACACCCATAGGGATCGGAATATACGGCCCAATCTCTACAACCCTCTTCCAGTCATGACAATAAACTTAAATTGTTCATGGTATGGGGAAAAGGGCTTAAATTAGAAACAGTGAATGCAATGTCCAATATACCCGTGTCCATTTAGTTGTGCCTCCACTATGCTAATTAAGTGGGATAATAATAATAACCCCATTAACAGTCATTGGTGAGAGCAACGTGTTAAATGGGTAAATTTAAGACAGGCCAACTCTGAGGGCTGGATTGTGAATGACCCGTGGAGTCGGGTTTGGAGGGGGGGGGGTTAAAGTTACAGATTCGGGGTTCCCGACCCCATCCCGACTCCAACCCGCCTCCATGCCAGTTTCTCTGGCAGCGGGTACCCGACCTGTGCTGAGACCCGACTCCCCGAGGCGGGAAGGGATTACTGACAATTAACTGCCTGTTAACAGGTAGTTAACAGGCAGTTTTTCGCATAATCCCTATTTTCAAAGGAAAAGTGTGGGCTTCCCGACAGGTGGCAAACACTCCAAGTTATCGGGTCGGGCCGTGGGTCTGCAGGGGTTGGAGGGGTCGATATGTCCGGTGGGCAGGTGAGTGATGGGTGCATGTGTGCAGAGGTAAGTGTGTAAGGTAAGTGCTAAGTGTTGAAAAAAGTTTTACTTACCTTAACTTCCTCCTGCAGGTGTCAGCCCTTCAGTTCTCGGGAGTTAGAAATCTCACCGGCACAGAAAGCAGCAAAGCCGTGGACCTGTCAAAAACAGCAGCCTTCTGATTTCTGTGGTGGAATGATTTCTAACTCAGCCTGAAAGGAAGGACTGAAGTTAGAAATCATATTGTGAGTGTTTGACAGCTTCACAGAGCTGTCAAACGCTGATACTTCATCTGTCAAAAGCTCTTGACAGATGAAATATCGGTCTGTGACGTCACCTGTTGCCGGGTGGCCCTTAATTGGCCTGCTGAGCCCACTGGGCGGGCTCAACAAGGTCAATCAAGGGAAAATACAGTGGGTTGGCCACATCTCGATGGAGGGGGGTTCACAAGCCAGAATGTGTGATTCCCGACCTCAACACGACTCCAACTTCAAAATCCAGCCCATAGTATTGATTATCACTCCCACTTCTACTTTCCCAATAATTTATAAACATAAATTCAGATACTATCTTAAATACACAAAATGTAGTGTGAAATAGTAAAATCTTCCATTACTAACTGAATGAAATGATTGATCGATTGATTATATGTTGTACTGAAAGTCTACGTGGCTGTTTGGCGGAGCGGCTTGTGTCTGCAGGGCCTCCGACGTGAGTGGTGTTCTCTTTAGTGTGCTGAGTACGGGAGCCCAAGGCTTCGCAAGGCCTGAACTACAGTCGCGTGCCATTACCTGGAGTCCTTGTGCTCCGTGATCCACTCCCGTATCTAAGACAGCGATGAGAATCTCCCTGCTGTCATATGCTGGGTACCAGTTAAAAGAGTCATTGAGATGTGCAGCCATGACTAGACTCAAACTAATGTGCAGCTCGAGCTCCAGTGGGCCGGATACAGCCCGCGGGCCGTACTTTGCCCACCACTGTCTTATGAGATATGAAATATCAAAAGTCAGTATTATAAAGAATGGATAACATGCATCTAACAAAGGTATAATTTTGATGAAATACAAATTGATTGATGACCTTTATAAAAAACTGGTTCGGCCTCAGCTGGAGTAATTGTGTTCAATTCTGGGCACCACGCTTTAGGAAGGATGTCAAAGCCTTAGAAAGGGTGCAGAAAAGATTTACAGAGATGAAGGACTTCAGTTAGTGGAGAAGCTGGGGTTGTTCTCCTTAGAGCAGAGAAGGTTAAGTGGAGATTTGATAGGTGTTCAAAATCATGAACAGTTTTGATAGAGTAAATAAGGGGAAACTGTTTCCAGTGGCAGAAGGGTCAGTAACCAGAGGACACAGATTTAAGGCGATTGGCAAAAGAACCAGAGGCAACATGAGGAAACATTTTTTTTACACAGCAAGTTGTTGTGATCTGGAATGCACTGCCTGAAAGGGTGGTGAAAGCAGATTCAATAGTAACTTTCAGAAGGGAATTGGATAAATAATTGAAGGAAAAAAATTTGCAGGGCTACGGGGAAAGAGTGGGGGAGTGGGAATAATTGGATAGCTCTACCAAAGAGCCGGCACAGGCACAATAGGCCAAATGGCCTCCTTCTGTGTTGTATCATTCTATGATTCTCTGATAACTTGTATAGATACCACATTCTATGATATAGACAGGAGCATTATAACACAGGAAAATTCTCTTCTTGTGTAATACCACATATCTTAATTTATAGTATTCCCTATCACACCAATTATCGGTATGACCCCTTTGATAAGACTGATGCTTTAGTGAAAAAATCTGTGATTGTATAAAGATATTAACTGTGGCTTCCCAACAGTTCATTGGATAAATGAAACTTCTGCCTTGGTACTGAATCATAGAGATAGCAAAGTTCCAGGTTCAATCCCCGCCTTTACATAGCTGATCTCATCTAAGACAGCATTGGAGCAATACAGTTGGCCTCAGTGTCCCTGGGCTAGGGAAGGGAAAGATCCGCAAGGATTCCTACTCCTGATCGCTAGATAGTGACACCTGCTGGAAAATGCACAGGCATGAACATTGTCTGCGCACAGGATCATCCTTGGATGTGATTTCCCCTGTGGTCAAATAATCTGCTGACACTAGCTTTCTCGGCTCACACATGAAAAATGGCCACTTGGGTGAGGTACCAGAAGACTGCTGGAACAGTGACCTGTGCTTCTGCATGATTGACTGTCTTCAGAAGAGAATTTTGAGAAAAAAATCATAGAGCTGGAATGTTCAATTTCATCTTGAATGTTACAGTTTATGTTTCCTGCAAGGTTATACTTACAGTTGAATAACAGGATTGTTACAGTTGTTCAAGAATAAAAGCATTTTAGAACAAAAGAGTAGATACAAAGAGAACATAAGCAACATAGAAAGTACAATTATGTATAAGGCTAAAGTATGAAGGACATCTAGCTCGTATTAAAAGGACCAATATGAAAAAGAATATACAATTTTCTGTAACTATAGCAGAAACCTCAGATACCAACATCAGTTGTGCCTCGTCTGTCGCTTGCATGATGCACACCCTGACAGCTCTCTGGCTTATCTTGCATAGATGCCTGTGGCAGCCTGGAAGGATGCAGAGTTGTAAAAGTTGAGGACTGTGTCACTTTAATATTAAACAGAAAGAGCAGTTGTGGCAGTGGGGCGAGTCTGCAAATCTTCACAATGAAGTTGGCAGAGATGCCCAATGGCATCCATGGTGTGGCGCTGGCACTAGCTCCCAATCCTTCACACCCCAGGACTGATTAACAGTGTAGAAAGAAGTGAAAACACTTCATGAGAGCAAACAAGGGGAATATGTCACCACACTCTCCCTTTCCTCCCTGCCCATCCTGGACACAACCACTCTTCACCCTCTTAAAGCGACAATCACACTACTAACCCTTCACACTACACTCTGGGTAACAGCACCTACAAGTCCCCTATCACGCACCCGGGCCTAGAAATTCGTTTCAGGTGGTGGCGCAAAACGGACAGTATCGGATCGGCCACCCATTATACGCAGCGCCTGATATTCGGTTCCAATGACTGCAATGGAACTGAATATCAGGCGCTGCGTATAACAGGCAGGCCGATCCGATAACGCCCATTTTGCGCCACCACCCGAAACAAATTTCTAGGCCCAACTGCCTTGTACAACCCCAAAACCCCTTCCCCGACTCTTAACATCCTCACAACCCCACATCTCTCACATCACTTCTCCCATCACAATTGTCTCACAATCCTTAACTGACAGCCTCATCCTCACACATACAACCTTCCACTCCCTTAGCTTGCAATAAAAAAATGTTTGCTTTGAAATACACTCAGCGCTTGTCTCATGATTTATGAACATTACTGTAAGTGTCGAAGAAGGTACAGCTGAGTTGCTGCCGTTGCAGTCGATCAGTCAATGAAGACGTTCTGCAGAATCTACCCTCTGATGCCCTTACAGTGGCAAATGAGCATATGGTCTGGTTTGCATCGCAAACAAGCTAGATTTCCTGGGAATGGACCCCCTTCCTATTCACATACGTCATAGGCTGCTCAGTTGGCGCCTTCAATGCCACATCTATGCCATTGTGGCACCCTCGGGAATCCAATTATCCTGTAGAATTCCCTTGTTCGCCTGAAGGCAATGCCCACGCTGCTCTATAAGAGACGGCTCCTGTCACCTGCACAATACACACCCTGACAGCTCCCTGGCTAATATTGCACAGATGTCCTGTGGCAGCCCGAAAGGATGCTGATCTGTAAAGGTTGAGGGCTGCTGTCACTTTAATTGCAATGGGCAGAGCAGTTCAGTTAATGTAGCGAGTCTGCAAATCATCATGATGACGTTTGGCAGAGATGCCCAATGGCATCCTTGAAATGGGGCAGCTATCAGATTCACAGCTCCTTGGAGAGATCCTTGTAGAACTGGTGTGGCCTGTACACACATTAGGGATGGTAGTATCTGATGGGCTGCTGTCTTCTGCCATGGTGCCGGATTCTCCTGGCCTGGGCACGCTGATGCTATAACTCCTATTATGATGGAATAGAATAGTATGCCTTTGAGGAAAGCCATCCCTTGTGCAAAGTTGAGCTGAGTGTGGGCTTGAGGATGGGAGAAATTGGGGGTCTCAAACTACTTTTCTGGGAAGAGATGAAAGCACTACGGTAAAATGAAGTGAAGGTGTCAGTGATTAAAAATGTGAAGAAATAGGTTAAAAAGAAAGTTCCTCGGAAGTTTGTAATCTGTAGGTGAAATTGATGCCCTCTTCAGCTCACCAAGTCCTCACTTACACTTGTCTGAAGTGATAGGGGAAGCTGTTAGACTGGTTTTATTGGGTGTACACTTACACCTAGTGCAAGAGCGTCATAAACCCTGGAAGTTTACATGTACTTGAACAGTGCAATTGAGCCCTGAGGGGCTTTGCTGGGCGTATGGTTTGCACTGTTAAAAAGATCGAGGAACTTGTGTTTAGCGCAATAATGTACTAAATGTACTAAAACACAAATTTCCTCAATTATTTCAGTGCAATAATGACGCAACATAATCGTAAGTGCTGGAGATAGCAAGGAAATTCGGGGCCCTTGTTTCTTTCAATTCTTTAAAGAAACCATTTTTTTAAATTTCTCTTGCGTCTAACCAACAGCTATTACTTCTTACCTTCAATGTCTCCACCCTTTGTCCTACTTCATCTATTGACATTCACCACCTCTATTTCAAGTGGAGTTCCCACATATCTTCTATCACAAAAGTTGCATAATTCCTATTTTTTACAAAGACAATAATTGCAACAAGAGGTGCCTCATCTTTTCATAACATTAAAAAAGGAAATAGAAGCTATCAGTCTTCCAACCCACCTTTTACACTTTTTCCATCATAGTTTCTTGGTATATAATTTATTGATTGCATCTGGGCTCACATAGCTCCCTACAGTCGTTTCTGTGGCTTTGTATGTCATCCCTCCTCATTTACCTTGACCTTTCTGCAGCCTTTGACATGGTCAATCATACCATCCATCTCCAGTGTCTCTTCTCTGTTATCCAGCTCAGTTGAACTGCACTTGGTTGGTTCCATTCTATCAGATCATAGCCAGAGAATCTCCAGCAATGGCTTCCCTTTCTGCCCCTACATCATTAGCTCTGAAATCTCCCAAGGAGCTATACGTGGCCACCTCCTCTTCCTCATCTATATGCTGCCACTTGGCAACATTATTCACAGACAGGGATTAGGTGGGTAGAGCCTCCTGCTGAGAGCCCCCTCCCCCTCCTCCTCCTCCCTCTGCGAGCAGCTTATCTTTGCTGCCTCTGCTCCATCACCATGTCATGCTGCAGCGTGAGTGGGACTGCAAATAGAGCCCCATGACTGGGAGCAAGTAGTGTATTCAGAGGCCTTCCAGTTGCAGCTAATACCTTCCCAACATCCAGCATCTCTTCCTACACACTTTAATGTTATAAATGTCTTCCAGCAAGCCAGTACTGATATAAACTCTGCAAGAGCCAGTACAAGAAAAATAATCAACTTACCTGCAAGTTGCAGATATCCCTTTAAATAGCGCTGGTGGGGGCGTCTCTCGTGCTCAGCTGTGCATGATTAGGAGAGGGCGTTATTTGGAACAATGATTTCCAAAATGGCAGGTTGTGCATCAAATCAGCATTGCACGCTGACTGACATCACGATCTGCCTACTCTGCATACTGCCGGCGCACGCACGTCCCACCTGCTCTATCACCCTCACCAAGGTGGCAATCAGCGCGGGCTGCACCGGAAGTGAGCAGAAGCGAGGCCGCCGCCATTTTTTCCTTAACTGCCGGCGCTAAGGTGCAGAATTTCACAACCTAGTTCAGCCACAACTGAGGTAATGCTAATTGGTGTATAATTTTCTGACTTATCCCTTTATCCTTTCTCCCAACAGATGTGTAAAAATAATGGCAGAATAAATTGCTTTAAAAATAATTTCCTACCTGGAGAAATCTGAATTTAAAGATCTCCAGCCTCTTGTGTTTCAGGAACTCCTCACTTCCTTCTTGAACAGCTGATCCTGACAACTGCTGTGCCTCACTGAACTCTGTCTAAGTTACCCTGAATGCAGCAGGAAACTCAGAGCTGGCTCTCACTGACATATTCAAATAAAGCCAGTGGCGATTTGGCGGGAAGATCACAAATGAGCTGCAGAAGCACGAGAAAACTCAGGGGAAACCTTTTAAATGCAGAAGTTGGGCAGAAACGGCTTTCACCTGATTTTCCTCGCAAACAAAAAAATTTCCTACACAGTTCCAGCATGGTAAGTGCACCAGAAACAGCAAATAAATTCACCCTCATAATCTCATAACTGAGAACCAACAGAATTTAGTAAAAGAAAACGCAAGCAGTACTGCAGCATACATGTCAACCTAGAAAACTAGCAAATGCTGACCAACAGCTTCAAAAAAGATGGCAGTTCAAAAACAGCCATGAATATCGGTCTAACCACACATGAAGGCAAGGGGTTACATCAAAATTGCAGTGGCACACGAATTGTCATAGTTTAACATGATGCATCTCGGATTACATTCTCAGCGAAAGGAACTGAACTGAAGTGCCTATCATTATTTGTATCTTCATATTTAGAATATGACATTTCCAGTATAAATTATTTTTGGTTTGCAAGGCAGAAATAAAATGGCTCCAAATTGTGTAAGTTGCAAGTATGCGCAGCATTCAATCACTTTTATTGAAGGAGGGAGAAAATTAAGTGTATAAATATGTCGTTTGCAGCAGCGATTAATTTAGAAATTGTTGAAAGGTGGATTTAGAAATGATGTAAGTGTTGAAGGGGCAAAATTCATTCTGTCGAGGAGTCCGGAAGTATTCCTCTCCCCAGAATAAATTTTGATTTTTGACACTTTATTTGGTACAGTATATTCTCTGGTATTTTGGAAGTGTTATCCCATTTAAAGTAAATGTTGAAACTGATTGGTTGACAACCACCAATCCTGCCCTGAAACTGATCTGATCGGTTTACAACCTCCAATCTAGTGAAAAATGCTGTTTTTCTTTTGAAACGCTGACAAGTTGACACATGGGTTGAAATGCAGACTGTGTCTGAAAAAGCTGACAGTTGCCATGTACGGTGCAAGCATGAGGCTTTTAATTGAGTGTCACGTGTCAGGATTTCTAACTATGCTCCCATGAGAGGATTTTGGTGTCATTTATATTAGAAGAGCTACTATTAAGTTAAATGTAGTTAAAGGGATTAGATTCACAGAACAACAGAGCTGGGAAATGTAGATTAGGATTCAGAGGAAGAGTCTGAACCAGAGTGTCTTAGGCAATGATAGTTAGTGTAGAGATTCTAGTGTACATTCACAGCTATTGAGGTGGGGTGTTTCTATTCATGAGAATCTAGCAGGAGGTATCTGCTGAGAATATACTCTTGGGAGAGGGGAGAGTAAGTTTGGTTGACAGGCTACTGGTAAATTTCTGAACTGGGAAGGAGTTTGAGGCCCATGGAATATTGGAGAAAAGAGGCTCATAAAGAGGTTTTAAACAGGTTTTAAACAGGAGACTCTAAGGTGTAGACCTAGGCCTGGAGCTGGAAGCTAAGATGCTGGAGGTCAGTTTTTTGCAGTTAGAAGTTACCTTGAAAGAAAAGTAATTCCAAAAATAAGTAAGGCAGTCCACAAAAGGGACAGGGCGTGTGGTTTATTTTTTTCTCATTTTTATTTGAGGAGAGAAGTGAGATTGAGTGAAGAATGTAGGATTTGCTTTAACTGGTGCTTTGCATGTTCACTTGCTGTCTATAAAATAAAGCAGCTTAACAATTCGCATCAGGCCTAATGAAAGATTAGAGAATACAGGTGAAGGCATGTGCGAAAGACAGAATATCCAATTGAGATCACAAGGGAGACCTATTGTTACTCCTCTGAGTTACACTATCGTATAATTAAATAGTAGACAATATGGGCACACTTCTGAACGTAAAACATCAGACTATTTACAGAGTGAGCAGCACCACTGTGCCTGAGATTATCTAACGCAGATCCAAAACTACATCAGCGTGAACACAGATACAGTGCAATAATTATTTTTAAAATGGGGGCCATGAAATTACATGTGGCGGATTGCGTCACATTTGAATTTGGACTTGCGCCTACTGATCCTCTGCACAGCTGAATTTGTGGGGTCGGCTCATTGAAATGTCCATTGCTGTTTCTCTAGCCCAAATCTCATGTAAAACAGGAGAATTTGACCTGACAATGCAGTGAAAACACCCCTTTAAGACTCCCATTGTCCTTTCGATGCCCACTTTAGTAGAGGCATATGCCTCCTTACTGTATTCCTTTCCTGCTGTTCATAACTCTTAATGGGGTCATTATCCATGGGAGCAGGAGATACATGAAAATAAAGAAAGAACTACATAGTAGAATCATCATAGAATGGTTACAGCACAGTAGGAGGCCATTTGGCCCGTCGAGCTCGTGCCGGCTCTCTGCAAGAGCACCTCAGCTAGTCCCACTCCCCCGCCCTTTCCCTGTAGCTCTGCAAATTCTTTTCTTTCAGGTACTTATCTAACTCCCTTTTGAAAGCTGTGATTGAGTCTGCCTCCACCACCCTTTCAGGCAGTGCATTCCAGATCCTAACCACTCACTGCGTAAAAAAGTTTTTTCTTCTGTCGCCTTTGGTCCTTTTGCCAATCACCTTAAATCTGTGTCCTCTGGTTCTCGACCCTTCTGCCAATGGGAACAGTTTCTCTCTATCTACTCTGTCCAGACCCCTCATGATTTTGAACACCTCTATCAAATCTCCTCTCAATCTTCTCTGCTCTAAGGAGAACAACCCCAGCTTCACCAGTCTATCCACGTAACTGAAGTCCCTCATCCCCGAATCATTCTCGTAAATCTTTTCTGCACCCTCTCTAAGGCCTTCACATCCTTCCTAAAGTGCGGTGCCCAGAATTGGACACAATACTCCAGTTTAGGCTGAACCAGTGTTTTATACAAGTTCATCATAATTTCCACGCTTTTGTACTCTATGGGCTGGATTTTCAATGACCCGTGGAGTCGGGTTTGGAGGTGGGGGGGGGGGGGGGGTTAAAGTTGCAGATTCGGGGGTCCCGACCCCATCCCGACTCCAACCCTCCTCCATGCCAGTTTCTCTGGCAGCGGGTATCCGACCTGTTCTGAGACCCGACTCCCCGAGGCAGGAAGGGATTAGTGACAAGCAGCTGGTACCGGACCCGATCAGACAGACAGCTGGCGTGCGTGAACAGTTCTCTGGCTTGCGGCCTCTCTTCCTCTTGTCTAGAACCTCCGAGTTGGTGAGCATGGGATCACTCTCCAAAGAGTGTTCGACCAGCCCAACTTCTGCTTGGCTCTCCCCTCCACCGTTTGTGTGGGCAAGCCCTCAGGTTGTTACTTTTATTCTCTTTTTAGGAGTGGGCCTGAGGCCAAATTATTGACAAGACCATTTAACCTATAGAGGTTCCCCTAAAACCTCAGTACCCAATGTGGCGTCGAGTTCTTTGTCTTGATTTTTGGATGAAAGCCCTCCCCTACAGGGGTCTCATGATCTCAGCCAATTTGTCTTATTGTTTAATCTTTCTGAAGGTTCTTCCTTTGGAATTAGTGTCTTATCTCCCTGGTCCCTATCCTCTCGGGTACAATTGGTACTTGGCCTGGCCTTGTACTCTTTCAATCATGAGTCCCACTTCAGCCGGTCGTTATCTCACTTTCATCTAGCAAACGGCTCCATCCTATGACGGATACCTTACCCTCCCCAAATTCCTTTCATTCTATGTCTTTTATACTAATTAACTTTTAATTATCTTCACAAGCAGTTTTGTTAAACTAACTCCAATTCCTACCTTAGCATTATATCATGGTTATTAGTAATAATAGAAGAAACGTAGGCATTGAGCCTTAGTTGGTCCAATTAGAGATACATAAACAAGTTGAAATCCCAACTTAAAAACAGCAGATAGTTAGCTTGGAAACAAGATTATTTATGACCGTCACAGTACAGAATGCTATAACATCCGCAGAGAACCAAAACACAATCAGATTCTAAGCATCTATCTCATTATTCTAAGACCAGTCTGAAGAGATTTTTTGTCTCCAGTTCTAATACAATCATGTAAATACAGCATTATCTGCGTCACAATTTTATCCACATAACCATATACATTTTGGACACCCCTGATTTCTAACACTTGCGCAGCCCCTTAGTGCCTATCTTCCGTGTGCCTTTGCCTATTCTAGTGCTCCTACGAGGTGCCTCCCCAGTGGCTGCAGCATGGGTGATGGAAAGGTGCTGACTTTCAATTGAGGAGACAGCAGATAGCCTTGGAAAGCAACCTTGAGCAGTTCTGGGCTGAGAATGCCCAGCTTCAGACTGTACCATCTCGGCCTGGGCTGCAGCAGTCTGGGCTAATTGGCTAACAAACAACAGCAAAGGCACTGGTGGGGTGGGAATGTTGCCATCCTGAGAGAGAACAGCATGTTCGTGCTCCATGGAGCCACTGCCACTCTCCCAGGGCGGCGCCTCAGCAATCCTACTGATCTGTTGGAGAACAGACTGCTGTAACACCATGGAGCCCCTTTGAATAGTGGTATCCAGAGCCATCATGGCAGCAGTCTGAGCTTCCATTGCAGCATTCAGACCTTTGATGGAAGTTGTTTGCGCTGCAAGGGAAGCTGTGACATCGGCCATCAGACACTGCATAATGGTGGATTCCACAGGCGTGCTGATGGAGGTGACCACCCGTTCCATGTTAGAAAGGATGGTCTCCAAGATCTGTGCAAAGCCCTGTGCCAAGTTGGTGCTGGACTCCTTCATGCTTCTTGACATTGAACGTAGGCTTTCTGGCAGGCTTTCCAGCGCACCAAGCATTTGGTTATGTACACCCATCAGCCGCCTTCTGTATCCTGGCCTACCGAAGTCCTCATCTGACTCCTCTGCAACAGACCAGTGTGCAACCACACCCTCTGGCGAGCTGGCACCTGCGCTATCCTTTCCTCCCACCCTGGTTCCTGCGCACTTGTGCCGGTGTCTCCAAAAAACACACAGACCGCGATTTTATCATTGGTGGCAGGTTGGGTGTGGGTCAGGTGGTCGGCGGGTTCCGGTCCTGCCTCCGCTTTCAGCCGGTCAGAAATTGAAATTTTAACTTAATTGCCCTATTGAATCCCTGCGTGCGCGCCACCCGGCCCAATTAGTGGTTTCGGGTCTGCTGCACGCTTCTGCTGACGTCTGTCAGCCAGCTGCATTTAAGAGGCCCATGCAGCCTTGTTTCATTCTCATCCTTTTCTGCTGGTTTTCATGTTGGCAACTATACCCATCACTGCTGCAAGATCCAAGGCCTCTCCCCACTTTGATGATGACTCCCTCCAGGGCGCAAGGAGGTACTCTTCCCATCCTCTGGACGGAGGAAGCCTCCTCAGCAAAGCAAAGCAACCTGGCTGCAAATGGCTGAGGAGGTCAGCTCCAGATCGTTGTGTGCTCGCTCCTGGGTCCAATGCAGGAAAAGGTTTAATGACCTGGTACGCTCAGGAAAAGTGGGTATAACATCACACTTACCCTCAATCTGCTCCCCATCTCTCATCACCAGCACTCTGCATTGTCAACCTACTCCTGCACATCCCACTTTACTCTTACATCCCTTGCACCCTTAACCATCCCTCTCTCTATGTACAGAATCACTTCACTATTTGACTATGCAGCCCTCACACTCGCTATCACTGTTATGCAATGCCAACAACTAACAACACACAGGGAGGGCTCTTGGTATTGGCACCTCACTCCATCTTTGTCTCCTTCTAAGCATCTATGCTATGGATTCTCTACACTCACTCCATCATTCTCACTCAAACTCCACTTGTGTCCCTCATTGCAGGAACAGAGAGCCCACAATAAGAGGGAGAGGGCCAGGACAGGAGGAGGGCCACCTTCCATTGCCTAGCTGACCACCGCTGAGGAGGCTGCACTCGAAATCATCAGAGATGATGAGGATCTGGAAGTGGGGGACGGTCAGGCGGGCGCAGCAGAGCAAGCTGGTGACAGAATAGATTTGCATCTCTCTCATTTACATTGCATGAATGACTGATATGGCATCTGATGCTCATACAGATTGAGTCATGATCATCTGCACAATTCAATGTGCATGCTACGTTAATATCACATGTCTAACTCATGCCTTTACTCCCCCACAGGACCATCGAGAGCCCCCCTCCACACTGTCCAGGAGGAAGAGCCTGAAAACTGGTCAGAGGAAGCTACAACCTCTGAGGGCGCAGTGTCAGCAGAATTAAGCGCACCCAGCACCAGCGCAGATACGCACACCTCAGTGGGACCTTCGCGAGATAGAGTAGTGTTGTCACCTGGTGTATCACATCTCACAAGTGAGCATCAGCAGATGGTGGAGACAGGGACAGCAGTGGAGAGTCCTCGTCGGAGGCCACAGGGCGCTCCCAGCTCTGCTCAGCTGCATGTGGACCCTGTGCCTCTGGGGCTATCCAGAAAGAGAGCAGTGCTGGAATTCCAGGAACAAGTGCAGGAGTCTCTGGCAGATTTTGCATCCAGGATTACTGCGAGTGTGGAGAGGATGGAGGAATCCATGTCTAACATGAGCAGTGCTTTTGTGGAGGCAATGGCGCATGAACGCACCACCACGGAAAGGATGGCAACCTCCGTGGAAAGGCTGGCTACGGTCATGGAGGAAAACATGGTGAATGTTCAGAATAGATTGACATCTCTGGAGGAGCGATGGGCAGCTATTGAGCAGAGAAACCAGAGCTTCATGGAAGTCCTTTTGAGGAGGACTGCCAGTGCAGATACGGGTCCTCATGGCCCCCCTGATGTGCAGCAAGGTGCTGTCCAGCCACTTGCTAGCACGGAAGTGCGGCTGACCCATGAGAGGGATGTTGGTGGCAGGCAAAAAGGAAGTGTGGGCTCCTCTCCAAGCGCTCACACTCCCATGCCACTGCGGAGCCCTCGGTCAGAGCCCCACCAGAGTCTTCACCCAACTGAGATGGGCGTCTCAGCCCCTGCACAGCCACAGGAGGAGCAGACTGTTGCCGAGCCCTCAGAGGCTCGCAAACCCAGAGGACTCCCGCCAAAGGTGTCGAAGCAGGAGCAGCATGAAAGTGAGCAAGGTGCCTCCACATCTGCTGAAGCCACAGGGGAAGCATTACTTGTTCCCAGCAGGAGCAGGGGCCAAATGACCTACTCCTGCTCCTACGCCTTATGTTCTTATGTACGCAGAAGCACGCGTAAGAGGAAGATAAAGCACAATTAGTCACAAGGGTAGTCACTTGGGTGTTCTGTTCTGTTGTCTTTTGCTCTGTTTAATATTTGCCATTGTCATCCTTTTGTGTATGTATTAAACAAAAGTGATGGGAAACAGTTGAAGGTCTGGCCTATGTGTTCTGGGAAATGGAAGTTGCACATTGAGGGCTCAGGGCGACTTGCATTTGTAATGATGGTGGTGAGAGTGATAGGACCCCACACGTTCTTGTACATTGTGTATGGTGTGATAAGAAGGTGCCAGCCACATGTGTTTGATTCGTCTACCTAAGCGAATCTGGCAAAGATTAGTGCATCCCTTGCATCACGGGCAGCAATGAGCTCGCGTGCTGCTGGAGCTGGCGCATCCGCCTCTGCAAGGTCTTCCTCCTCCTCCTCCTCATCTGAGGAGGCTATGCACTGAGCCACTTGTTCCTCAGGCAACTGGAAGCCACGATGCTGTGCAATGTTGTGCAGTGCACAGCAGACCACGATAATTCTGGAGACCCTGGCTGCTGAGTACTGCAGGGCTCCACCTGATCTGTCTTGGCATCTGAATCGCATTTTGAGCAAGCCGATGGTTTTCTCAATGATGGCTCTGGTGGAAATGTGGCTGGCATTGTAGCGCTCCTCTGCTTCGTTTGATGGCCTCCTTAACGGCGTCATTAGCCACGTCTTCAGGGGATATCCCTTGTCTCCAAGTAGCCATCCGGAAAGTTGGGTTGGCGGATTGAAGAGTGGAGGCACAGTAGACTGCCGCAGGATGAACGAGTCATGGCAACTGCCAGGGTACTTTGCGCAAACATGCATAATGTTCTTCCTGTGGTTACACACCAGCTGGACGTTAAGGGAGTGGAAGCCCTTGCGGTTGAAAAATACAGCTGGGTTGTGATGGGGTGCCCTAATGGCCACATGTGTGCAGTCTATGACACCCTGCATGATTGACAAGCCTGCCATCTTTGCAAAGCCTACCGCACGCGCGGTTACACTTGCTTCATCTGTGGAAAAGTGGATGTAATTGTGTGCCTTTGCAAAGAGGGCATCGGTAATCTGCGTGATGCAAGTGTGTGTGGCCGACTGGGAGATGCCGCTGATGTCTGCTGATGAGCCCTGGAAGGACCCTGAAGCAAAAATTGAGGGCGGTGGTGACTTTGACAGCCACTGGTAAGGGATGTCCACCTGCTTCTCTGGGCTCCAGGTGTTGGTGCAGCATTGCATAGATGTCAGCGACTACCTCTCGCGAAAGTCTCAGCCTCCTTTGGCACTGCTACTCAGTCGTGTTGAGGAAGCTCATCCTTGGCCTGTGTTGGGGGTGTCTCCTGCGGTGACGTGCATGCCTGCGCTGATGCCCACTGTCCTGTGCAGCATCAGGTGGGTGAGGAGGAGGTTGGCACTCCTGTTGTTGCTGCTGCTGTTGTGCCTGGTTCTGCTGCTGCAACGGCTGCTCTTCCTCCGAATCTGAGGACCAGGATGACAGGGTATAAATGGTTCCCATGCTGCTGGTAGATATGTCAGTTGAGGACTAAAAGTTATACTCGCTCAGTCAGTGTGGGGAGAGGGTTTTCCCAGGAGGTCACAGTGGAGATGGATCTCAGCTTCACCACTTACAAGCTCAGTAGACCTGCAAAAAGTGTTCCAACACCTGAAAAAACAAAGTTCTGTCATCTGTAAGTGAGCCATGTTAGAGCTCCGTTTTTATGCTGGAGCTGCAGCTGTCAAGAAGTCAGGCACTTGCTGAACCCGACACAATCAGCTGGCGTGGTTTGGGAACGGCGTGGAACACGCAGAAAATGTGCAAAAATCGAAAAACCCTGTTAAAATAGGCTTATCCAGGCAGTTAACAAGCTGTTAACTACCTTAAGGGCCTCTCCCGCCGCTTGGTGGCAGGACCGATCGGGACTCCCAGAGTCGGCATTTGGCAAAGTGGCATGGTGGCGGGTTGACGGCGGATCGCAATCCGCCGTCAATCAAAACGATTTTAACCCTTGACCCGCCTCCAAACCCGCCCTCTCAGTGCCGATAAAATCGCAGCCAGAGTGTCAGTCTCTGAGCTGCTGGCTGCGAGTGCAAGATCGAGTGACGGTGTCTGTTCATCTTCACTGTCTTCTTCCTATTCCTCCACTGACTGGGAAGGTTCAAGCTCTTGGGTACCTGAAATGAAAGAGGGACAAGAGTTGGATTGTGGTGAGGGGAGAGGAGAAAGTAAGTGCGTGCTTACACCATCTGCAGCTTGTGAGTCAGAAGAGATTGTGGGATGAGGCGGAAGTGGGATGAGAGAAGGAGGATTAGATATGCAGATACCCTCATCATCGATCCCAACAGCCCCCCCCCCGCCCCCCCCAGTAGCCATGGCTTCAGTGATGCCCATTCCCATGATGGCCAGCACTGTCTTCTCCATGGGGGTTAAAACATGCAGGCACACTTGTCCTCCTCCAGTTCTTTCCTGCTGTGTGCCGATATGTGCCACCTTCTCCTGCAAGAAAGAGGGAGGTGTGTCAGTGAGTGTCCTGCAATATGTTTGGGTGATGTGGCTTTCATGGTTGAATAGCTGCCAGTGTGTGCGAGCTGCAAATTGTGGACGTGAGGCTACAGTGCTCAGTGTGTGAGGGTGAAGTAAAGCATATGAATTTTTGGGTTGAGTACTGATTGTTAGAGAGTGTTGGTAGGTGGGTGATGGGGGTGTAGTGAATTGAGCAGTGAATGAGGCTAGCAGTGCAATTAGTAGGATATACCATTTGAAGATGAACTCACTGACCTTGACAACTCGTATGATATCGTTAAACTTCTTCTTGCACTACATCCATGTCCTTGGAGCAACACTCCTGACATTGACCTCCACCGCTACTTGTTCCCACTGCCTCCTGAGCACATATCTGGAGGGCCTCCTGCACCCCCACCCCTGTGGATACAGGACGTCTCGCCTTCTTTCCATCTCTTTCCACCAAGACTTCCAATGCATTGTCTGAAAACCTTGGTGCTCACTCTCTCGCATATTCAGCCATTACTCAAAGTATCACAGCCAAGATTGACTTTTGAAAAACTCCCACCACATCTTGCAGCCAATATGCACCTCCCCTTTAAGAGGTGCAGGCTGCCTTTAGGTAGTGCAGCCAATGAACAGTGCGGGGAGCACACAGCAATCATTTAAAAGAGCAGGCAGCACTAATTAAACGTGTGCCTGCAACACAATGAACGGGCACAGGTTAATCATGTATGTCTGTTTTCAGGGGTTAGCCTATTTCTCCCCCTTTGTGTCAAATCTTTGGATTGGGACTTGAACCCATGACCTTCTGACACAGAGGCTAGAGTACTACCATTGAGCCAAGGCTGACATTTAAAGCCTTCTTCTGACATGAGTTTTGTCTTTAAAGAGCTGAGGGAGAGCCAAATTCCAAAGGATGAATGCACTGTGGCAACTTCCAGCAGATCTTGCATTCACGTGCAGGATCCTTTGCATGTTTTCACAGTCAACCTGGACATTCAGCTAATGGTATCCCTTTCTGTTGACAAAGCTGAGGGGATTGATGGTGGGAGCGGTAGGAGCTCGTCAAGCAATATTGGTGCCATCTATTGCAGCCTGCAACTTGGGTCTGCCAGCAACCCCATAAAACTGGATGGCCCGATCTCAGTGCTGCCTCGCTGTAATGCCAAATTGGATGAATTCACCACCTCTGTGGAAAAATGTATGTCACCTGATGAATGCAGGGTTGTACAGCACCCCAGCTGATATTACACAGATTCCCATGGCTGCTTGAAATGGCCCGGTTTCATAAAAGTTGAGTGACATTGTGACCTTTATAGCCATGGACAGAGCTGTCCGGGCAGATGAACATGGCAATTGATCCTTATGCAGTAGCTGGCACAGCTCACCTGTTGTCCACTTCCTGCTCCAGAAAATCAGATGAACCATGGTCACCTACTGGCATTCAGGTATATGTGGGGAACAGGGTTCTTGGGTGTCTCGTGATAGGGAAGAGTAGCGGGGGGGGGGGGGGCTTGACTGGAGAAGGGGAGGCCTAAAATGTCCTTGTGGGGCCAGGAGGAGCACTCCTCCTCCTCCTGGCCCCAAAGTAAAGAACGTCCTTACCTTACCACAGCGACTTTGCCGCTCAGCCCAAAAATAAAATTGCTGTTGAGGCCCATTGATGGCATCAGAGCCTGATTAGCATATGTGAAATAAGACCCTGCCATCTCTGGCCGGGCTGCTTAGCCACCTGTCTGGAAACATCTGTTAAAATCAGAAACGGTGGAAACTGGGAGTCTTTCTGGTGGGTAAGTAACCCGGAGCATTTTAGCTGCCCATCTGCCCAGTTTCCATAGGGAGGGGAGGGTTGAAATACATCCCACGGTTAGAAATTCAGGCACTTTGTTTTTTGGTGATGGAAAACCGCCCAATTTAAGTAAAGTGAGTTGCTCTGATTTTAGGCCCCTGAAACGCTGAAAATGTTGTGGAATTTCAAGGCCAGGATTATGAAACCCTGCTATAGTGCATGATTAAACATACAGAGCAGTAATACTGGTGTATTATGTTGTACTACCCATTGATTTGATCAAACAAATTGTTTTTGTGTAATATTATTCAAATTAGTCATTTTATATTATCTTTTTAATTTTTTGAAATTGTGCGTGCTTTCACTTATCTGACATGATTTTACCTTTACTTTGGTGTTAGTAGGGTCAGTTATGCAGTGTATAACTATTATGTAGAATAGTTACACTAATTTATAAAGTACAGTACTTATTCTAAAATTCTTCTAAAATTATTTTTGTAAGTTGTTAAAAAGAGAACAGGTTTGAGATGGTGAAAATATTTTGGCTCTGTGCATGTAAAATTGTATTATGCAAAACATCCAATAAATATAAATCTCTAAATTCCAAATAAATTGCAAGATTTAAAATTTTGTACAAGACATTTATCACCTAAAAATGCTGCATTGTTTAGTCATCTTTTTTGGCCAGGAAACCGTTCTGCCTCATTAGTAAAAATCAATTATTCAAAACAGAGTTTATCAAAAGGCAAATATCATATCAAATGTAATAAAATGTATGTTTATTTTCCAAAGCACAGTTCACATATTTTGTACAGAGGGAACATTCAAAATTTTACTGAAAATGTTTTGCTGTTTTATGTTCCCCAAACAGGAAATATCAGTAAAATTACTTCACTGAATAAAGACAAACTGATTTCATTCATAGCTCAGTCTCACACCTTAACTTCACAGTAACTAATATGGAGGAGGGGAGTAGAGTTTATAGTCATCTGACCACAGATAATAAGTATGCAGGCATACGTGAGCTCAAGCACACACCAAGACAAACAAGGTCCTATTTATTAAGTCTGCCTGATAAAGAATCCAGTTTGTGGGATGAAATGACTGCCAGCAAATAGTTGTATGGATTGGGAATACATATTTTCTTAACAGAGCAGATAGGCTGTTTTAATTGGATAAAATATAGTCAAAAATATTAGTACTTTCTAATGCACTATAAACATTACATTTAGATGTGTTAAATTAAAGTAATATAAACAAAGAACAGGTTCACATTTGAAGAGTTATATTGATTGAATTAACAAGAAAATATTAAAATGGCGTATTAAATACTGGATTTGTCTTTGTTATTTTGTTTTATTTTATTAATGGTTACATTGAGCAAGTTAAGACTGTCATGAAATGAACAACCAGCTGATACTATAATTATAGTCAGACATTTAAATGTACGCTGGTCCGATGTATGTCATATTTAACCACATATATTTAAAATGCCAAAATGTCCTTTGTTCATTTATGTTAAGCATGTATCAGGGTAATTTTATATTAGGTATAGTTTCAGTCAATATTCATAATCTGCATTTCAGATATCAGTGAATTGCCCAGTTCTCATTTTACAAATTCTAATCCATTTGCTATTCAGTTAAACATCTGAGTTTAACACCTAATTAACCCCAAAGTCGACACTTTACTAGAATTAAAAATACCTAGGGGGAGAAATTCATTATAGCCCCGTTTGGGGCGCAAACTTTTAAAAGTTGAAAAAGTTAGCGCCAGGCGCTAATGTTTCTCAACTTTTAAAAAATTCGGTTTTGCGCTCCAGGAAGGAAGTGGAGCGCTTTATTTAGCGCTCCACTTCCTTCCTGGAGTGCAACAGGCAGCAGGCGGGGTGGTAGGTGAGCAGCGCTGCACAATGGGCCGTGCAGCACTGCCGTATTGGAAGGTTCCTTCCCTCCCTTAAAGGGAAGGTCCATCGCTACAGGCTCTGCAAGGGAAAACAACTTACCTGGTCCCCGACGGCAGCCACGATCCGGCCCAATCAGCCTGATGCACTGCAGCAGAGTGTCGGGCTGATCGAGTGCTGGGGAAAAAAGGAAAAAAAACCAGAAAACAAGCATTTGATTTTCTTTTCCTCTACCTCAGCCACCTCGCCTTTAAGTATTGCCCCTGAAGCGCCCGGCTTCCCGATGAACGCCTCCTGCAGCTGTCGGTGTTGTCGCCCGCCGATGCTGCAGGGGGCGAAACCGAAGTTCGGGTCTGGGGCACAACCGGGGCGATGATCACGGCGATGACGTCACGATCTCCGGGCGAAGAAGATTGGGGCGCATCGCCATACTGCCGCCGCAAACCTCCCGCCAATTTTGGCGGGAGGCGATATTCTCGCCGCGCCTAGGCGGTAAGTGGTTAGCGCCCCATTATCGCCCCCCGGAGGCGATAACGGGAGGCGCAAAGGTACCCAATTTCTCCCCCCTAGTTCTCTAAGCCTATCTTGTAAACTAAAGGCTTTTAAACTATGTATCAATCTAATGGCCCTGCTCTGAACTTTTTTCAGGGCTTCTATATGGCCCACCATGTGAAGGGACTAAGACTAGATAAATAGATTTCTTTCAGAAAATAGCATTTTGGGATACAGTGGCCGGAATTTTCACTTTGAAGAGAGCGCATGTTTGCAAACAGGTGGGCAGTTAAAAGGGCTGAAATGGACAGCGCATCGGGAAGCCGCTTTTAACCCGCCAACTTCCACCTTTAACTCGGTCGTGTTAGTCAGCGCGCCAAAGACCCACTCATGAGAGGCAGGCGACCTAACTAAAGTATTTGAGAGCTCATTAACAGGCTATTAACAGCCTTTTTAACCTGATGTTGCAGATATTACTGGCTGTCCATGGGATTCATGGGCTTCCTAAACCTCGCCAGTGAAAGCAAGGTGAGAGCTGAGCGACCATTCAGCGAGTTGAACAATTGACAGTTGAAAAAAATCACATAAATACTCACACCTTACACCTGCTTCCTTGCTTAAGGGAAGGGCTCTTGCTGACACCATTTGTGCTGACAATTTGCTTTCAGGAGTTTGCAGGTGATTTCTACAACTTCGGAAGCCACACTCACTACATTGGAAGTCACTCTCACTATATTGGAGGATTGTGCCTCTGATCTCTACTTTACCTGGCATCGATCAGATCAGCATGGGTGCCGTTTATGCTGTTTCAGGTGGGCCTCAGATTCTGATCAAGATGAGCCCCAGCAGCAGCAGCAGCAGTAGCAGCCTTCTCCTCATCGACCTGCCACTCCACAGGAGAGAGGGGATGAGCACAAGGGTGCACCTCGCTGGAGGCAATACCCCCAACACAGGGTATATAAGCAAAGGATCAGCTTTCTGGACATGACTGAACAGCAGTGCCTCAGGAAGCTCAGGCTATCATGTCAGATCGTGGCAGACATTTGTAGCTTGCTAGAAGAAGACCTGTTGCCAAGTGGACCTGGTGGATACGCCTTACCAGTGGCTGTCAAAGTCACTACCACCTTCAACTTCTTCACCTCAGGCTCCTTCCAGGGATCTGCAGCAGACATTTTCAGAATCTTGCAGTCGGCCGCACACAAATGTATCACCCAGGTGACCGACGCCATGTTTCACAAGTCAGGCACTTATGTACACTTTGCCACTGATGAAGCCAGTCAGACTGAGCGGGCATTCGGCTTTGCGGCTCTGGCTGACTTCCCACAGGTGCAGGGCGTCATTGACTGCACACATGTGCCCATCAAGGCACCCCCAGATCATCCAGGAGTGTTCATGAGCCGGAAGGGCTTCCACTCCCTCAATGTGCAGCTCGTCTGCAACCACAAAAAGATCATCATGCATGTGTGTGCCAGATTCCCAGGGAGCTGTCATGATTCTTTCATCCTGCACCAGTCCACACTCCCTCAGCTCTTCACACATCCGACCAGACTTACCGGCTGGCTGCTTGGAGACAAGGGGTATCCACTGAAGACGTGGCTGATGACAGCCTTGAGGAGGCCAAGCAATGAGGCTGAAGAGCACTACAATCAAAGCCACATGACGACCAGATGTGTAATAGAGCAACCAGTCGGGATGCTGAAGATGCGCTTCAGATGCCTGGACAGATCTGGAGGAGACCTTCAATACGCACCAGCCAGAGTCCCCAGAATGATTGTCGTATGCTGTGCTCTGCACAACAGAACACAGCAATGAGGATTGGAACTGCAGAAGGAGCAAGGCACAGAACGCAGAGCCTCTTCGGAGAAGAAGGAGGATGAGGAGAAGGAGCAGGTGGAACACAAGGAGGAGGAGAAGGAGGAACCTGAGGTGGAGATGGCACCAGCAGCGGCACACATTGCTTCCCAGGAGGTCTGGGATGGCCTCATACTGGCACGATTTAGTTAAGTTGCACCAGTGCACCCATATGGCACCCAGATGCTGAACCAACTTCCCCCACCCCAACAACACCACAAAGCAGTCCTAAAATGCCCAAACCATTCCTGTCACACACACACCCATTGCTTAAGGTTGAGTAATGTCTTACCAATCACTCCAACTGTCAAGGTCACTTCCCAGGTATCAGGCAAAAATGGACAAGATGGGAAAGTGGTGCAAAGAAATAAATTTATGTGGCTCATAAATTGAACTGAAACTTAACCCTCGAACATTTTGGAACACACCCATGTGCACACCCTTATGCATCTACAATTGTGTCATTTTTCTTTTTCTACTACTTCTATGACGTGCACCCCCTGTGGCTTCTGCAGAGGTAGAGGCAGGCTGCTCACTTCCCTGCTCTGACTTCTTAGACACTTTTGGCGGATGTCCTCTGGGTTTTGGAGCCTGTGAGGGCCTCGCCGAAGACTGCTCCTTCTGCACCTGTGCAGGGGCAGACTAGGCCATCGGGATCCGAGGTAGCATGTGGGGCTCTGACTGAGGGGGAGGCAATGGGGGAGAAGTGGGAGCGCTTTGAGCAGAGCCCCCACTTCCATGTCCCCTATCACCATCATCCCTCTCATGGCCCACCCACCTTTCCCTGCTAGCAAGGAGCTGGAGAGCACTTTGCTGCACATCAGTGGGGCGATGAACGGCCAAATCTAGGTTTGTATCCCTCTTAGATATGGCTGCAATCAGAATCTGCAAACTGTTGTTCACAGCAAGCATACACTCGTTCGACTGGCACACATGATGCTCCATGGAGGTGGCCACCCTTTCCATGGAAGAGCACATCGTAACCATCGCCTGCGACATGGTGCTGCTCATGTTAGAGATAGACTCCTCCATTCTCCCTACATTCACGAACATCGCAGCTGAAAAAGCTGCCAGAGCCACCCACATTTTTTGCTGCTCCTCAACAATCATCCGCTTTATCAATGGCCCCCAAGGTTCAGCATCTGCGTCCAGCTGAGCACTACTTGGAGCATCCTGCGCCCTCCAACAAGGACTTTCCACTGCTGTCCCTGACTCCACCATCTGCTCTTGCTCACTTGTGATCTGTGAGACACCAGGTGACAACACTACTCACTCTCTCACTGGGCCCACCGACGTGTGCGTATCTGCACTGGTGCTGGGTGGGCATGGGTCGTGTGACGGTGCACCCTCGGAGACTGCGACCTCCTCTGAGGAATCATCTTCCTCCTCTAGCTGGACAGTGGTGGGGGGGCACTTGATGGACCTGTGGGAGAGTAAAGACATGAATTGGAACTGTTATGATAAGAATGTTTTAAGTTACCATTATGCACATGATCATATTTCACTAGCTGCTGACATCAAGTCACCATGAGTGACTGTTATATGCCATGTGACTGTATGGTATTTTATTCTGTCACCAGATAGCTGGGAGGTCCCCCTCTCTCCATCTCCCACCGCCAGCAGCTCGGCAACTCCACTGATGTCCAGCACCTCCTCCTCTGCTGCAGTCAATGGTGTGGTTACTGGAGGACCACCTCCAGTTTTCTGCTGATCCTGTGTGTTCTGTGCTCTCTCCTGCAAGGAGGAAAACAAAAGACCTTTGAGTGAGAGTCATGGAATAAGTGTAAGGGATGGATGGGCTACATCTGTAGAGGGTGACTATGAAGGAGTGGCGTGACATTGTCGAATGGCCTCCTTCTGTGGTGTTAATTTCTATGATTCTATGATTGCATTAGGATGAAGGTGAGTGTCAGTGGTAGATAGTTAGATGGAGATGTGAGTAGGTACATAGACAGTGAGGGATGGGTTGGTGTGAGGAGTGATGTGCAGGAGTAGGCTTAGGAAGGCAAAGTGAGGGGGTTGGGGTGACAAGCACAGCAGATGTAGGGCAATGTGGCATTGCACTCACCTTTCCTGCCCTCATGAGGTCATTAAATCACTTCCTGCACTGTATCCATGACCTGGTAACCACACTCCTTCTGCTCACTTCTTCTGTGATCTCCAACCATGTCCTCTTTGTCTCGGCTGCTGGCGTCTTCCTCCCGTCACCAGGGAAGAGGACCTCTCTGTGGGCCCTGACTCCCTGGAGCAGGATTTCCAGGGAGGCATCACTAAATCTGGGGGCAGCTTTTTGGCACTGAGCCTGCATTTTTGCTTATCAATCTGTATAACTTTGTACTCTGTCAACAATCCACTGTCTCCCCCACCAACCTCTTCTGCACCTCCACCAACCTTCAACTGTCATCTGTGCATTGCTGAGCTGAAGTCGAGTCATCCGTGACGTCATCAGACCCACTCCAGTTAATTGATGGGAAAGCCGCATGACTCAGTCAATTGCAGTGGCTTCGTTAAAAAATGCGCTAATAGAACGTACGGGCTCCTAACCCGCTCCACGCACCCACCCACCACTGCACCCATCCCGATGGAAAGGTAAAAATTTATTCCAGTATATGAGTAATTTGAGACATGACGTAGTAAGTGTAGCATGCTTGGGAGGAACAGGTGACTTTGGACCTATGGCGGTAAAAATTCCAGTACGCTGGAAACCTGTTGGTAACAGCACCGGCCAAGGCTAACGGTCACCTGCCGAGACAGCACAGGCAGCACCGATATTTTGGTGCTGCCTGCTAATTAACATCAGCGGTGCAGAGAATTTGTGGTGTAACGCATTCATTCCAGCGCTAAGCTCAGCAGGAGGTCCAAGGTTGCGTCTGTGTCCCGCTTGCAGTGAAGGAGAACGGCTAAGAAACGAGAGGACCTGTAGGCCATGTATGGAACAGTTGCCGTACTTGATACAACAATATTACCTGCCACCCAATTATTAACTATGTATGTTGATTTTTTAATAGTTCATGAAATAAACACATCTATGTTCTCTGTAGCACTATTCTTTGCCCAATGGTTACTCTTGAAAGTGTTTAAATGTGTAGTAATCTTGCCAGCTTTTAATGGGTCTTACATACTCGACACAAAATAATTATTTGAGAAATAATTGGTTATGGAATTGTGAATAAATTAATTATAATTCCTTAAAATCGTAAGCAGTTGAGTCCAGATTTGCTAGGGGGTGATGTTCTGGTGACACTATCATAACGATAAAAGAGATCTTATCAGAGATGATCTTCAAATGTTGCAATGGAGTTCCAGGCAATCTGATGCTCTTTAGGAATTCGATTTCTTTATTTGCTGGGAATCCGCTGAGGGATTTGCAGTTTTGTACAGGTGTTCAGTTCTGAACTTAAAGCTTGTTCCACAAGGTTTCACCCATTGATTTACTGACCCACAAACACTGTAGGCCTCCCGGAAAGCCGCCAGAAAATGCAACCCCGCGCCCCCCCCCCCGCCTCCCCCCGCCCCGACTGATGGGCAAAAAAATTAAAGTATAAAAGAAGAACTTGACAAAGGAGGTGTTTGAAGTTCCAGCATCCATCTGAGCTGTTTTCCACTTGTCAGCCTCCATCTTCATCTAAAATCTGCCAAGTCCTGCCAGTCCTGGATGTCTTACAATTGACAGTTGAAGCATCTTCATGGCTGTTAACGCTGTTGAAGCGTTTTTAGCAGCTGCACGCACGGGCAGCAAGAGGAGCAGTGATATCCAAAATGGATGAGCGGGCATCAACTTGGTGTTGCACGCCGATTGACGCCACCCTCCAACTCATTACAATACTTTCGGCGAGTGCAGGCAATGGCAGCGCTGCCAAACTGCCGAAAATGGTGGCTGCCGCAGGACCTGCCGGCAATGGGCGAAAGTGCGGCGGCTGCCATTTTTCCCCCCCAAATCGGGCGGTAACAGCCGGCGGTAAGACCTCGAATTTTTAGCTGCTGGTTCCTAAAGCTCAACACCACTGGTGTTTTCCTTGCCTCATGTCTGGATTTGTTGTAGACTAATTGATAGAGATTGATTTCTATGGTTAGTCAACAACTCCATTATTGTTGTATCATGTGACTACCAGGATAGTAGAAGGCAAACTAGTTGGACCTCAGTCTTTTTTCGTCTAGCAATTCCTATGTTCCTAAATAGCAGCATTTTATTTTAAAACTTGTACTGCTGCATGCTTCAAGTAAAACTTTTCTTAATAAAATTAAAATGTTAGGCCCTGGCATCAGTATTTTTTCCAAAGAAGGTCCTGTGCAATTGCTCTCACATGTTGCCATGCAGAGGCCCAGGAACAGCTTTAGAAACTTTTTTTTTATTCGTTTATGGGATCTGGGCGTCGCTGGCAAGGCCAGCATTTATTGCCCATCCCTAGTTACCCTTGAGAAGATGGTGGTGAGCCACCTTCTTGAACCGCTGCAGTCCGTGTGGTGATGGTACTCCCACAGTGCTGTTAGGTAGGGAGTTCCAGGATTTTGACCCAGCGACGATTAAGGATCGGCGATATACTTCTAAGTCATTTTGGTGTGTGTGACTTGGAGGGGAACTTGGAGGTGGTGGTGTTCGCATGCGCCTGCTGCCCTTATCCTTCTAGGTGGAAGAGGTCGCGGGTTTGGGAGGTGCTGCCGAAGAAGCCTTGGCAAGTTGCTGCAGTGCATCTTGTAGATGGTACACACTGCAGCCACGGTACGCCGGTGGTGGAGGGAGTGAATGTTTAAGGTGGTGGATGGGGTGCCAATCAAGCGGGCTGCCTTGTCCTGGATGGTGTCGAGCTTCTTGAGTGTTGTTGGAGCTGCACTCATCCAGGCAAGTGGAGAGTATTCCATCACCCTCCTTACTTGTGCCTTGTAGATGGTGGAAAGGCTTTGGGGAGTCAGGAGGTGAGACACTCGCCGCAGAATACCTAGCCTCTGAACTGCTCTTGTTGCCACAGTATTTATGTGGCTGGTCCAGTTAAGTTTCTGGTTAATGGTAACCCCCCAGGATGTTGATAGTGGGGGATTCGGCGATGGTAATGCCATTGAATGTCAAGGGGAGGTGGTTAGACTTTCGCTTGTTGGAGATAGTCATTGCCTGGCACTTCTATGGCGCGAATGTTACCTGCCACTTATCAGCCCAAGCCTGAACGTCGTCCAGGTCTTGTTGCATGCGGGCATGGACTGCTTCATTATCTGAGGAGTTGTGAATGGCGCTGAACACTGTGCAGTCATCAGCGAACATCCCCATTTCTAACCTTATGTTGGAGGGAATGTCATTGATGAAGCAGCTGAAGATGGTTGGGCCTAGGACACTGCCCTGAGGAACTCCTGCAGCGCTGTCCTGGGGCTGTGATGATTGACCTTCAACCACCACAACCATCTTCCTTTGTGCTAGGTATGACTCCAGCCAGTAGAGCGTTTTCCCCCTGATTCCCATTAATTTCAGTTTTACTAGGGCTCCTTGATGCCAGACTGGGCCAAATGCTGCCTTGATGTCAAGGGCAGTCACTCTCACCTCACCTCTGGAATTCAGCTCCTTTGTCCATGTTTGGACCAAGGCTGTAATGAGGTCGGGAGCCGAGTGGTCTTGGCGGAACCCAAACTGGGCATCAGTGAGCAGGTTATTGGTGAGTAAGTGCCGCTTGATAGCACTGTCGATGACACCTTCCATCACTTTGCTGATGATTGAGAGTAGACTGATGGGGCGGTAATTGGCCGGGTTGGATTTGTCCTGCTTTTTGTGGACAGGACATACCTGGGCAGTTTTCCACATTGTCGGATAGATGCCAGTGTTGTAGCTGTACTGGAACAGCTTGGCTAGAGGCGAGGCTAGTTCTGGAGCACAAGTCTTCAGCACGATAGCCGGGATGTTGTCGAATATCCAGTGCGCTCAGCCGTTTCTTGATATCACGTGGAGTGAATCGAATTGGCAAAAGACTGGCTTCTGTGATGGTGGGGACCTCGGGAGTAGTCCGATATGGATCATCCACTGGGCACTTCTGGCTGAAGTTGGTTGCAAACGCTTCAGCCTTGTCTTTTGCACTCACGTGCTGGGCTCCACCATCATTGAGGATGGGGATATTCTTGAAGCCTCCTCCTCCCGTTAGTTGTTTAATGGTCCACCACCATTCAAGGCTGGATGTGGCAGGACTGCAGAGCTTTGATCTGATCCGTTGATTGTGGGATCGCTTAGCCCTATCTATAGCATGCTGCTTCCGCTTATTAGCATGCATGTAGTCCTGTGTTGCAGCTTCCCCAGGTTGGCACCTCATTTTTAGGTACGCCTGGTGCTGCTCCTGGCATGCTCTTCTACACTCCTTGTTGAACCGGGGTTGGTCCCCTGGCTTGGTGGTAGAGTGAGGGATATGCCGGGCCATGAGCTTACAGATTGTGGTGGAATACAATTCTACTACTGCTGCTGATGGCCCACAGCGCCTCATGGATACCCAGTTTTGAGCTGCTAGATCTGTTCTGAATCTATTTCCATTTAGCACGGTGGTAGTGCCACACAACACGATGGAGGGTGTTCTCAGTGTGAAGACGGGACTTCGTCTCCACAATGACTGTGTGGTGGTCACTGCTGCCAATGCATCTGCAACAGGTAGATTGGTGAGGACGAGGTCAAGTAGGTTTTTCCCCTCGTGTTGGTTCACTCACCACCTGTCGCAGGCCCAGACCGGCAGTTATGTCCTTCAGGACTCGGCCAGCACGGTCAGCAGTGGTGCTACCGAGCCACTTTTGGTGATGGACATTGAAGTCCCCCACCCAGAGTACATTCTGTGCCCTTGCTACTCTCAGTGCTTCTTCCAAGTGGTGTTCAACATGGAGGAGTGCTGATTCATCAGCTGAGGGAGGGCGGTAGGTGGTAATCAGCAGGAGGTTTCCTTGCCCATGCTTGACCTGAAGCCATGAGACTTCATGGGGTCCAGAGTCAATGTTGAGGAATCCCAGGGCCACTCCTTCCCAACTGTATCACCACCCCTGGTGGGTCTGTCCTGCCGGTGGGACAGGACATACCCAGGGATGGTGATGGAGGAGTTTGGGACATTGGCTGAAAGGTATGATTCTGTGAGTATGACTATGTCAGGCTGTTGCTTGACTCGTCTGTGGGACAGCTCTCCCAATTTTGGCACAAGTCCCCAGATGTTGGTGAGGAGGACTTTGCAGGGTCGACTGGGCTGGGTGTGCCATTGCCGTGTCCGTAGCCGGTGCCGAGGTCGATGCCGGGTGGGCCGTCCGGTTTCATTCTTATTATTTTGTTTCGTAGTGGTTAATTACAACTGAGTGACTTACTAGGCCATTTTAGAGGGCAGTTAAGAGTCAACCACATTGCTGTGGATCTGGAGTCACATATAGGCCAAACCAGGTAAGGATGGCAGATTTCCTTCCCTAAAGGACATTAGTAAACCAGATGGGTTTTTACGACAATCCGATAGTTTCATGGTTACCATTACTGATACTAGCTTTTTATTCCAGATTTATTTAATTAACTGAATTTAAATTCCCCAGCTGCTGTGGTGGGATTTGAACTCACGTCTCCGGATCATTAGTCCAGGCCTCTGGATTACTAGCCCAGTGACATTACCACTACGCAACCGTTCCCGTTACTGATTACAAAATTATGGCAGAACAGGAAAAAAAATATGAAAAAGGAGCAAATGACTTTAACAGGAGCTCAGGAAGTGACTAGCCATCTACATCCTTTGACAGTTGGCAAGTCCAAGTTAAAATTAATGTTGCATTTAAATGAGGCCCGGGCCTCAAAATGGCTCTGGCCTCTTTGCCCCTGGAATGGGTAGGCGACCAGCGCTCTCCGCCCAAACGTTAAAACCTACAAGACTAAAACTAAATCTCACCAAATGAAGTTGTGTTCAGTATTTGTGAACAGGTGTGCTACCACATTGTTGCCTTTGCTTTTCTTAAGTGAATGGTGTAATTCAGGCAGGAGCTTTGAAAACCTACTCTGTGTAATAGAAAACAGTCTCCATAAATAACTAGTGACTGGGTGAAAAGATTCTAAACCTTCTGCGTGTCAGCAGAAAGTGATTTTGTGACCTCTTTACATAAAAGTAGGACATGCAGAACATGGGGTACTTTATGCAAGTCACTGTGATTTGTGAGCTCATTTTTCAACAGCGCCAAATTTCGCTCAACTGTATATTGTAAATCAGGTTAAACATGTCACCTTCTGACCTCTTTCAATTTTTCCTGACTTCTTTGAAATATTATTTGACTTATGCACATTTCTCTCATTCAATATCTTCACAGATGTTCAGAAGAAATATTTTATAGCTCTTACAAACATCTCTCTTTGACCAAAGGGCCATATTTTCTTTATTTGTAATTCTGTGATTCTACTAATTAAAAGTAGTGACATATTTAATTCACCGGCGATTTAGCATGGTTCAAATAAGTTAAATCACTCCTATATCTGTTCTTGACAATTAAAAATTATAATGGTTATTTTAACAAAAATGCATCTCAGTAACACTTTTTAGCATAGGGAAAATACCGCTTTATAAAATGCATGAAAATGTACAACAGGTCTAATAGCTAACAATATATTTTCTGAAATACATACTTGAATTTGAGAATAAAAATAATTAACAATAAAGGAAGATACTGGCCCAAATTACAAAAATGGATTGTATTTTGAATTTGGGTACAGAGTGATAAGGTTTAAATTGGTAAACATTAATACACATTCAGTTTTTTATTTAAAGAATAAAGAATATTTTACATAATTTGAAGTATACGTTTTAAAGTTTTGAATGTATGAACCTCAAGGTCTGTGTTATTACTGAAGAATCTCCATGGGTATTTATGTTGAATTCCATGACATTGAATTTTCATTTTGAAAAATGTAGTCATGTCTCCACTTTGTTTATAGCCCCAAATGCTATTACATTTATTCATTTTTTCACTAAATTGATGGCCATTTGCAAATATAAACATTGTGACCTTCAGAAGTGTGGAATTCTGAACATGACACTGCCCCATTATGCTTTCCTGTAGGTTTTCCAGCCACGATAATTGCATCGACAACTCGCTTGCAAATTTTTGTGGCTTTTCCCTTTGCCTCCCACTCCCTCATTTACATCCAACAGTAACACATAAATATGGCTACTGCCAGTCCGCCTCCTTCTATTCTTCCAATTTCCATCCCATCAACCATTCAAGCAGTTTTCATGCAATGTGACTGTAACCTGGCTCCATACTTACTCTGAGGGGTGAAAATTCGTCTAGTGCCAGTGCCAGTGCCATCTTCCTCCACGTGGCACAAGATACACTTTTTTGCAACTTCCCACTTGCAGTCTGTCTCTCCTTTGCTGAATCTCATTAAGGTTTGGAGGGCCATCTCATTGCAATTGTCAGCCTCTTTGTAATGCCCATTTCCCTTCATTGGCTATCTCTTCCAAATCCTCCAGTGGAAGAAATTCTTGAAAGGTGGAATCACACATGAACCATCTATTACAGATACCTGCCAGTCAACTCAGTAAGTCAAACACTTTACTACTAACCTGCTGCTCCCCATGGCTGCTGCTGCAATCTTTATCCAGATTTAGCTATTTAAAGACTACACTCTAATGTGCAAACACCCCCAGTGCAATATTCCTATTTTATACAGGAACAGCAAATGGATATTTAAATGAGATGACCCCACTAGTTATGGCGGAGTCGGTGCAGCAGAGGATCAGCGAATGCAATCTCAGCTCAGTGTCACAAGTCCAGTCTAATTGGTTGTGTGGAATTTCGGAACTTTTATGTTTGTGCAGTTGCAATCTGCCTTACTCTTCCTGACCTGGGCCCATATCTGGCAGACATAATTAATAATAGATAAAGCTAGTGTTACGCTTTATGGGTAAGACCGATGCCAAGCATGTATTCACCATGCAGGGTTGCGAGCTTAAGGCTGTTGAGGAGAGAAAGACATATTCATTACAGTATCTCAATCTCTGAAAGTTCACGACCAGCCCCGCAAGACTATTGCAAAAGCAAATAGAGAGTTAGGAAAAATTGCCAGGATAGTTAAATACAAAACAATAAGTACTATATTGCCTTTGTATAAGACCAGCTGGTCTTTTCCTCTCCTTAGTTTTCATTTATTTGTTTTTATATGTTTGTATCCTAAACGTTACTCTCAACAGATCTCTAATATTGACAACTCTGTGATTCACAGAGTAAAGCAGTCCTGATTTGGTTTACACTGCTTTAAGACATGTCTGAGTGATAATGGTACTCAATGTTCCAGTTTAACGTTGTCTGCATAATTAATCACAACTCCAGATGTAACTCCAGGTGGGTCAAGGGATGATGCCGCTGCTAGGAGAGAAAAATTGTGCTGGTTAAATTTAAAAGAACAGGGACAATAGAGCGGGAGTGTCACAAGGAGGAGTGCAAAAATTTAGAAAACTTCTGAAGAGCATTAAAAGGTATTTCAACCTTATGCCAAGGTTGAAGAGGCAGAGGATTAAGAAGGGGAGGCTAGGAGGAAGGGAAATGAACCCCTAGGTGCAGACATTGGTCTGCAGACAAGTGACAATGCAGCCCAGCACTTCGCTTCCTCTTTGATAGCTGCTGAAGTTGAGGTGGTGCTGCAGGAGATGCTTGTGACAAGGGTTTTTCCACTGTGACATTCCACAGCACCATTCAATAGGTCAGCACTGTAGCATGCCTCAAAGAAAGTGCAGGCAAGTTCCAGGCCATAGCTGACTGTTACTGTCCCTGCATGGCATGGCAGCAGCTGGTGTCCTTGCAGCAGATGGCAGAGCTAGGTATCTGCCCTTCTGATGACTCAGAAAGGCAGGATGTGACAGTCATTCCCAGGTTGTGCCCACAGAAATAGCAGCAGTGGCTCCTGATCAGCCTAACATGCCTTTTGTAATGCAATACTATGTAAAGCATGTCATGCTGTAATTGGAATGCTTCTGAAGAGCATTCCAGCATAGACAGGCATTCACATCTCATTGTGATGCTACTGTGGATCTGCTTTGGGAGCCTCCACCAGGAACGTCTGCCAAAGTGAGGTATGCTACCTATTTTTGCAGCTGTTGGGATGGGGGTATGGGCAGGAGGGCACAGGACACCATTTGTGCAGCATGACCTGCTTGGTCCCCTTTTCCTCAGAACACGCCACCTCAAAAGTTTCTGGTGGTAAACCCTGTAGTGCCTGTAAAGGGAGCTCAGGAAAAAAAAAATAACAGCAACTGGCACAAAGGCTCATAAAAGCCTAAGTGCCACCTAGGGGGAAAAAAACCCCAAAAATAACTACAAGAAGCTCCTTTAAAAGGCCTAATGCACTTACCTTTAAAGTCTATTTGCCTTTTAAAGGCCCTCTCATCTGCAGATCTGCCTGAGACCTCTGTCCCACCAGGTTTTCATGGGGGTGGTAGAGACTTGGGGGGAGAAATTCAGTATCGCCCCATTTGGGGCGCAATTATCGGCCGGGCGCAAAGATTAGCGCCTGGCGCTAATTATCGTCACCGACTGCAAACTTGACTTTTATCGCCCCTGGAGGTGATTGGAGCGCTAAATCAGGCGCTTCACACCTGTCTTAAGGCGCAAAGGCCGATGAGCGAGGCGCTACCTCAGAGCGCTGGCGAAGCTCATGTGATGTCAGTCAGTAATGGAACACACACACAATGGCACGGGCCAGTTCTTAAAGGGGATGGTTGATCTTGCTTTCCATCCACATCCTGCTCATTGCAGCCTTGAATCTCGGCCTGGAGAGACCTGCACATCAAATCTGCTGGAAAGAACAATGGAGAGTACCAGGGAAAGAGCTCAGAGTGCAGCCCCCAGAGTCTCTTCTAAATCGATACAAGGAATGGCAAATCAAAATGAACCTGCAAAGTGCTGCTCAGTACCCAAAACTCCTTCACACAGCGTTGAATCTCTCCAGAAGTCTCTCCCTCTCTCTCTCAGATGCGTAGTTCAAAAATGGCACCAACAATAAAAAGCAGGAAGCGGTCACCTTTAAATAGCGCTCCCCCTTTCCCTTCATGACTGCAGAATGCTCCCCTCAACCTGTCGTTGCTAGCGTCAGGCGGTAAGGCAGGGGGCGCCACTCAATATCCGCTCCGGGGCGTTGCGCACTCGACTGACGTCACGATCTGCCAGTGCAGGAGATCGTGGCGGTAGTGTTTAGCGCCGCCGCAAAATGTCTAGTTAATTTCGCGAGCGGCGCAAACTTCGCCGCGCCTGGGCGCCAGATGCTTTGCGCCCCATTAGCGCCCTCTTAAGGCACTAACGGGAGGCGCAACCAACTGAATTTTTCCCCCTTGGTATCCAGCACGTCCCTGAGCCAGAAAACGGTGTGGTGCCCTTTGGGGATTAACTTGTTCAGGCCAGCCTTCTGATCCTGATTGACCCTGGACTTGAGAAGAGTGAGTTTTCCCTTTTCTAGACCAGGCTTCTTCCCTGGTCATAGCTGTATCTGGAAATAGTACCTGTGCATGAGTCAACACTTTTAGCGGGAGGAGTGGAGCAAAGGGAATTGGATGGGAAGAAAAAGCTGCCAAATAATACTTCTCGTATGCGGAAGATTTACAAATCTGTATAACCCAGTTCTGTGCACATTTTCAGCAGTTTCTTTCGGATACTAATTATGAGGCTAATGTGTATATGGTTATTTATGTTTGTGGAACTGCAATTTTAAAAATAATACTGTCTGCAGTGTATTTGGTGAATATTGCTATTAATCATTCAATAAAATAGATGGATATTTCAGATGAATACGTGGCTAGAGGAATGGTGCAAGGGAGAGGGATTCAAATTCCTGGGACATTGGAACCGGTTCTGGGGGAGGTGGGACCAGTACAAACTGGACGGGGGAGTGTTTGCTAGTGCTGTTGTGGAGGGTTTAAACTAAAATGGCAGGGGGTTGGGAACCAGTGCAGGGAGACAGAGAAAAGGGAAGCAAGGATAGAAGCAAACGACAGGAAGGAGAAAAGCAAAAGTGGAAGGCAGAGAAATCAAGGGGTAAAAATTCACTTGGTTGCGCCTCCCGTTAGCGCCTTAAGAGAGCGCTAATGGGGCGTTAAGCCGCTAACGCCCGGGCGCAGCGCTGTTTGCGCCGCTCGAGAACTTAACTTGAGATTGTGCGGCGGCGCTAAAACTTACCGCTGCGACCACCTGCGCGCGCAGATTGTGACGTCATTCCATGGTGCAACGCCCTTGGGGCGCCCCGGAGCGGAAATTGAGTGGCGCCCCCTGCCTTACCGCCTGGCGCTTCCAACGACCAGAAGACTGGAACGTTATCAATCGGTGTGGGGCTGGGGGGGGCGCTATTTAAAGGGGGCCTCTTCCTGTCTTTCTCTGTGGTCGACATTTATGCACCACTCGTTCTGAGAGAGAGAGAGAGATTCGGAGAGAGAGAGAGAGAGACTTCTACATTGACTCAACGCTTTGTGAGGTAGTTTTGCCTATTCATCCTAACTTTGTTGCTACTTTAGTTGCTGTAAACATAGAAACATAGAAACATAGAAACATAGAATCTAGGAGCAGGAGTAGGCCATTCGGCCCGTCGAGCCTGCAACACCATTCAATACGATCATGGCTGATCATTCAAATCCAGTACCCTGTCCCTGCTTTAATCCCCACAGTACACATATCCCACCCGACCCCCGTAACCCCACGTATTTAATTCCCCCTAACATATCCCATCCTATCCCCATAACCCCACATATTTAATCCCCCCCTAACACTAAGGGTCAATTTATCATAGCCAAATCAACCTAACCCGCACATTTTTGGACAGTGGGAGGAAACCGGAGCACCCGGAGGAAACCCACGCAGACACGGGGAGAATGTGCAAACTCCACACAGACAGTCACCCGAGGTCAGATTCGAACCCGGGTCTCTGGCGCCTCATTACTTTTCTGGCAAAGAGAATATGGGGGCTGCAATGATTGGGGGCGTCGTCCTGCTGCAGCTGAATCGGAGGATAGTGAGACGCAGACAGAGAGTGGCAATGATGGCCAGACGGAGGAGGGCCATCAGGCGCATGTACAGGAGAGCTTACCCTCCCAGGGTATATCGTGAACAGCTCTCCTACATCCATATGTCCGAGGAGCTGTGTTTGCGAAGGCTGCGATTCAGCAAGGAGGTGGTCACTGAGCTCTGCCACCTGCTGCAGCCAGATCTGCAGCCTCAGCTGAGGTCCAGGACGTCTCTGTCGGTGGCAGTGAAGGTCACAGTGGCTTTGAACTTCTACGCCACTGGCTCATTCCAAGCTGCTGTTGGGGACCTCGCCAATATCTCCCAGTTTGCGGTGCATCGCTGCATCCGGCAGGTCACCAATGCCCTCTTCAGAAGGAGACGAGACTTCATCTCTTTCCCTATGACCCCAGACAAGCAGCGTGACCGTGCTCTGGGCTTTGCGAGGGTAGCGGGCTTCCCCATGGTGCAGGGCGCCATTGACTGCACGCATGTGGCTTTGCGTGCTCCTCGAGAGAATGCAGAGGAATTCAGGAACAGAAAGGGGTTCCATTCCTTGAATGTGCAGTTGGTCTGTGACCACAGACAGGTGATACTCGCTGTCAATGCCCACTATCTGGGCAGCTGCCACGATGCTTTCATCCTGCGCCAGACTACTGTGGCAGAAGTTTTCGAGGCACCGCATCAGCCAGTTGGTTGGCTTCTGGGGGACAAGGGGTACGCATTGAGCACCTGGCTGATGACACCGCTCCGTACGCCAAACACCCCTGCTGAGCTGCGGTACAATGAAAGCCATCAAGCAACCAGGAACATTATTGAGCGCACAATCGGCGTGCTGAAACAACGGTTCCGCTGTCTGGACCATTCCGGAGGAGCCCTGCAGTACTCGCCTGAGCAAGTTTCGAACTTCGTAGTCGTGTGCTGCATGTTGCACAACATGGCAATCCTCAGGACCCAGCCAATGCCACCAGGCCTTGTAGCACCACCAGAGGAGGAGGAGGAAGAGGAGGAAGAGGACGAGGACGGTGATCATCAGCAGCACCAAGGCAGGAGGGCGGCCCACAATGGTCAAACTGCAAGGGCCGTCCGTCAACGACTAATAGCAAGCCGCTTCTAGGGCCCCTGCCATTGCTACAAACACTAATCAACCCAGCACGCAACCCCTAAGCCGGCCAAGGCACCAATAATTCCAACCACCAGCCATGTATATTTTGAATACAGAAACTTATTTATTTTACAAACTCTGTGTGTGTCAATTCCTCATGACAAACTCATAGAAATAAACACAAAAAAACAGTCAATAACATAACTGGTTCTCACAACCTGGAGATAATGTCCAAAACACTAAACAAAAGTTGGACCATGAACCTCGGCCTTTAATAAAAAAATGACCAGCATTTTGGCACACCTCCTACTTTTTGCCCTTCGAGGGTGATCTCCTTCCCTTGCGCACTTCCCCCCTTCTAACCCTACTGCTCCTCCGTAATGGGACCTCAGTGGCTGCAGCAAGGCTGGTGGAAGGCTGCTGCTCGTCAGACCCTGACACTGCAGATGCCCCTGAAGGACGGCCTCGACCACTTCTGGGCCTGGAGGGCCCGGCTGCAGACTGCACCAACTCTGCATGGGCGGCAGCAGTCTGTCCTACAGGCGGTGGCAAGTGCAGTGGAGAAGTGACAGTGTTGGCAGCAGGAATGCTGTCATCGTGAGAGAGGACAGCAACTCCCTGCTCGCCCGACACACTGGCACTCCCACGGGGCAGCACTTCAGCATCCGGAGCAATTTGCCGGAGAACAGATTGCTGGCCTGCTGCGGCGCGGTGACAGCCCCGGGGACATGTGCACGAACCATCGAGGATGGCAGCAGTCAGTGCTCGCGTGGCCTCAATCTGAGTCTGCATGAGAGCAGTCTGAGATGGGTTCCTGGCAGCCAGTGACTGAATTGCAGCACTAAGCTTTAATGTGGCATCCGCCTGTGCTACAGCGAAGTGCTCCACACTCCTTGCCAGTGATTCAATGCATTCGGGCACCCTTCCCACTGCACCCATGAGCTCAGTGTGCATGCCCACCGCCTGGGTGTTCATTTCTGCAATCAGCCGCTCCTCCTCTGCGTCCATTGCAGTAGGAGTGTCTGGCATACTCTCCCTCTGGGGAGAAGGCCCCCGTTCTTCCCTACCCCCCCCCATGGCGTTGCTGCAGCCCGCTGGGTCCTGGAGCTTCACCATCATCAGCCCCTTCCCCCTTGCTCCCCTCCGGGGAAGGCGTGTTCCCAGTGTGGGCATGGGCTTCCTCGGGAGAGGGTGGCACTGATGCTCCGGCTTCCTCTTCCTCCTCAGCTGCAGCATCACTCCCAGTGGCAGCTTCAGGGCCCGTCTCCTCAGCTGGTGAATCACCATCTGAAAGCAGGGAGGTACAAGAGTGGCTTTAGTGTGAGGACAGGGTGGCAGTAAGGGAGGAATAAGTGCAGCGAGTTAGCAAGTTGGATTGAAAGTGTCAAAGGCTGGTATTGTGAGGGACAAGTGGAAGGACAGAGGACAAAAAGGTGATGACCTTACCATTGCTGTCCACAATGGGGTCGGCGTCTCCAGTGGCGACGGGACCGATCACCCGGCTTGCCACAATCCTGTGGACGCGCTCCTCCAGATCGCTGAGGGGTTGCAGCTGAAGCCGCCCTCCACCCGTCCGTTGCTGCTGTCTCCGATTATGAGCCAGCTTAGCCTGCAAGAAAAAGGACAGCATCTGAGTAAATATACAGCCATGGTCTTGCCTGATGTGCCTCCCATAGGTGAATAGCCCTTACAATATACAGCCATGGTCTTGCCTGATGTGCCTCCCATAGGTGAATAGCCCTTACTGTATGCAGCCATGGTCTTGCCTGATGTGCCTCCCATAGGTGAATAGCCCTTACTGTATGCAAAGTGTGGAATGTGTGTGTGTGTTTGATGAAAGGGCCATAGGTGTTGGATGAGTGTTGTGCATTGGGGTTTTAAGACCCTCTGGCCATAGAGTGAGGTTGAGATGGAGGGATGGAGAGGTATTGAGAAAAAGCCACTCACCCTGACGACCCGAGTGAGGTCGTTGAACTTTTTGCGGCATTGAACATGGGTCCTGGGCACCATGCTCCTGGAGGAGACGCTCTGAGCCACCTCCCTCCACACTCTTCTGAACTCGCGTGGCAAAGGCCTCCTGCCACTCTCCGGGAACAGCATGCATCGTCTGCGCTCCACTGCGTCAACCAGAGCATCCAAGGCCCGCTCGGTGAAGCGATGAGCGCGTTCTCTCACCCTCTCCATGCTTGGCAGCAAAATGGATTACAGGTCTCTCCAGGCTGAGATTCAAGGCTGCAATGAGCAGGGTGTGGCTGGGGAGCAAGTGGCCCCCCCCGCTTTAAGAAGTGTCCGGCGCCATTGTGTCTGTGTTCCCTCGCTAACTGGCAGCAGCTGCGCTGCGCTCGTGCGCTGAGTTAGCGCCTCACTCCTTGGCCTTTGCGCCTTAAGAGAGGTGTGCAGCGCCTACTTTAGCGCTCCACTCACCTCCCGGGGCGGTAAAAGTGAAGTTTCCTGTCAGTGCCGATAATTAGCGCCAGGCGCTAATATTTGCGTCCGGACGATATTTGCGCCCCAAATGGGGCGCGACCTAATTTCTACCCCCAAGTGTGTAAATCAAACAGGGCCACAGTAAATAATAATTCTAAAAGGACTAAGAGTGTTAAAAAAACAAGCCTGAAGGCTTTGTGTCTTAATGCGAGGAGCATTCGTAATAAGGTGGATGAATTAGCTGCGCAAATAGATATAAACGGATATGATATCATTGGGATTACGAAGACATGGCTCCAGGGTGACCAAGGCTGGGAATTCAACATCCAGGGGTATTCAATATTCAGGAAGGACAGGCAAAAAGGAAAAGTAGGTGGGGTAGCATTGCTGGTTAAAGAGGCGATTAACACAATAGTAAGGAAGGATATTAGCTCTGATGATGTGGAATCTGTATGGGTAGAGCTGAGAAATACCAAGGGGCAGAAAACGTTAGTGGGAGTGGTATACAGACCCCCAAACAGTAATGCTGAGGTTGGGGATGGCATTAAACAGGAAATTAGAGACGCGTGCAATAAGGGCACAGCAGTTATCATGGGTGACTTTAATCTACATATAGATTGGGCTAACCAAATTAGTAACAATACTGTGGAGGAGGAATTCCTAGAGTGTATACGGGATGGTTTCCTGGACCAATATGTCGAGGAACCAACTAGCGATCAGGCCATCTTAGACTGGGTATTATGTAATGAGAAAGGATTGATTAGCAATCTTGTTGTGCGAGGCCCCTTGGGGCAGAGCAATCATAATATAATAGAATTCTTCATTAAGTTGGAGAGTGAAGTAGTTGACTCAGAGACTAGGGTCCTGAATTTAAATAAAGGAAACTACGATGGTATGAGGCGCGAGTTGACTAGCATGGATTGGGGAACGTTACTTAAAGGGTTGACGGTGGATAGGCAATGGCAAACATTTAAAGATCGCATTGATGAACTACAGAATTTGTTCATCCCTGTCTGGCATAAAAATAAAACAAAAAAGGTGGCGCAGCCGTGGCTAACAAGGGAAATTAGGGATAGCATAAGATCCAAGGAGAGGACATATAAATTGGCCAGAAAAAGCAGCAAACCTGAGGATTGAGAGCAGTTTAGGATTCAGCAAAGGAGCACAAAAGATTAATTAAGAGGGGGAAAATAGAGTATGAGAGTAAGCTTGCAGGGAACATAAAAACTGACTGTAAAAGCTTCTATAGATATGTGAAGAGAAAAAGATTGGTGGAGTCAAGCATAGGTCCCTTGCAGTCAGAATCAGGGGAATTTATAATGGGGAACAAAGAAATGGCAGACCAATTAAATACATACTTTGGTTCTGTCTTCACAAAGGAGGACACAAATAACCTCCCAGAGACGTTGGGGTACATAGGGTCAAATGAGAGGGAGGAACTGAATGAAATCAGTATTTGTAGGGAAATGGTGTTAGGGAAATTGACGGGATTGAAGGCCGATAAATCCCCAGGGCCTGATAATCTACATCCTAGGGTACTTAAGGAAGTGGCCCTAGAAATAGTAGATGCATTGCTGGTCATCTTCCAAAATTCTATAGACTCTGGCACAGTTCCCATGGATTGGAGGGTAGCTAATGTAACCCCACTATTTAAAAAAGGTGGTAGAGGGAAAATGGGGAATTATAGACCTTTAAGCCTGACATAAGTAGTGGGGAAAATGCTAGAGTCCATTATAAAAGATGTAATAGCAGAGCACTTGGAAAACAGTGACAGGATCGGACAAAGTCAACATGGATTTACAAAAGGTAAATCGTGCTTGACTAATCTACTGGAATTTTTTGAGGATGTAACTGGTAGGATAGATAAGGGAGAACCAGTGGATGTGGTGTATTTGGACTTTCAGAAGGCTTTCGATAAGGTCCCGCATAAGAGATTAGCGTGTAAAGTTAAAGCACATGAATTGGGGGTAAGGTACTGACTTGGATAGAGAACTGGTTGGCAGACAGGAAGCAAAGAGTTGGAATAAACGGGTCTTTTTCTGAGTGGCAGGCAGTGACTAGTGGGGTACCGCAGGGATCGGTGCTAGGACCCCAGCTATTCACAATATATATTAATGATCTAGACGAGGGATCTAGATGTAATATCTCCAAGTTTGCAGATGACACAAAGCTGGGTGGGCGTGTGTGCTGTGAGGAGGATGCTGAGAAACTCCAGTATGATTTGGACAGGTTGGTTGATTGGGCAGATGCATGGCAGATGCAGTATAATGTGGATAAATGCAAGGTTATCCACTTTGGTGGCAAAAACAGGAAGGCAGATTATTATCTGAACGGCAATAGATTGGGAGAAGGGGAAGTGCAACGAGACCTGGGTGTCCTTGTGCACCAGTCGCTGAAGGTAAGCATGCAGGTGCAGCAGGTGGTTAAGAAGGCAAATGGTATGTTGGCCTTCATAGTGAGAGGATTCGAGTACAGGAGCAAGGATGTCTTGCTGCAGTTGTACAGGGCCTTGGTGAGACCACACCTTGAGTATTGTGTGCAGTTTTGGTCGCCTTATCTGAGGAAGGATGTTCTAGCCATGGAGGGAGTGCAGCATAGATTCACCAGACTGATACCTGGAATGGCAGGAATGACGTATGAGGAGAGATTGGGTCGATTGGGCTTATATTCGCTGGAGTTTAGAAGAATGAGAGGGGATCTCATTGAAACTTATAAAATTCTAACAGGACGAGACAGACTAGATGCAGGAAGGATGTTCCCGATGGCGGTGGAGTCCAGAACCAGGGGTCACAGTCTAAAGATAAGGGGTAAGTCATTTAGGACAGAGATGAGGAATTTCTTCACCCAGAGAGTGATGAATCTCTGGAATTCTCTACCACAAAAGGCAGTTGATGCCAATTCATTAAATATATTCAAGAAGGAGTTAGATATATTTCTTAAGGCTAAAGTGATCAAGAGATATGGGGAGAAAGCAGGGACAGGGTACTGAATTTGGATGATCAGCCATGATCTCATTAAATGATGGGGCAGGCTCGAGGGGCCGAATGGCCCACTCCTGCTCCTATCTTCTATGTTTCTATGTTTCTAAAAGCAGATTCCATCTTATACTATTCACTGAATTTTGATGATCTTAACTTGTAATATTATGGGAAACGTGAACAGCTTCTATCATTTACCCCATTATAAAATATCACTTTGCATTTTATTCCAACATATTTGTTCTCATAACCATATTCCTTCCGTTGCACCAACAGCAAGAGCTCCTTCTGCCACTTTGGCCTGTCTTCTCGAACTCGCTACCTCAGTATCTGTGCCTTGTCACCTCCTTCAAAATCTTCCTTAACACCTTCCTCTTTGACCAGGTTTTTTCCCCAACAAGGTGGGCCCCAACTTATGGTGGACAGGCAATGGCCAAAGGTCTGACATCACAGCAAATCATTTATATTATAATGTATAAATAATTCAAGCTGCCACTTTGTTTTAAATGCTGCTCCCTCCCAATCATCCCAACAGACGCAATGTTGAAATACAGATGGTACATTTAGAGGTCACCCTACTTGTGTTATCCGTCTCTTACCGTTATTCCGATTGCCTTTTCTAGTGGCTAATCTCCCTCGTAGCGTGTGTTTTAAGGCTGATTTCGCAGCTCTGCTCATATCTGCCTACTAACTTGGGGAAATCTACACTACGCTCCTCTGCTGCTGCATTTCGTCTGTGTTTGGACAGGATTTGGGTGGGCTTAAGTTCTAATTAGGTGGGCCGTGGCTCACCCGTGGCTATGTCTCTGTTCCTGACCCTCTTTCCTTTTCAGTCCAATCGCTATCCACCACCCTGTAAAGCACTCTGAGACATCTAAGCGCACCTAATGTGTATTACACAACATTACAAAATGTAAGTTTTTCTTCTTCTTTCCATAATTCTCAAATCATAGCAAAGTGACTTTGTAGCATCGACAACAATCACTCCTGAATTTCAACATAGGAATGAATTTTTCACTCCATGATAACTTCCAGAAGCAAATGAACACATAGTTCATCAGCAGTCTGGGTTCAATGACAATGCTGAACCTATAATGAATTCTGGGGTAAGCGTGAGTTCAGTACTGCAAGAACCTGTGCTCCTCCTCAGACAAAACAAAGTCACATCAGCATTATGTGCTCTGTCTCAAATTCACTTCAGATACAAGTGGAGACTTATCTGATATCATCCAGGCATCCATGTCTCCTTGCACGTCTCACTGACAGATGCTCTTGTCAGGTAAGCATGTCCTGATATCTAGTTTCTTGCATTCAATGCAGCAGCAACAGCAAGACAAATGTAACGTGCATCACATATCAGGTTTAGTACTGAATGTTCTGGGTCCAGTTGATGACATGTTCTCACAGCACCTGCTTGTAATGAGAGCATCTTTCCAAAAATGGTGCCAGAATGTGTAACTGGTCTGTGAGGCTATGTGTAAAATTAGTTGTCTCGCCCATCTTTATAACTGAGGGTGCATGACTTCTTGCCCAGTAGCTCTTCGTGGATAGAAAATCCTCTTCCCTTGGACCCGTGCCATTCTGGGATGGTCGACCACCTGTTCTTTCTTGTGCTGCTTTGGTTGGGTACTCCTGTGTTTGATGCCTAGAATGCACCTCTTTACTTTGGAGGCTACATTGACATTTTAGCAAAAAGCCAGTCAATTTTTTACACTTTCTCCCTGGAGCAACCTCCAAAGGAGGGGCCATTAGTGCCTGAGGACCATAGAGGTGAAGATATTGAGCTGTTAATTCCTTTTACCGCATGCAACATAAACACTTTGATAGATTCCAGCAAACCAGCCACATAGTTTGGAAAATACACCAAATGCATTTGCGTGTTCTTACCCTGCCAGCATGTATTCATTCTGTTTCAGCTCAATTGTGGATCTGTAGAATTTTCAGTGAAAGTTTTGTTAGCATCAGTTTAGCAGAAGTCATCAAACTTTCTGAAACGCGAACTGTTTTTTGTTGAAAAGTTGCTGCAAGTGGCTGAAGGTTAATGAATAGGACTGCTTATAAATGGTTAACATGAAAAAGTGTATTTCTCAATGTTTAAGGAAAAGATGTTCCTACCCTTGTATATAATCACAGTATTTGACAACAGTGTTAGAAAAGTCTATTAATCAATTAAAAAATGTTTTTAAAAATTGACAACATTTCCACTGTTTGGCTCTATTATAAAATAAGCACAGAGGAAAACTATCCACTGTTCTATGAGTTCCATTTTTATCACATAACACGTCAAGTGTCAAAGGACTGTTTCATTGTAACGTGATTACCAAACAAACAGTGTAATCTTTAGAAAAATACATGCAACTCAGTCCATATTCATGGGGATTGTGGCACAAATGATATTGTCCATGAGATGGTACAGCGTGATCAAGATGTTATTTCATTATATGTAAATTGCAATTTGCATGCATTTAGAATGCTGTCTAGAATGTCAAAAGGGGACTGAACACAATGGCTGGAATTTTCTTTACCTGGGTGGGTCGGATGCAGGCGGTTGGCGTGGCGGGTCGCGACACTGTTCCCCATTTCATGCCACTCCTCAGAGCAACTTTCCCTTAATGCAGCCTATTAAAGCAGGCCTGCACATTTCCCGGCCCTATTAAATGGTGTGTGTCTGATGACGTAATCGATGACTCAATTCCAGCCGGGATATTTGAAGGAGCCTTGGCCACATCTAGGTTCATCTAGGATTGTGCAGGCACTGTATTGGAGCACTTGAGTGTTGCTAAGCCTTGCACGTGTGGCTGCACAAATTCAGAGGGCTGTACCCAGGTTCTCAGATGACTCCCTTCATATGCTTGTAGAGGGAGTGAGAGCACGCAGGGAGGTCCTCTTCCCTTGTGATGGGTGGAAGAGGTCAACAGCAGGGATGTTGTCAGGAGGACCTGGGTGCAGTGCCGGAAATGCTTCAATGATCTCATTAGTTCAGGAAAGGTAAGTGGAAAGCCATACTCAACTTCATCCTGCTGTGCCTCTCATCACATCCCCATCACTCTGCCTTGCCAAGCCTGCTCCTGCATATAATTACTCACACCGACATACTTTGCATGTCCACCCATCCCTCTCGCTCTATCTACATTATCACATCCCCATCTGACTAACCACCCCTCACACTCACCCTCATCCTAGTGCAATCATACCAACTAACAACACACAAGGAGGCCATTTGGCATTGGCACCCCGCTCCATCATAGTCACCCTCTAAAGATGTAACCCACCCATTCCTTACACTCATTCCATCACTCTCACTCAAACTTCTCTTCTTTCCCTCCTTGCAGGAAAAGAGAGCCCACAATAAGAGGGAGAGAACCAGAGGTGGCCCTCCATCATTGGTGACTTTAACTGCAGCAGAGGAGGTCGCCCTGGAAGCACCAGGAGTTGCAGAGCAGCTGGCAGTGGGAGACGGAGAGAGGGGGACATCTCAGCAACCTGGTGACAGATTACATCTCATACAGCCACATGGCATACAGCAGTCACTCATATGGAGACTGATGTCAGCAGCCAGTGAACGTTCATCATATGCATAATGGTATCGTTACCCATTCTTGATATGACATTTCTAAATCATCTCTTTACTCTCCCACAGGTCCATCAGGAGCCCCCCCCCCCCCCACTGTCCAGGAGGAAGAGGAAGACGACTCCTCAGAGGAGCCTCCAGCCTCTGAGAGTGCACCGTCAGCAGACATAAGCGCACCCTGCACCAGCGGAGCTACGCACACCTTGGTGGGTCCCACGTGAGATAGAGTAGTGTTGTCACCTGGTGTCTCACAAGTCACAAGTGAGCAAGAGGAGATGGTGGAGACAGGGACAACAGTGGAGACTGAAGGAGTCCATCTCCAACATGAGCACCACTGTGTTGCAGGCGATGGCGACTGTAGGCTCTTCCATGGAAAGGATGGCCATCTGCATGGAGCAACGAATGCGCCACTCACATGAGCACATGCTATCTGTGGAGAATAGATGGCAGAGGCTCATAGATCTCATCTCCAGGAGGGATGTCAACATAGACCTGGGTCCTCATGGTCCCACTGCTGTGCAGCAAAGTGCTGTCCAGCTCCTTGCTAGCAGGGAAGTGCAGGTGGTTCATGAGAGGGATGACGGTGAGTGGGGACATGGAAGTGGGACTCCTCTAAAGCGCTCACACTTCTCCCCCGTTGCAACCCTCTCAGTCAGAGCCCCATTTGCCTGCTGGGATCGCGATGGCCGAGTCTGCCCCTGCACAGTCGCAGGAGGAGCAGACATTGGCGGGGCCATCACAGGCTCCAAGACCAGAGGACGTCTGCCAAAAGTGTCTATGCAGTCGCAGCAGGGAAGTGAGCAGGCTGCCTCTACCTCTGCTGAAGCCACAGGGGTTACACCTCATAGAAGCACATGTAAGAGAAAGGTGACACACAAGTAGATGCACAAGGGTAAGAACTTGGGTGTTTTAATAACTGTTTGCGTTAAGCTTCTGTTACTCTGATGTCACACATAGAAGTATTTATTTTCACCACTTTTGAGTCATGGCCAATTTTGTCATCAACTTTGGCAGTGGCTCAGTTTGTTGAAGTGAATGGTGAGACATAATGTTACTTCCAGCAATGGTGGTCAGTGTGAAATGAATGGATTGGTCATTGTAGAGATGCTTTATGGTATTGCTGTGGGGTGGTGGGAACCTGGTGCAGCATATGGCAGCCATATGGTTGTAATGCCTGAAGTTAAGTAAATCTAGCCATGATGAGTCCATCCCTAGCCTTACGGGCAGCAATGTGCTCGGGTGCTGGTTGGATGTTGACTGCAGGTTCCTCCAGCTCCTCCTTCTCATCTTCCAGCTGATGCTCCTCCTCCTCCTCCTCCTCCTCTGAAGAGGCTGTACGCTCTGCGCCTTGCTCCTCATGAAGCAATAATCCTTGCTGCTTCACTATGTTGTGCAGGGCGCAGCAGACCACAACGATTCTGGAGACCCTGGCTGGTGCATACTGAAGTGCTTCTCCAGATCTGTCAAGGCATCTGAATCGCATTTTCAGCATGTCTATTGTCTGCTCTATGACACATCTGGTGGACATGTGGCTTTCAATATATCTCTCCTCAGCCTCAGTACTTGGCCTCCTCAAGGGTGTCAAGAGCCACGTCGTCAGTTCTCCAAGCAGCCAGGTGGAAAGTCTGTTTGGAGGTATGAAGAGCTGAGGGAGGGTAGACTGGCGCAGGACGAAAGAGTCATGACAGCTGCCAGGGAATCTGGCGCACACATGCATGATGATCTTCCTATGGTTGCAGACGAGCTGCACATTGAGGGAGTGGAAGCCCTTGCGGTTGACAAAGACTCCTGGGTGTTGATGGGATGCCCTAATGGCCACATGTGTGCAGTCGATGATGCCATGCACCTGTGGGAAGGCAGCCAGAGCAGCAAAGCCGAGCGCCTGCTCAGTATCACTGGCGTCATTAGTGGCAAAGTTAATATAATTGACTGATTTGTCAAACATGGTATCTGTGACCTGTGTGATGCATCTGTGGGCAGCCAACTGCGAGATGCTGCAAATGTCTGCTGAAGATCCCTGGAAGGAGCCTGAGGCGAAGAAGTTGAGGGTGCTGGTGACTTTGACAGCCACTGGTAAGGCGTGTCCACCAGGCCCTCTGGGCTGCAGGTCTTGCTCCAGCAAGCTGCAAATGTCTGCGATGACCTGAAGCGATAGCCTGAACATCCTTTGGCACTGTTGCTCAGTCATGTTGAGGAAGATCATCCTCTGCCTGTATACCCTGTGTTGGGAGTATCGCCTCCACGTGGTGCAGCCCTGCGCTGATGCCCTCTGTCCTGTGCAGCATCAGGTGGTTGAGGAGAAGGTTGGTGGTGTTGTTGTTGGTGCTGCTGGTGTGCCTGGTGCTGCTGGTGTTGGGGCTCATCGTGGTCCAATTCTGAGGACCAAGGTGAGACAGTATAAATGGCACCCATGCTGATGTATGGAAGGCAGGTCAAGTAGAGATGAGAGAACCAATCTGTCAATGGTGTGATAGGTTGTAGCAATGAGGTGACAGTGGTTGCCGAATTTGCTGAAAACACTTGCAAACTCTAGAAATCTAAATCTGTGCTGACAATGCACTCAGCAACAACATATGCCTTAGTAAAGTAACCAAGTGTCAGGTGGTAGTATTTATTGTGCTTTCCATGCTGTACAATAATGAGTTCCATCAATGGCCACTGAACTTCTGCTTCAGGTTTACAGACGTGGCTCCCGAACTGCGTGATTCTCGTGCTCACACAGTGAAATTGGAAAGGTAGGGTTAAAAAGACGATTAAGGGTCTGTCAACTACCTAATAATGATCTAAATTAGCTCGGCCGCCTAAGAACATAAGAAATAGGAGCAGGAGTAGGCCAATCGGCCCCTCGAGCCTGCTCCGCCATTCAATAAGATCATGGCTGATCTGATCCTAACCTCAAATCTAAAGAACACAAGAAGTAGGAGCAGGACCCGGCCACTCAGCCCCTGGGCCCGCTCCGCCACCCACAGGGCCTTGACCGATCCGAACTCAGCCTCATGTCCAATTTCCTGCCCGCTCCCCGTAACCCCTAATTCCTTTACTTCTAGGAAACTGTCTATTTCTGTTTTAAATTTATTTAATGATGTAGCTTCCACAGCTTCCTGGGGCAGCAAATTCCACAGACCTACTACCCTCTGAGTGAAGAAGTTTCTCCTCATCTCAGTTTTGAAAGAGCAGCCCCTTATTCTAAGATTATGCCCCCTAGTTCTAGTTTCACCCATCCTTGGGAACATCCTTACCGCATCCACCCGATCAAGCCCCTTCACAATCTTATATGTTTCAATAAGATCGCCTCTCACTCTTCTGAACTCCAATGAGTAGAGTCCCAATCTACTCAACCTCTCCTCATATGTCCACCCCCTCATCCCAGGGATTAACCGAGTGAACCTTCTTTGTACTGCCTCGAGAGCAAGTATGTCTTTTCTTAAGTATGGACACCAAAACTGTATGCAGTATTCCAGGTGCGGTCTCACCAATACCTTATATAACTGCAGCAATACCTCCCTGTTTTTATAATCTATCCCCCTAGCAATAAAAGCCAACATTCCGTTGGCCTTCTTGATCACCTGCTGCACCTGCATACTAACTTTTTGATTTTCTTGCACTAGGACCCCCAGATCCCTTTGTACTGCAGTACTTTCCAGTTTCTCGCCATTAAGATAATAACTTGCTCTCTGATTTTTCCTGCCAAAGTGCATAACCTCACATTTTCCAATATTGTATTGCATCTGCCAAATCTCCGCCCACTCACCCAGCCTGTCTATATCCCCTTGTAGGTTTTTTATGTCCTCCTCACTTTCTACTTTCCCTCCCATCTTTGTATCATCTGCAAACTTTGATATGTTGCACTCGGTCCCCTCCTCCAAATCGTTAATATAGATTGTAAAGAGTTGGGGACCCAGCACCGACCCCTGCGGAACACCACTGGCTACTGGTTGCCAGTCCGAGAATGAACTATTTATCCCAACTCTCTGCTTCCTGTTAGATAACCAATCCTCCACCCATGCCAGAATATTACCCCCAATCCAGTGATTTTTTTATCTTGAGCAATAATCTTTTATGTGGCACCTTGTCGAATGCCTTCTGGAAGTCTAAATACACTACGTCCCCTGGTTCCCCTGTACGTTATGTCCTCAAAGAACTCAAGCAAATTTGTCAGACATGACTTCCCCTTCATAAAGCCATGCTGACTTTGTCCTATTAAATTATGTTTATCTAAATGTTCCGTTACTGTCTCCTTAATAATAGACTCCAAAATTTTACCCACCACAGATGTTAGGCTAACTGGTCTATAATTTCCAGCCTTCTGCCTACTACCCTTTTTAAATAAGGGTGTTACATTAGCAGTTTTCCAATCTGCCGGGACCTTTGCTGAGTCCAGGGAATTTTGGAAAATTATTACCAAAGCATCCACAATCCCTACTGCCACTTCCCTCTGCCGTTTGGGTCAATTAAGGGTCTGTCAACTACCTAATAATGATCTAATTTAGCTCGACCGCCTCTGCCGTTCGGGTCATGGCCGCGCTGGCAAACGCGCCCGAGTGAAAGGCATGAAGAGGTGGGATGATGGCGGGGTCCCAACCAGCTCTGCTTTTTTTCAACTTTCACTCTTGACCCGCCTCCAATCTTGCACGACCGGCCACGTGACAATTCCGGCCAATGTTGGTAAATCAAGGGCCAATACCCCTCTTTTATATTAATCCCTAATGTGTCTACTAACATTAAAAATATGGACACTTTGCTGATAATGTATTCTATGTTCTTTGAAGAACAAGAGAAACCATTTTCAAGCTTTTGTAAAATGTTAGTTTTCCTAATAAATGTATAACAAATACACTGTGATATAACATTTTATGGACAACATAAATGCATAAGAAGGCATTACATGAGAAAAGGCCATTCAGCCCATCAAGCCTCTGTCCACCACAGACCATGCGTAATGATTAACAAGGACAACTAAGGAAAATGTGAAACTGAGACATGGCAGGAGTACATCTATGAAACTGAAGCTGATACAAATGAAAGTGATCTACAGATCCACTTAACTCCAATGTTTCAGTGAGGTAGGGATAACAATTAACAATCACTGCATGTTTTATGGATCTGGAAGGGGTTTATACACAATTGGAGAGTGCACCCCAGCTTCACAAGAGAGAAACTATAAAAATAGTATAACATATAGTGTACCAGTCAACAGGTGTAGCTCACCACAAGATTATATTGGGAAAGAGCTTGTTAAAATATAGCAACATCATAAAAAAGAACCCAAATTATTTCAGCCAGGGCAAAGGAAACATTATTGGAGGCAAATGGAAAGATTTGTCTTACCAACACTCCCACATTTGGTACCTGGAATCATAAGAACATAAGAAATAGGAGCAGGAATAGGCCACTTGGCCCCTCGAGCCTGCTCCGCCATTCAATAAGATCATGGCTGATCTTGGGCTCAAAGCCAATTCCCTGCCCGCTCCCCATAACCCTTCACTCCCTTATCTTGCAAAAATCTGTCTATCTCCACCTTAAATGTATTTAATGACCCAGCCTCCACGGCTGTCTGGGGCAGAGAATTCCACAGATTTACGACCCTCTGAGAGAAGAAATTCCTCCTCATCTCAGTTCTAAAAGGGAGACCCTTTATTCTGAAACTATGCCCCCGAGTTCTAGATTTCCCCACGAGGGGAAACATCCTCTCTGCATCTACCTTGTCGTGCCCCCTCAGTATCTTATATGTTTCAATAAGATCACCTCTCATTCCCTAAATTCCAATGAGTATAGGCCCAACCTGCTCAACCTTTCTTCATAAGTCAACCCCCTCATCTCAGGAATCAACCGTGTGAATCGTCTCTGAACTGCCTCCAATGTAAGTATATCCTTCCTTAAATAAGGAGACCAAAACTGTACGCAGTACTCAAGGTGTGGTCTCACCAATATCCTGTACAGTTGTAGCAGGACTTCCCTGCTTTTATACTCCAACCCCCTTGCAATAAAGGCCAACATTCCATTTGCCTTTTTGATTACATGCTAACTTTTTGTGTTTCATGCACAAGGACCCCCAGGTCCCTCTGAATTGTAGCATTTTGTAATCTCTCTCCATTTAAATAATAATTTGCTTTTTTATTTTTCCTGCCAAAGTGGATAACCTCGCACTTTCCCACATTATACTCCATCTGCCAAATGTTTGCCCACTCACTTAGCCTGTCTATATTCCTTTGCAGATTCTTTGAGTCATAGAAACATAGAACATAGGAGCAGGAGTAGGCCATTCGGCCCCTCGAGCCTGCTCCATCATTTAATGAGATCATGGCTGATCATCCAGATTCAGTACCCTGTCCCTGCTTTCTCCCCATATCCCTTGATCCCTTTAGCCTTAAGAAATATATCTGACTCCTTCTTGAATATATTTAATGAATTGGCCTCAACTGCCTTCTGTGGTATAGAATTCCACAGGTTCACCACTCTCTGGTTGAAGAAATTCCTCCGATCCCTGCGGTACCCCACTAGGCACTGCCTGCCACTCGGAAAAAGACCCGTTTATTCCAACTCTTTGCTTCCTGTCTGCCAACCAGTTCTCTATCCAAGTCAGTACCTTACCCCCAATCCCATCTGCTTTAACTTTGCACGCTAATCTCTTATGCAGGACCTTATCGAAAGCCTTCTGAAAGTCCAAATACACCACATCCACTGGTTCTCCCTTATCTATTCTACCAGTTACATCCTCAAAAAATTCCAGTAGATTAGTCAAGCACGATTTACCTTTTGTAAATCCATGTTGACTTTGTCCGATCCTGTCACTGTTTTCCAAGTGCTCTGCTATTACATCTTTTATAATGGACTCTAGCATTTTCCCCACTACTTATGTCAGGCTTAAAGGTCTATAATTCCCCATTTTCCCTCTACCACCTTTTTTAAATAGTGGGGTTACATTAGCTACCCTCCAATCCATGGGAACTGTTCCCGAGTCTATAGAATTTTGGAAGATGACCAGCAATGCATCTATTATTTCTAGGGCCACTTCCTTAAGTACCCTAGGATGTAGATTATCAGGCCCTTGAGATTTAACAGCCTTCAATCCTGTCAATTTCCCTAACACCATTTCCCTACAAATACTGATTTCATTCAGTTCCTCCCTCTCATTAGACCCTATGTTCCCTGACATCTCTGGGAGGTTATTTGTGTCCTCCTTTGTGAAGACAGAACAAAGTATGTATTTAATTGGTCAGCCATTTCTTTGTTCCCCATTATAAATTCCCCTGATTCTGACTGCAAGGGACCTACGCTTGACTTCAACAATCTTTTTCTCTTCACATATCTGTAGAAGTTTTTACAGTCAGTTTTTATGTTCCCTGCAAGCTTACTCTCATACTCTATTTTCCCCCTCTTAATTAATCCTTTTGTCCTCCTTTGCTGATTCCTAAACTGCTCCCAATCCTCAGGTTTGCTGTTTTTTCTGGCCAATTTATATGTCCTCTCCTTGGATCTTATGCTATCCCTAATTTCTCTTGTTAGCCACGGTTGAGTCACCTTTTTTGTTTTATTTTAATGCCAGAGAGTCCTCTGCACAACTTGCTTTCCCACCCATCTTTGTATCATCCGCAAACTTGGCTACATTACACTTGGTCCCTTCATCCAAGTCATTAATGTAGATTGTAAATAGTTGAGGCCCTAGCACCGATCCCTGTGGCACCCCACTAGTTACCGTTTGCCAACTAGAAAATGACCAATTTATCCCGACTCTCTGCTTTCTGTTAGTTAGCCAATTCTCTATCCAAGCTAATATATTACCCCCAACTCCGTGAGCTCTTATCTTATGCAGTAACCTTTTATGTGGCACCTTATCGAATGCCTTCTGGAAATCCAAATACACCACATCCACTGGCTCACCCTTATCCACCCTGCTCGTTACATCCTCAAAGAACTCCAGCAAATTTGTTAAACATGATTTCCCTTTCATAAAACCATGCTGACTCTGCTTGACTGCATTATGATTTTACAAATGCCCTGCAACTGCTTCCTTAATGAAGGACTCCAGCGTTTTCCCAACGACAGATGTTAGGCTAACTGGTCTATAGTTTCCTGCTTTCTGTCTCCCTCCTTTCTTAAATAGGGGTGTTACATTTGCGGTTTTCTAATCTGCTGGGACCTCTCCAGAGTCCAGGGAATTTTGGTATATTGCAACTAATGCATCCACTATCTCTGCAGCCACTTCTTGTAAGACCCTGGGATGCAGGCCATCTGGTCCAGGGGACTTGTCGTCTTTTTGTACCAAGTACTTTTTCCTTAGTGATAGTGATTGTCTTTAGTTCCCCCTCCCTGTGGCCCCTTGATTATCCATTATTGGGATATTGTTAGTGTCTTCTACCGTGAAGACAGATACAAAATATTTGTTCAGAGTCTCTGCCATTTCCCCGTTTCCCATTATTAATTCCCCATTCTCATCCTCTAAGGGACCAACATTTACTTTAGCTACTCTCTCCTTTTTATATACCTGTAGAAGCTCTTACTTTCTGTTTTAATATTTCTTGCCAGTTTACTCTCATAATTCATCTTCTCTCTATTATTTTTTAGTCATCCTTTGCTGGTTTTTTAAATTTCCCAATCCTCTGGCCTCCCACCAATCTTGGCAACATTGTATGCCTTCGTTTTCAATTTGATACCATCCTTTACTTCCTTAGTTAGCCACGGATAGTGCTCCCTTCTCTTAAAATCTTTCTTTCTCACTGTTGAGAGTTATAAAATATCTCCTTAAATGTCCGCCACTGCATTTCAACTGTCTGACCTTTTAATTTATTTTTCCAGTCCACTTTAGCCAGTTCTGCCCTCATGCCATTGCTACCGGGAATGGTAGCGTAGTGGTAATGTCACTGGGCTAATAATCCAGAGACATGAGTTCAAATCCCACCAAAGCAGCTGGAAAATTTAATTTCTGGAATAAAAAGCTAATATCAGTAATGTGTAACCTATCGGATTGTCTGGTTCACTAATATTCCTTTAGAGAAGGAAATCTGCTGTCCTTACCTGGTCTGGTCTATATGTGATTCCAGACCCACAGTAATGTGCTTGACTCTGAACTGCCCTCTGAAATGGCCTAGCAAGTCATTCAGTTGTAACTAACCGCTACGAAACATAATAAGAATGGCACCGGCTACGGACATGGCAATGGCACACCCAGCCCAGTCGACCCTGCAAAGTCCTCCTCACCATCATCTGGGGACTTGTGCCAAAATTGGGAGAGCTGTCCCACAGACTAGTCAAGCTAACAGCCTGACATAGTCATACTCACAGAATCATAGCTTTCAGCCAATGTCCCAAACTCCTCCATCACCATCCCTGGGTATGTCCTGTCCCACCACCAGGACAGACCCACCAGGGGTGGTGGCACAGTGGTATACAGTTGGGAAGGAGTAGCCCTGGGAGTCCTCAATGTCGACTCTGGACCCCATGAAGTCTCATGGCTTCAGGTCAAGCATGGGCAAGGAAACCTCCTGCTGATTACCACCTACCGCCCTCCCTCAGCTGATGAATCAGTACTCCTCCATGTTGAACACCGCTTGGAAGAAGCACTGAGAGTAGCAAGGGCACAGAATGTACTCTGGGTAGGGGACTTCAATGTCCATCACCAAGAGTGGCTCGGTAGCACCACTGCTGGCCGAGTCCTGAAGGACATAGCTGCCAGTCTGGGCCTGCGACAGGTGGTGAGAAAACCTACTTGACCTCCTCCTCACCAATCTACCTGTCACAGATGTTGCTGTCTTCTCACTGAGGACCATCATGTCATGTGGCACGACCACCGTGCTAAATGGGATAGATTCAGAACTGATCTAGCTCAAAACTGGGCATCCATGAGGCGCTGTGGGGCAGCAGCAGAATTGTATTCCACCACAATCTGTAACTGCATGGCCTGGCATGGCATATCCTAACTCTACTATTATCACCAAGCCAGGGGACCAACCCTGGTTCAATAAGGAGTGTAGAAGAGCATGCCAGGAGCAGCACCAGGCGTACCTAAAAATGAGGTGCCAACCTGGGGAAGCTGCAATGCATGCTAAAAAGCGGAAGTAGCATGCTATAGACAGGGCTAAGCGATCCCACAATCAACAGATCAGATCAAAGCTCTGCAGTCCTGCCACATCCGGTCGTGAATGGTGGTGGACCATTAAACAACTAACGGGAGGAGGAGGCTCCATGAATATCCCCATCCACAATGTTGGTGGAGCCCAGCACGTGAGTGCAAAAGACAAGGCTGAAGCATTTTCAGCCAGAAGTGCCGAGTGGATGATCCATATCGGCCTACTCCCAAAGTCCCCACCATCACAGAAGCCAGTCTTCAGCCAATTCAATTCATTCCACGTGATATCAAGAAACGGCTGAGTGCACTGGATACAGCAAAGGCTTTGGGTCCCGGCTATCGTGCTGAAGACTTGTGCTCCAGAACTAGTTGCGCCTCTAGCCAAGCTGTTCCAGTACAGCTACAACACTGGCATCTATCCGACAATGTGGAAAACTGCCCAGGTACATCCTGTCCACAAAAAGCAGGACAAATTCAACCCGGCCAATTACCGCCCCATCAGTCTACTCTCAATCATCACCAAAGTGATGGAAGATGTCATCAACAGTGCTATCAAGCGGCACTTACTCACCAATAACCTGCTCACTGATGCCCAGTTTGGTTCCGCCAAGACCACTTGGCTCCCGACCTCATTACAGCCTTGGTCCAAACATGGACAAAGGAGCTGAATTCCAGAGGTGAGGTGAGAGTGAGTGCGCTTGACATCAAGGCAGCATTTGACCGAATGTGGCATCAAGGAGCCCTAATAAAACTGAAGTCAATGAGAATCAGGGGGAAAACTCTCCACTGGCTGGAGTCATACCTAGCACAAAGGAAGATGGTTGTGGTGATTGAAGGTCAATCATCACAGCCCCAGGAGTTCCTCAGGGCAGTGTCCTAGGCCCAACCATCTTCAGTTGCTTCATCAATGACCTTCCCTCCAATATAAGGTCAGAAATGGGGATCTTCGCTGATGACTGCATAGTGTTCAGCGCCATTCACAACTCCTCAGATAATGAAGCAGTCCATGCCCGCATGCAACAAGACCTGGACGACGTTCAGGCTTGGGCTGATAAGTGGCAGGTAACATTCACGCCACAGAGTGCCAGACAATGACTATCTCCAACAAGCGAGAGTCTAACCACCTCCCCTTGACATTCAACGGCATTACCATCGCTGAATCCCCAACCATCAACATCCTGGGGGTCAACATTGACCAGAAACTTAACTGGACCAGCCACATAAATACTGTGGCAACAAGAGCAGGTCAGAGGCTAGGTATTCTGCGGCGAGTGTCTCACCTGCTGACTCCCCAAAGCCTTTCCATCATCTACAAGGCACAAGTAAGGAGGGTGATGGAATACTCTCCATTTGCCTGGATGAGTGCAGCTGCAACAACACTCAAGAAGCTCGACACCATCCAGGACAAAGCAGCCCATTTGATTGGCACCCCATCCACCACCTTAAACATTCACTCCCTCCACCACCGGCGTACCATGGCTGCAGTGTGCACCATCTACAAGATGCACTGCAGCAACTCACCAAGGCTTCTTCGGCAGCACCTCCCAAACCCGTGACCTCTTCCACCTAGAAAGACAAGGGCATCAGGCGCATGAGAACACCACCACCTCCAAGTTCCCCTCCAAGTCACACACCATCCTGACTTGGAAGTATATCGCCGATCCTTCATCGTCGCTGGGTCAAAATCCTGGAACTCCCTACCTAACAGTACTGTGGGAGTACCTTCACCACATGGACTGCAGCAATAAATGCTGGCGTTGCCAGCGACACCCAGATCCCATAAGCGAATAATAAAAAAAAAAATTTAAATTGCCTTTGTTTAAAATCAGGATACTGGTTTGAGATACAACTTTCTCACCTGCCAACTGAATTTGAAATTCAACCATGTTATGATCACTCTTTCCTAGAGGATCCTTTACTATGAGATCATTTATTAATTCTGTCTCATTACACAGTACCAGATCCAAGATAGCCTGCTCCCTGGTTGGTTCCATTATATACTGTTCTAGGAAACCATCCCGGATACACTCTATGAACTCCTCCTCAAGGCTACCACGGCCAATTTGATTTGTCCAATCAATATGGAGATTAAAATCACCCATGATTATTACCGTACCTTTTTTACAGGACTCCATTATTTGTTGATTTATACTCTGTCCAACAGTATTGCTACTGTTCGGGGGCCTGTAGACTACGCCCACCAGAGACTTTTTCCCCTTATTATTTTTTATCTCCACCCAAACCAATTCTACATCTTGATCTTCTGAGCCAATATCACTTCTCACCACTGCACTGATCCCATCCTTTACCAACAAAGCTACCCCACCTCCCTTTCCTTTCTGTCTATCCTTCCGAATTGTCAAATACCCTGGAATATTCAGTTCCCAGCCCTGGTCACCTTGCAAACACGTCTCTGTAATAGCGATCATATCATACCCATTTGTATCTATATGTGCCGTCAACTCATCTATCTTGTTACGAATGCTGCGTGCATTCAGATATAGAGCTTTTAACTTTGTCTTTTTACCATTTCTCCTTGTTTTGGCCCCAATTTCTGCTGCACTCTTATTTTTAAACATTCTGTCCCTTCCTGTCACACTCTGGTTTTTATTTCTCCCATCTCTATCCTGCTCTATTGTTTTCTCATTTCTCATTGATTTTTTTAATTCCCGCTCACCTGGACCCTCCCCCCCACTATTGTAAGGGGTGACCTGCGGCTCTGTGCTTAGCCTGGGTGCTAGTGCGAGATTAGGCCTTGTTGCCTGTTCTGGTCTCCAGCCAGCCTGATAACACTAGACACCTGTGAGTGGTTCGACCCACTCGCCCTTACGGTTCTGACACTGGACTTAGGTGCGAGAGCAATAATGCAGAGAAAAACTCAGGTAGACCCGGTTGAATAGTGCGAAATGGAAAATCTTTATTGCATATTATTCAAGATTACGAGATACATGTCATAAGCACAGATTAACGACAGTACAATCTTACACACAGTTATGTAACTAATTTTAGGGAAACGAGGAGCGCATGACACATCGTAAAAGGGGACACACATTATACTTATCCTTAAAACTTAAACCCTCCCCTATCAATACCTGTCCTAATCTAGATTTGTAGGATCGAGACTCATGCTCACCACTCGTGATAACTCGGAGAATTCCGAAACTCTGCTCGGATGTTTATACCGCAGCACCTGACTATCCACGTGCTGATCAGGGGTCTCTGTACCCCACTTGTTTACTCATTTCTGCTCCGGCTAGCAGGCTGGACCGTCTGCTGTCATGAAGATCTGTGTTGTCCTCGGAGTTCCTATACTACTCAAAGAAGAGTCTTCCTGTGCCCTCACCAGTTGTCTGTAAAACTCAAAGAAGGGTCTTCCTGGGCAAGGAAGTGTTTATTCGACTTACAGGCGCGGTCGGGGCTTACTGACCGTGGCGATACGTATTGTCGTCTTCTTCTCTTCTCATCTCATCTCATCTCCTCTCGGGGCTTCGGTTCCAACACCGTTTACCGACTTCTCGGGATGGTGCGCCCGTTTCAAGGCCTCACAGCCCAGTTCTCCACAGATCTTCGCGGCAAGCCACGAGGTTGATCCTAGCGGATCAGAGTCCAGAGCCGTCAGGCAAGAGAATAAAAGTTCAACAGCCTTCCAGCGAGTCAAAGCAGCAAGCGCAAGAAGAAGCAGAGGCAGCAGTCAGCAGCAAGAGCAGCAAGAGAAAGATGGACGGTTGTACCTTACAGTTATAGTGCTGTAATTCCTCTTTTCCCGCCCAATCTTAATGTCTATCTTTTGTCAGGGTTTTGGCGCTCAAACTTCTTGTATAGGGTGATCTCCGTCTTTAATGGGTTTCGGTGATACTTGTAACTGTCTGAGTACCCGTTAATACTTCTCCCATTGTGGAACCGGCTAGTAGTCTCCCTGGAGGGGTTTTGGGGCTTCCAAATGCTTTCTGTAACTACCCGCAAACGGCTCTCTCATCGTAGAGTCGTGGGGATTTTGCATATTAATGTCTTTGGATGGGTCCTTGATCGCTCGGTACAATAGCCCTTATTCGTACCTGGGAGACTGATTCCAGTATTTATGTATAAAATGCAAACCCATCATGTCTTGTCAATTATCTCAAATGTGCTGAGTCCTGTACGATCTTGCACAAATGTTTATTGGAACGCCATCTTGTCTGCCCATTGAAAGTCTAGAACTTTCTGCCACAAGGCGTGGCGGCCATTTTACAGGCTGTTTGTGTCCGTTTTGAAAGCCGACAGCATTCTGCTGAAATAAAGCTGTTTGTACGAAACTTTATGTCTCCTTCTTATTTTATAAAATCGCGATAATTTTGCGAATTCTACACTATTTAGTTAAAAGCCCTCTCTACAGCCCTAGTTATTCGATTCGCCAGGACTCTAGCCCCAGCATGGTTCAAGTGAAGCCCATCCAAATGGAACAGCTCCCTCTTATCTCAGTACTGGTGCCAGTGCCCCACAAATCGAAACCCATTTCTCCCACACCAATCTTTGAGCCACTCGTTCATTTCTCTGATCTTATTTACCCTATGCAAATTCACTCGTGGCTCAGGTAGTAATCCAGAGATTATTACCTTTGTGGTTCTGCTTTTAAATTTAGCCCCTAGCTACGCATACTCCCTCAGCAGAACCTCTTTCTTTGTCCTACCTATGTGATTGGTACCTACGTGGACCATGACAACTGGATCTTCCCGCTCCCACTCCAAGTTCCTCTCCAGCCCAGAGAAGATGTCCTTAACCCAGGCAACATAGCCTTCGGGACTCACGCTTTCGGCTACAGAGAACAGTATCTATCCCCCTAACTATACTGTCCCCTATCACTACAACATTTCTTTTTACTCCCCCCACTTGAATGGCTCCCTGTACCACGGTGCTGTGGTCAGATTGCTCATCCTCCCTGCTGTCCCTGCCCTCGTCCACACAGGGAGCAAGAATCTCGTACCTGTTAGATAAGGCCAAGGGCTGAGGTTCCTCCATCACTACCTCCTGGATCCCAATACCTGCCTCGCTTGTAGTCACACCCTCCTGTCCTTGGCCATGGGCCAAATTGGAAGTAATTACTCTAGTGGGTGTGACTGCCTCCTGGAACTTAGTGTCCAGGTAACGCTCCCCCTCCCTAATGTGTCGCAGTGTCCGAAGCTCGGACTCCAGCTCGTCAACTCTGAGCCGAAGTTCCTCGAGCAACCAACATTTGCTGCAGATGTGGTTGCCGTGGACCTCAATGGTGTCCACCAGCTCCCACATGCAACAACAACACATTGCCTGGTTTCGCATCTCAATTAATTAATTAATTCGTTTTTAAAATTTGGAACACGTATATCTTTTAATCTACACCAAGGCATTTAAATTTAAACACCCTAGTTTGGAAAAAAGCGAGAAATAGAGAAATACTCACCAATCAATCACTTACCTGCTTTCTGGTGACGTCACGCTTCAATTACTTTTTACTTCTTTACACTCACCGGTCTGTTGTAGCTAGCTCACCTTTAAATCAGCCGCCGAGGTCTCGCGCTCTCCAGTTTTAAGTACCGCCGCTGATACCGCCTCCAATTAGGTCTGCGCTGCCTGGTCTCCCGCTATTTTAAGTATTGCCGCCGCTGATACCGCCTCCAATTAGGTCCCCGCTGCCTGGTCTCCCGCTGTTTTAAGTACTGCCGCCGCTGATACCGCCTCCAATTAGGTCTGATCAAGATCTCCTGCAAACAAAGCTTCAGAATCACAATCACACACAATTCGCTTTGTTTTTCTCACTGGTGCATAAGAGAAAGCAAAAGAATGCTTTGGAGATGGGGCTATCTTAGCATCTGGAGATACTCAGCAGGTCAGGCAGCATCTGTGAAGAGAGAAACAGAGTTAACGTTTCAGATCGATGACCTTTCGTCAGAACTGGAAAAAAGCAGGAAATGGAACAGATTTTTAAGCAAGTGTAGGGGCTGGGAAAGAGGGGAAGGGATGAAAGAACAAAAGGGAAGGTCTGTGATAGGATAGAAGGCAGGAGAGGTTAAGAGACATTAAGAGATATTCAAGGCAAAAGGAGATGTTTTTATTTCAGATTTCCAGCATCTGCAGTATTTTCTTTTTCTATCTTTGCATCTGTTGTGCCATTGAAAGGAATTTTCAAAATATGAGAATTATCGCTGCATAAGGCTGAGTGAGGCAAGAAGGCAATAGTGTTTGCAGTTTATTTTAAAACAAGAATTGATCATATAAATAAAAGGCAAGAGAACATATACTGAAGACTGCTTGCATTTCCAAAGAATTTTTACAATTGAGTCAGTATATGAGTATATTATGATACAATAGAATTCTACGAGATATCAATGACAAAGGGCATTATTCACAATCACTGCACATTGAATATTTCTGTGAGAAAAAATCTTACATTCACTACATCTACAAACTTTAAAATCTAATCTAAAAGGCTGGAATGGGTATTTGGGAGGTTGGATGTGCTGAGCCATTGTCCTTAAACTTCTTGCTGAACTGTAGCCTCCGCAAAGTTGTTGCTTTTGATATCAGGTCAAAGTCAGCTGAAAGTTAATTATTTACCACTTGACAATTAATCTTAAACATAATTTCTATCCCAGTGAACAATTATATAGGTCGTGGAAGTTTGGCTTATAAGTCAAAGAAAATGATATCGAAGTTGTATCTGGCCTTGGTGAAGCTGCATTTGGAGTACTGTGTTCAGTTTTGGTCTCCATATTATAGGAAAGATGTAGAATCATTGGAGGGATGCAAGGCTGATTATTGAACTAAGAGAGGATTATAAAGAAAGATAGTCTACTGTGGGACTTAATTCTCTGGAAAAGAGAAGGATGAGGAAGGATCTTTTAATAGATTTTCATGGATATGGAGGACTTGGATGTAAGAAAGTGTTCTGTTTGGCTCAGGAGTCAAGAACTAAGGGTCACAGTTTCAAGTTAAGAAAGTCAAAGGAAATAAGAAAGTATAGGCAACTTTTTTTTAAGTAACAGGGTGATAGAATTGAGGAAGAGATTACTCGTGGGGGGTGGGGTGCGGGGGCAGTGGTTGAATGGAAAACAGTAGCAGATTTTTAAAAAGGGCTGGATGAATTCCTGTTAGGAAAGGAGATACTGTGCCATTAGTTCTACAATCATAATAAGGACCTAAGGGGAGGTTTGGAACAGTAGGCTAACTGGACTAATAGGTCCCAAAATTGCTTGGATTCATACCTACCAAGTACCCTCAGCGCTGACCCTGCCAGAATATGCGAGCTGTGAAGTTGGGGGTTGGAGGGGCTACTGACTTCAATGGAAATAAAAATCGTGAGAGATGTAAAACGGGCTGCTAACTCACTATCACCCGTTTTACACTATCGCGCAAAGTCAAGAGCCACCTCTTAGTTTCCAATAAAAGTGAAATGGTAAAGTGTGACAGTTTATGGTTTGCCATCAATGACTGAATGAGAGAATAAGATAAAAAGAGCAGGAGAAGATGGCTAGCATGAATCCTTAGCTGTGCAGAATCCTCCTACTTCCCCATCTATGGCCTCTCTCCCAGGATTTGCAAGGCTTCCTGCTAATATGGGGTTATTACACAAAGGTAAAGGAGGTCCCCCTCCTGTGCATGTTCTCTCTCTTTTGTTAGGGGGTGCCTTCTCCTGCAAGCACTGTAGAAAAATGAGAGGTTGAAATTGTCTTGATAATATACAGTAATATCTAAATATCAGAATGCAGCTCACAGTGGGTGCGGTGACGTGTGCAGGCATCATGTAGCTGTATTATATGGGGCAATTACTTTGGCATAAATACATTTAAGGATGTGAGTGAAGAAACAATTTCAGGAAAAGGTTGGTGGGGCTAAATCCAGTTTGTACTTAACGGATATTCATGATAAGCTTTGAATGTTATTGAAGACAGTGTGGGGGTGAGATAATTTTAAGTGCTGTAGCTGCTTAAGTACACTGAACTAATGGAATGAAAGTGTGTTCTTTTGCCTTGACTGGCCCAGAATGGTCATTAAACGTCTTCCTATATTGCTTCCAAGTACGTAGCATGCTGCCAATGGTATTCAAACAGGTTGTCACCTCCTGGGTAGCTTGCTGGGGGAGATTGCAAAGTTCTGACCTAAAGAGAGCCACCTCCTGTGCCTCACTTCCTCCATTATAATTTATATGATCTGGTCTGAAAAACAGAGTAATCTCTGCACTGCAGAACTCCTTCCAGACACTGTGAACCACCAAATCAGATTTAAATCCTGCAGCAGCTCCTGACCTCCCATCCTCCAAAGAGAAAGTTCCCAATGACTGGCTTTTTGCCTGACGGGAGCTCAGTTCCGTGGGGCAAGAACAGGCTGAAACGATGGGTCTACCAGGGCAGTCCTGTTTGTGGATCTTGGGAAGGAGGTAGAAGCGGGCTGTGCGGGGTTGGGGAACTATGAGGTTGGCGGCCGTGGGGGGGAAGATCTCCAGAGGAGATGAGGTCAGTGACAGTCTTGGAAATGGTGGCTTGATGTTCGGTAGTGGGGTCATGGTCCAGGCGGAGGTAGGACCATGGCTAGAGCTATCCTTTGTTTCTTAACCTATCCCATTACCATCTCCTTTTGCCTCCAATATCTCTTAATGTCTCTTAACCTCTCCTGCCTTCTGTCCTATCACAGACCTTCCCTTTTGTTCCTTCATCCCCTCCCCCCTTTCCCAGCCCCTACACTTGCTTAAAAATCTGTTCCATTTCCTGCTTCTTTCCAGTTCTGACGACAGGTCATCGACCTGAAACGTTAACTCTGTTTCTCTCTTCACAGATGCTGCCTGACCTGCTGAGTATCTCCAGCATTTTCTGTTTTTATTTCAGATTTCCAGCATCTGCAGTATTTTCTTTTTGTAAAATTAAGCATGATTCATTTATTTGTGTTTTACAAGTCATATATACTGATCAGAACCTAAATCTCTCTGCATTCCATGTTTGATTCCATGACCACTACTTGGCTGTCTGCCTACCTGACTGATGTTAAGTCCTCGGTGAGCCAAAACTTTCTCCAGCAAGGTTGGAGTTACCCTGTTCAGCTCCCACCCAAAACTTCACACCTCAGGTGCTGAATCCCTCCCTGGCTGTTCTTTCAGACCACATCTGCGTGTGCAGCCTCGGCCTCCTTTTTCATGATGAGCTGAGCTGCAAACTCCACATCCCATATATCATCAAGACTGCTTCCACTGGAACATCGCCTGCCTATACCCTTACCTCAACTCCTCCACTACTGAAGCCATCATTCATGCCTACATCATCTGAAGGCTTCATTTCTCTGTGCTTTCCTTTCTGGCCATCAAGAACTTTGCAGACTGTACCCTATCCTGCATAAAATCACCCTCCCACCCCCCACCCCCCACCTCCGCCATTATCCTTATCCCTGCTGACCTCTGTTGGTTCCTTATCCTCCAGTATATTAAGATTAACATTTTTGTTCTTATCTTGAAATCTCTCAAAGGCCTATCCTCATCCTAACTCTGTAATCTCCTTCCTAAATCTCTTTGCGTCACCACCTCACTCTCCTCTTTCAAAAGCTTCGTCGAAACTTACCTCTTTGATTATGCCTTCTCTCACATCCCTTAATTTCCCTCCTCCCCTTCAGTTTCAGTGCCCATTGCTTTCACTGTACAGCAGCTTACAATGCTTTGATACATGAAAGCTGCTGTTACATGAAATGTTAAATAAAAATAAAAAATGCTGGAAAGACTCAGCAGGACGGGCAGCATCTGTGGAGTGAGAAACAAAGTTAACATTTCAGGTTGATGACCTTTTATCAGAACTGAAAAATGTTAGAGATTAACAGTTTTTAAGCAAGTGCAGAATCAGGGAAAAGGGGGGCAGGGAAAGAACAAAGGGGAAGGTCTGATAGGGTGGAAGGCAGGAGTGATTAATTGACAAATTCTCTCCCCCTCTGCTACTCCACTGTAACCATTTACATCTCCTCTGGACCCATCTTTTGTTTCTTTACTTGTCCCATTATCACCTCCTTTTGCCTTGCACCATCATCACTTGTGTCATTTAATCACTCCTGCCCTCCACCCTATCACAGACCTTCCTCATTGTTCTTTCCTGACGCTGTAGCATGACTTCTAACCCTTTGTATTCTAGTCCTCTAGATATAAAGGCCAGCATTCAATTAGCATTTTTGATTATTTATCCTTTTTAGGTCCAAAGTGGATGACCTCACACTTGCCTATATTGAAATCCATTTGCCACAATTTTGCCAATTCACTTAATCTATTAATATCTTTGTAATTTTATGCTTCCATCTACACTTCTTACAATGCTGCCTATCTTTGTGTCATCGGCAAACTTGGATGTGTACCTTTCTATCCCGTCATCTAAGTTGTTAATCAATACAGTGAATAGTTGAGGCCCCAACACAGATCCCTGTGGGACGCCACCAATATTCCCCCTAAGGTGCGCGGCCGTGCATCAGTCGCAAGGTCTCGCGCAGGCCGCTCACCAGCTGCTGCCGCTGAAAGAGATTCCGTGCAGCAAATTTAAAGGGACAGCGCAAAAAAAATTAGAGGAAACATTGGACGCCACTCGTCACATCCTGCCAATTAGAGTACCTGTCCATTATCCCTACTCTCTGTCTCCTGCCGCTCAGCCTATTTCCTAACCAGGTCAATAATTTGCCCTCAATTCCATGAGCTTCAACTTTAGCTAACAGTCTCTTACGAGGGACTTTATCGAATGCAGTAGCGAATCTTCCCTTGTTGGGCTTCATACATACTGGGTTAGAAATGAGTCCTGTACACATTGTAGGAACTCCATTCCCTTATCCCCTTTACCTACTTCTTCTGGCCAATTAATTTCAGGGAAGTTGAAATCTCCCATGATTATTATTCTATCATTTTTACTCATTTCCCTAATTTGTTTGCATATTTCTTCCTCCACCTCCCTTCCAATATTAGGTGGCCTGTAGACTACCTCTATTAGTGTGATTGATCCTTTATTAATTTTTATCTCTAGCCACTATTTCTGTCTCGCTGATGGCTGCGTCACTTATTTTTACTGCCATTATGTTATCTCTAATAAGTACAGCTATTCCACCTCCCCTTTTTCCTTCTCTATCTTTTCTAAATATGTTATACCCTGCGATGTTTAATTCCCAGTCCTGATTTTTCTGTAGCCACGTCTCAGTAACCCTACTATATCTGGTTCCTCTCAACGTATTATTGCCTCCAGTTCCCCTGTTTTATTATGGCAACACTGGGCTGGATTTTCATTGACCCGTGGAGTCGGGTTTGGAGGGGGGGGGGTTAAAGTTGCAGATTCGGGGGTCCCGACCCCATCCCGCCTCCATGCCAGTTTCTCCATACCCGACCTGTTCTGAGACCCGACTCAGCGAGGCGAGAAGGAATTAGTGACAATTAACTGCCTGTTAACAGGCAGTTTTTTGCCTAATCCCTATTTTGACGGCTGAAATGTGGGCTTCCCAACAGGTGGCAACCACACCAAGTTATCGGGGCGGACCGTGGGTCTGCAGGGGTTGGAGGGGTCGATATGTCCGGTGGGCAGGTGAGTGATGGGTGCATGTGTGCAGAGTTAAGTGTGTAAGGTAAGTGCTAAGTGTGGGAAAAAGTTTTACTTACCTTAACTTCCTCCTGCAGGTGTCAGCCCTTCAGTTCTCGGGAGTCAGAAATCTCACCGGCACAGAAAGCAGAAAAGCCGTGGTGCTGCCAAAAACTGCAGCCTTCTGTTTTCTGTGGTGGAATGATTTCTAACTCAGCCTGAGAGGAAGGACTCAAGTTAGAAATCATATTGTCAGTGTTTGACAGCTTCACAGAGCTGTCAAACGCTGATATTTCATCTGTCAAAAGCTCTTGACAGATGAAATGTCAATCTGTGACGTCACCTGTTGCCGGGTGGCCCTTAATTGGCCTGCTGAGCCCACTGGGCGGGCTCAACAAGGTCAATCAAGGGAAAATACAGTGGGTTGGCCACATCTCGATGGAGGCGGGTCTACAACCCAAAATGTGGGATTCACGACACCAACCCGACCCCAGTATCAAAATCCAGCCCACTGTCTGGACAGTTTAACTCATTTTTAATCGCAGTTCCTCTCACTTTATTTTTACCCATCTTTTTACATTCCTGTTCTATAACTCTATTTATTCCCTGCCCATTTATGTCCTCCCTTAGTTTAGTCTGTCCTATGCTCGCCAATCCTGTTTTGTTTATATTTAGGCTTGTTTCATTTCTTGTAGTTCCTTCCCCCCATTTTACCTTATGGATCCAGCCCTTGGTGCCCCCTTTTACCTGTCAGATTTCCTGAGGCCCAGGAAACCCGGCCAGCATGGGTTAAAAATAAAAACCTGGTTAAAATGAAGGCACGCAGCCTCCTTAAAAGGTTACAATGACTGACCCGCCTCCTGAGAGCGGATTGGTCGCCCGCCCCCTGTCCTGCCTCCGTTAAAACGGGAAGTGGGTGGGTTCCTCCCACCCAACCCAAACCCACCCAAATTTGGTTGTTAAAATTGCCCCTGTTAACTCTGTTTCTCTCTCCACAGATGCTGCCTGAACAGCTGCGTGTTTCCAGCATTTTAGGTTTTTATTTCAGATTTCCAGCATGCGCAGTATTTTTAGTATATAAATGTTAAGTTGCAATAATAGTAAAAGAGAAGACAATTAGCTTCTAGGCAGTTTTTTAAATTTCAAAAGAACAAGTGTGTAGCCAGAGACATTCGTCAGCTGTAATTGTATTGGAATTTACAGAGTGACATGTCAGTACAAGTTTCTAACAACTGTATTCAGGCTGTTTAAACATGCTGTTTCTTTTTCCAAAGCAGTACAGTACATCTAAAAAAAAACTTTGGAGGTGTACGTGAGAGTTAGCTCATTCGGTGACTAAAAACATAAGCGCTTGCTATTTTGAATTTGAAAGCCTGCCAAAGTTTTTGGATCTACTTAGTACAGAGGAAGAGATTTTGTGACCCCTGCGTCAGAGTAAATTAAATGTCGCTCTCCCAAACTCAGAAAACTAGTTCCTAAGTGTGCAGCAAAGTCATAAAGGCATTGGAATAAAAGTTAGTGATAGATGGTATGCCCTTGTTTAAAGTCAAATGTTGTACAAAGTTATATCACAACAGTTTGACATAACAGATTTAATTTTCCATTGCTTTAACAATGATGATGTGTTGCATATTAAACATATTGGTACTTCCCTTGGTGTTGCTCTTGTGCTGAGGATGAGGCTGGACAAATTGGGGTAGATGTGAAGAAGTGAGTGAAGAGCAAGAGCGAGACAAGATGTGAGGGAATGGCAGGGCTGGGACAAGCTGGGAGTGAATGGCAAACAAGACTTGAGATCTGTCAGAGAAATGAAGGCAGGGGAGCAAGCTGTAACTAAGGCCAAGGCTGGTAGTAGGAGACCCACGGAGCAAGCAGCAGGGATTATGTAACAAATTAGGGATAACGTTTTTGTTTTGTACCTTTGGCGGGGAGTGGGGTGGGGGTTGGCGGAGGGTTGGAGATTGTTAAGGCAACTCCATAAGAATATAAGAATTAGGAGCAATAGTAGGCCATACGGCCCTTTGAGCCTGCTCCGCCATTCAATGAGATTCAATATGATCAGCTGCAATTTGTGTGCTAGAAGTCACATATTTTGTGTCATAAGGGCCTATTGTCCGTTTCCTGTTCACCCAATTTTGAGCATATCTGCGGCAGGCAGAGTGGAAATTTGTGCGGAATCATTGTAATGGCTACCCATGGCCTCCTGCCAGTTCTGGAATTTTCTGCCAGAAGTGATAGCAGGCATGAAATGTCCGTCCAAATAGGGATATTCAAATGACATGCTAACATAAGATCATAAGAATTAGGAGCAGGAGTAGGCCATACGGCCCTTCGAGCCTGCTCCGCCATTCAATAAGATCATGGCTGATCTTTGACCGCAACTCCACTTTCCTGCCCGATCCCCATATCCCTTGATTCCCCTAGAGTCCAAAAATTTATTTATCTCAGCCTTGAATATACTCAACGACTCAGCATTCACAGCCCTCTGGGGCAGAGAATTCCATAGATTCACAACCCTCTGAGTGAAGAAATTTCTTCTCATCTCAGTCTTAAATGGCCACCCCCTTATCCTGAGACTATGCCCCCTAGTTCTAGACTCTCCAGCCAGGGGAAACAACCTCTCAGCATCTACCCTGTCAATCCCCTTCAGTATCTTATATGTTTCAATGAGATCACCTCTCATTCTTCTAAACTCCAGAGAGTATAGGCCCATTCTACTCAATCTCTCCTCATAGGACAAACGTCTCATCCCAAGGATCAATCTAGTGAACCTTTGTTGCATCGCCTCTAAGGCAAGTATGTCCTTCCTCAGATAAGGAGACCAAAACTGTGCACAGTACTCCAGCTGTGGTCTCACCATCTCAGAAAAATTCAAATTTACCTAATCGAAAACAGTAGAAACAATGAACCAATTAGAAAGATCAAACTTACACTTTGTAGCCAAGAAAATTGCATAGCCAATGAAAGAACCTGCATTTATATAGCACCTTCCACATCCCAAAGTGCTTCACAGCCAATTAATTATGTTTGAGATATGGGGTGGATTTTATCTCGATAGTGAGTTTCTGTCAGGAAACTAGCTGGTGAGTTGATATCCCCCCCGGCAGCAGCAGCAGAATGAGGCCACGACAATTTTAACTGTCGAACCTAATTAACATGCATTGCTCCGGCTGCCTGTTGCTTTGATGTCCATTTGTATTTTAGATGGATTCCCAAATTCCATGAGCTGCCACAGTCAGGTGGGTTGCCACATTTTCCTCTACACCACTTTCTGTATATAATATTGAAAAGCAGCTCTTTACCTTTACTGTCCATCTGTTATAGAGTATGAGTATTTATAGCGAAGACTAAGAAATATATAAATCTTAACAGCTTTCATTTTTTACCGAATATCTCTCTCTCCAAGTCATTCCCTGCTCATCGGATTTCTCCTCAGCTGCTCATGTAATTGCTGACTGTGGTTGCAAAAGATGAGGTAGTATATAGTATAGACCATTTTTGCTTTCAAAGTTACCTCAGGAATAATTGAAGGATTTATACTTTACCTTGTTTTTGATATTTTATATACAATTTTTAAAAAAACTTTAACTACTTCTAATAATGGCTTCCTGTGGGGAGGGAGGAAGGGATGGTCAGCAGTAATTGTCTATCAATACACAAAAATGCTGGCTGGGGCAGGACTTACAAATGGCAAGTTATGGCAGGTTTTGTGAATGGCCAGTCTTGTCAATCCAAAAAAAAATCTAGAAAAAGGAAAGACTTTCATTTATATAGCACCTTTCACAACCTCAGGACATCCCAAAGAGCTTTATAGTCAATGAAGTATTTTTGAAATATAGGGCGGGTTCGTGGTGGGCGACCTGGACTTGCTGCCAGCTCCAGCCCGCTTTCTAAAATGATTTTCCCCTGATTGGGCTTGTTAAGCCCGCCCAGCGCGTTTGCCGGCCAATTGAAGGAAGTGGGTCTGATGACGTCATTTGATGATGCGTTATCAGACGGTTTCCTTAAAGGGACCATGCGCAAATTGATTTTGACATTTGTGCTGTCAGTGTTCTACAGCATTGAGTTGCTGCAAACACTGACAAGCACTGCACAGAGGTGCACGGCTGCACCCAGGCTCTCCCAAGACTCCCTCCATATGCTTATGGAGGGAGTCACAGCGCGCAGGGAGGTTCTCGTCCCTTCCAATGGGCGGAAGAGACCTCCCCAGGAGACCAACGCAGCCTGGTTGCACATTGCACAGGAGGGCACAAGCAGAGATGTCGTCAGGAGGACCAGGCTGCAGTGGTGCAAACCTTTCAATGATCTCAGTAGATCATGAAACGTTAGTACAAAGCCACACTCAACTTCATCCTGCTGTGCCTCTCATCACATCCCCATCACTCTGCCTTCCCTACCCTACTTCTGCACATCCTTACTCACCCAAACTTACCTTGCGCCTCCACCCATCCCTCTCTATCTACATTATCACTTCCCCATCTCACTAGCCACCCCTCACACTCACCCTCATCCTAGTCCAATCATACCAACTAACAACACACAAGGGTAGGCACTTGGGTGTTTTATGCAATGTTCACGTAAAGTTTCTGTTAATGTGGTGTCAAACATTGAAACCTTTATTTTCAACACTTTGCATTCTTGGACAGATTTGTGTGCACCTTTGGAAGTGGCTTAGTGAGTTGCAGTGAATGGTGAGACATAATGGTTACCTGTAAAGGAATGAGCCATATTTCAGAAAAATACACCATCCTATGAACAGAATTCTGACATTATTAAAATATGACAAACTGGAGTAAAAATCTAAAAGCCTCAACGACACAAGCTGTAAACAGAAATACAGGCTTCTGAGATAAGATGAAGTGTTAACACAAAGCTGTAAACACCTTACAAGCTTTTGAAATGGGAAATGGTTATTGACACAGAGACAATGGGCTGGATTTTCAATGACCCGTGGAGTTGGGTTTGGAGGCGTGTGGGGGGTTAAAGTTGCAGATTCGGGGGTCCCGACCCCATCCCGACTCCATTCCGCCTCCACGCAATTTTGACAAAATCGGTCGCGGGGTTCCCGACTCCGTCCCGCCTCCAAGAGGCGGGAGAGGCCATTAAAGCCCTTAACAAGCCCTAAATTGGCTCTGTAATGCCATTTTGAAACATTTTAGCTAGTTTAACCCTTTTCCCACGTGAAGTACACCTGATATGAAACACGCCAGTGAAACCTGGCGGGAGCACAAGTGGATAGCTGACTATCAGCTGCAGGTCCACTATTACAACAGAGATGTGATGAAGGTAGTAGTAGTATTGTGATGAAGGTAGTAGTAGTATTAGGTCTGAAAGTCGCCTCTGATGCTGCTGCATTGAATGTCTTCCGAGACTGCCTGGGAGGACTTGGTTGCAAAAAAATTCTCTCTCTCTCTCTCTTTCTCTCTCTCTCTCTCTTTCTCTCTCTCTCTCTCTCAGATGCTGCTCATTTTGCATCCAGGTCCTCTCACACCAAAGGCCAGGCAATCTCTGAGTCCAGACAGTCAGTCTCTGACCTGCAATGATGACATCATCAGAGGCGACTTTCAGACTGAAACCACTAATTGGTTCATGGGTTCCCACATGCTGGAACTCAATTGCCCAATTAAGTGAAAATTGCATCATTCATCCACATTAATCTGGAGTCGGGGGGGCAACACGAAATGCAGGTAACACGACCCCAACCCGACCCCAAGACAAAATCCAGCCCAATGGCACTGTTGAAGAAGCAAAGGCTTGCTTCCAAGGAGTCTGCACCAACACAATAGCTATACCTAGTTTAAAGTGTTAAAAGCAAACACTTCGAACAGGAACACAGAACATTAAAGCAATCACATTGGGCTGGATTCTCATTGACCCATGGAGGTGGGTTTGGAGGCATGTGGGGGTTAAAATTGCGAAAACTGGTGGGCGGGTACAAGCCCGCCTCCATCCCGCCTCCACGCAATTTTCATTAAATCGTGTCTGCTGGTCCCGACTCCGTCCGCCTCTTAGAGGCGGGATAGGCTGTTAAGGCCTTTAACAAGCACTAAATTGCCTCTATAATGCCATTTTGAAAGGCCTTTGTGATTTTAACCCTTTTTCAACGTGAAGCACGCCTGTTCTGAACCATGAATGTGAAACCTGGCGGGAGCACATTTGGATAGCTGACTATCGCTGGCTGGCTGACTATGGCTGACTATGGCTGGCTATGGGGATGCATATATGGATGGCTATGTGGATGGATGCATATATGGATGGATGGGGAGGAGACATATCTGGGAGTGGTGGTGTAAACATATCTGGGAGCAGACTTAGGGCTGCTGCTCATTTTGCATCCAGCTCCTCTCACAGCAAAGGCCAGGCAGTCTCTGAAGACCTTCAATGCAGCAGCAATGATGACATCATCAGAGGCGACTTTCAGACTGAAAAAACTAATTGGTTCATGAGTTCCCACATGCTGGAACTCAATTGCCCAATAGGTGAAAATTGCATCAATCTCCCACATCCAATTGCAGTCGGGTGGATAACATGAAAAGTGGATGACACGACCCCAACCCGCCCCAGTATCAAAATCCAGCCCATTGTGTTTGTATTGAACTTGGAACAGTTGGGAGACATGACGTCTGCTTATAACCAGTTAAGGGGATATTAAGAATTCAATAGAAGACCTCGTAAGAATGGCATCAAATAGATAAATCTGTTAAACCATATTTGATGATAAGTTATGAAACACCTATACAGCAGACAGGATTCTGAGAGTTAGCAGCTGAACTAACAGTAAGAATGGAAAGAAGTCAACAGAAAGACTGACTAGAGATAATTAGCTTACATCAGCAGAAAACTTCAAAGGAGATACCACTGCAAAAAGAGTATAAGATATGGGATTTTCAAATGGGAAAACAGAAGTCGCTGGAAAAGGCAGCCGATTCTCAGCTTCAGAGGCAGGCTCTGTAAGTTTTTAACTCTTTGAGTCTTGGGGATCAAACGGTATTTTAATTGATTTTGGTGGATATTCTGGATTAAGAATAAGACTTAGAAATGTAAAAATGTAACGAAGTTAAGATTTGAGAATAAGGATCTCTGAGAATAGAATTGTAAGCTATATGTATTTTGAACTGTTAAAGTTGCGATTGACTCATCAACTGTTAACTAAATGTCGGTTCCTTAATAAATCTATGGGGGAGAAATTCAGTATCGCCCCATTTGGGGCGCAATTATCGTACGGGCGCAAAGATTAGCGCCTGGCGCTAATTATCGCCACCGACTGCAAACTTGACTTTTATCGCCCCTGGAGGTGATTGGAGCGCTAAATCAGGCGCTTCACACCTGTCTTAAGGCACAAAGGCTGAGGAGCGAGGCGCTACCTCAGAGCACTGTTGAAGCTCATGTGATGTCAGTCAGCAATGGAACACAGACACAATGGCGCGAGCCAGTTCTTAAAGGGGAGGGTTGATCTTGCTTTCCATCCACATCCTGCTCATTGCAGCCTTGAATCTCAGCCTGGAGAGACCTGCACATCAAATCTGCTGGAAAGAACAATGGAGAGTACCAGGGAAAGAGCTCAGAGTGCAGCCCCCACAGTCTCTTCTAAATCGTTACAAGGAAGGGCAAATCAAAATGAACCTGCAAAGTGCTGCTCAGTACCCAAAACTCCTTCACACAGCGTTGAATCTCTCCAGAAGTCTCTCTCTCTTTCTCTTAGAATGCGTGGTTCTAAAATGTCACCAACAATAAAAGGCAGGAAGCGGTCACCTTTAAATTGCGCTCCCCCAGTCCCTTCCTGACTGCAAAACGCTCCCCTCAAACAGTCGTTGCTAGCGGCAGGCGGTAAGGCAGGGGGCGCCACTCAATATCCGCTCCGGGGCGATACCGGGGCGTTGCGCACTCGACTGACGTCACGATCTGCCGGCGCAGGAGATCGTGGTGGTAGTGTTTAGCGCCGCCGCAAAATGTCTGGTTAATTTCGCGAGCGGCGCAAACATCGCCGCACCCGGG